>JALIZF010001440.1:272500-316151 GCA_029948255.1 Telmatactis stephensoni | reverse complement strand
GCCACTCTCTAAGGTTCAAATGAGAGAAATTAGTCTTAGGAGGCATCGTGTGCCAAGCCACAGCGGGCACTGGGTAATTTATTCTAGCGACTGTAAAATCCTTAGGCCACGACGATGGAGATATCTTAACGGTCTTGTTTTTAGGATCTCTAGGACCTAAGGCCTTTAAAAGCGCCGCATTTAATTTTGCGTCGCCATAGTGATGCACTGCCGTTGGAAAAGGTCCATCTGGCGTAATATCTTCTCTAAACACATCGACAGCAATTCCATTGTATTCGAATTCAATACTCTGAGGCCCGGCAGAGAACTTTTTAAAATCGGCGTGCGGGTAGGCCGTCCTAAATCTGTGCCATTCGTATTGTACCATTATATATAATGACCGATGTGATACGAGAAGAACCCTCTGCCCCATTATACCCTGTCATATCTGATGGAGAAAGTTTTCGACTTCAAAAAATCAATATGATCCTTTCTGAATTAGGCGCCGAGGTCAAACATTACGACGGCGTGCGTAAAAAATACAATAAAACACGCTCTGTGACCCATGCCATTGCTTTATCTTCCGGTAGTTTATCAGCCCTTTTAACAACTTCGGGGATTGCCACATCTTTAACAGGCCCAGGAATTCTAGTAGGAATCCCTTTAAGCGCGATTGGGGGACTCTGTGGAATTATTTCAGCCGTCGCCACGGTAGCGACTAAAAAATTAACCCAAAAGGTTTCGAAACATGAGAAAACAACAATGTTATGCAAATCTAAAATAAATACAATCTCAGACCTCATTTCGAAAGCTCTCCACAATAACAAAATCGATGAGAATGAATTTGCTTTAATTATGGCCGAGTCAAATAAATACGAGCAATTGAAAAATGAAATCCGACAAAAAACTAGAGTCGAAGTTTTTAAAAAAGACGATCCCGAACTACGCAAGAAAATCTACAGCGAAGCCATGCAAGAAATAAAACAAAAACTAAATCAATAAATATTCATTTTGAAAAGACCCAGACGGGATGCCATTTACATATTGAACGCCAGTCTAGAAATTATGCGCAATGAGTCTGATGCATCGGACTAAATTAAATAATAATTCGCCGATCGAATGTATTTATCAGAGTCTGATGTATCGGACTGAAGCAAGAAATACGACAATTATTTCGCCAGTTGACTAGGAATCCATCCTAAGAGATTGTTACATATTGAATGCCAGTCTAGAAAATATGCGTAATGAAGTAGTTTCACAATTTTTATTTCTTCAAATCCGGTTACAAAAACTCCTCTGAACACTCACAAATTGCATGGATGTCTTTCATGTTCTTCTTGAAGAAATTCAGGGGCAACTCACAATGCCTAAGCCTAGAAAATTTTCCCACCAACTTTGCCAGCTGCATCAAGAAATATTTGTGAGACTTCGATAGATCCACTCTGTCAAAGTACTCCCTCGGTAACTTCATGCAACAATTCTCCTTGACGGACAGCAAAATAAATGATCTGTCTCCTGTTTATTTCCGATGGCCTCCTGCAACCTTTCCAAGATTTCGTCAGGACTTTCATCAGGCAAGTCATTATCAATGTCGCCATAGTAGATAAAGCGAGACTCGTTGATGCTTCTCAGCAGCTCTTCTTTGATGTCCTCTCGTGATTTCTTAGACTTCCCTGGATTTATATCTATCGTGTACTTTTCATTAAGCCATCTGCAAGCTTCAGCCAAAAATTCGCGAGTGTCAGGAAATCGTCTTCCCACTTCCTCAAAAATGGAGTTTACATCAACGCGTAGAGACTCATATCGACTCATGAAAAAAAGATTTATGATATGTACGTTTAGTTTTATGGATCTACTCAGCACGTGATCGTAGGCGTAGAACAATATCATTGGATACGCAAAAACACGTCATTAGTCTGATGCATAAGACTTTTAAGGAATCCATCTCAATAGGGGGTGATTGTGATCTATGTCATAAAATATTTTGTAGATGACGTCAGGGTAATAAGGGATTTCCCCCCGCAGCTGAAAAAACATACTCTCGGCCCTGCGCATAATTTGCATAGAAACGTCGGGAATTTTTTTGCCAGTTATTTCTGACAAAATATAAGAAATGCCATTATTATATTTTTGTAGCTTTAATTTTTTTAGAGTCTTTTTCAAACCCTGTGGCGTGGGTTCTTTGAGATGAGCTTTTATCTGCCGTAAGGTTTTCTTATCAACATAGACTGGCTCTAAACCTAAAATAATTCGCATCCACTTTCTAAAGTAAATAATTCTCTTATATGGCGTCTTTTTACGACCGCCGTTAGCATAACATTGACCAAAGGTAGCACAGGGCACCGCATTAAAAACTATACGGCCACAGATTTCACACACGGCCGAAGTGTCTTCTTCTATGGTCATTCGCCTACCACAACACTTTAAAGGCCTCGGCTCTGGGGGCTTAATTTCACGTCGCAGGCAATTAGAGCAAACTGTATACTTTTCGTAATCTACTTGAGGGGCATTGCAACACATTATATAACACTTATTTCTTTTACTCTCCAGCAGCAGTCTTTTAATCACTTTGGCCAAAAAACACCCTAGAAATATGCAGAGAATCCCTGATGTGGACACCCCTAGATCTATACAGGCAGGCCCTGTAAATCACAAGGCGCGATCGAGATAAACCCTTACTGCTGCTCCCACCTTAATTTATCGTACGAATCATCGTCTGAATGCGATAGATTTTGTCTTGTATCTTTGTCTTTTATTTCACTTTCCATTTTCTATATCACTTGCAATCCCTCTTGCAATGATCGATCCTTTTGTTCACGTGTGAATTTTTTCCAGTGTTTTACGAATTGACTTATTACGTACTTTAATTTAGAGCATCCTTGTCAGGTAGTTAATTAGCATCTAATCAATACCAATTGTTACGTCATCTGAAAGCGCGCAAAGTTCCTTGTCATCACCATGGAAATGAATCAAAAGGCGCGCGCAAGAGACTTACTAACGAATGCGCTTGAAATATTACTGAAGTCAATTAAACTTTTAAACTGTATCTTTTTTAGCTGCCAAGAGCAATTTCTACATTTACAAATTACAAGAGTGAATTTTTTTAACCCAGCTGAGGGAATTAACTTTGCGCAACATTCTTTTCCGTATTGTTCACTTTGTCTTATGCTCATCTTTATTCTAAACGTTTCCCACGATTTTTTTGTTTAATATCGTGCTTAATTTCGTTCAGTTCATCTTCCCCTTACTCTGTTTCTTTATTGTCTTCACATTCAGGTGGGATTCTTCAGTTGGTCTGTTTGTCTTCAGTGATCAGTTCTTACAAATCTCTACCAAGACAGCCTCTAGCTATGTGTATGGCATTGGTGAACAGGAACACCCGTCCTTTAGACACGATATGAAATGGAGGACATGGCCGATATTCACAAGAGACCAATTTCCATTTGTAAGTACAATGAAAGACCAATCGAGGATTCCTTTTTGATAACATAGTGCAGGCTGTTCAATAATGAGACTCATTTTCAGCATTGGATAGTTTATTGTGTTAGTCACTAGCAGTGTTTGCACAAATCCAGCCCAGTGTAAATCATGGTTGTCGTGTCTTGCCCATCGACGACATTTTACTGGTTTTCGAAATGAGAAGAGACTACTGCAGAGGACTCATTGTATGGACTCGTATTTTTCCTTCTATTTATTTTAATTACCGTGTGTAATAACCTCAATTTTGTAAGTGTTGACAAAGTTGTGGTTCTATTAACAGAATGGAGGCAACGCCTACGGTCATCATGTGTTTCATATGTGCCTGGAGAACGATGGCAAAGCACATGGTGTCTTCTTGTTGAACAGTAATGCTATGGGTTGGTACACACGAAACTAAAACCAATTTATTGTGCTGTTGTTTGTGTTGTCGTCGACGTTGTCACTGTTGTTACTACTGTTGTTGTTATTGTTGTTATATCTTTTTGTTGTCATCAGTCGTCGTCGTTTTTGTTGTTGTGGTAATCTTTTTGCTGTCGTAAGTTGTCAACGTCATCGTTCAGTGTTGTTGTTGATGTTGCTGCTGTTGTTGTTACTGTTGCTGTTTTTGTTCTTGCTGTTCTTATTACCATTGTTTATGTCGTCGTCGTTGCTGTTGCGCATTTGATATATTCAATGGAATTTGCGAAATATAAGTATCAACAATTATTTTTGTTGTCGTTTATGTTGTTATCGTTGTCATGTTGCTGTGATCTTACTGTATAGGGTGTTTGACAGTTAGATGTCGTTTTGAACTGTTTTATCAACAGAAATGGTACTTCAGCCTCTTCCCGCCATTACATACCGTACTATTGGAGGCATCCTTGATTTCTATATGTTTCTTGGACCATCACCTGAAAATGTTGTAAGTCAATATACTGAGGTACGTAAGGTCGTTCATTTTATTTTGTGTCCCCAATTAGTGCAACCTAGCGCTAGAACGATTAGACACTTTAATAAAGATTTACTACTTTTATTTAAGCAGTTGTTTGTTCAATGTGCAGTGATAGAAACAAAGAAATTAAAAGCAACTTTATGAGCACAGCGGCGCAGCAGAATGTTTCTCTTTGTTGCTTTTCAAGTGCTGTGCATTAAAATTTCTCAAAATGATTTCTTTTTGAAAGCACATAGGCTCGCAAGCGACAGTTTTATAAGTTAATTAGATACAAAGATCTTCTAATCCGACTTTTTTTGCGCGGGCACGGTCTCTGTCTTCTGATATAAACACGCACGCGCGTTATAGATCACAACAGGTATACAATAGAGCGGATTTCGTATGAGCGTGAGACGGATGGCGCAGTGTCGTGACTGTGTCAGTGCCATGCTGTCTATGAAAATATTCGAAATTCTTGCCGTAACCGTGCCGTAACCGTGCGGTTTCTTTTGCATGGTCATACGAACTCTACTCCTTATATTGCATAACAATCACCCTCTCTATGATCACCTCGTGTTATTTCCCTAGCCACAATGTATTACTTGTTCTAAATAACAGTTGGAAGAAGTGCCTAAGAGGAGGTACGCACACTCCCCTCCCTCCAACCGCTGAATGTTGATTGTTCAGTGCTCAGTAGTATTCGTATTGGTGGTTGCTGGGGCACACAACATTGATTGGGGGGAGGGGAGGAGGGGGAAGTAAATACTTATAGCGCGGGTTCTAGGAATATAATCAATGTACATGGAGTTCCTGTGTACCAATCAAATGTGTATATGATTGTATATTCTTTGTGAAGAGGTTTTGTGCTTACCTGAAGTATCGACAAACTAGTGAAAGACGAGTACATCGGTGTTATTATGAAAGAGGCTAATATCTGAATTTGGTTTCCTAGGCTATTGGTCGACCTTTGATCCCACCATACTGGTCATTAGGCTTTCAGCTAAGTCGATGGGGATACAATAGTCTTGAGAGAGTCAAAGCAGTGGTAGAGGGCATGCGCAAGTACGACATACCACAGGTCTGTAAGGGATTGGGTTGTGGTTACGGTAAAGAGATTTAAGCCCACAAGGGTTAGGCTTTGGAGGGAGGGAGGGAGGGAGGGAGGGAGGGAGGGAGGGAGGGAGGGAGGGAGGGAGGGAGGGAGGGAGGGGGCGAAGGAGGGAGGGACTGAGGGAGGGAGCAGGGTAGAGGGTGAGAAAGGCGTTGGTCGAGAAGATGGGGAGGCATTGCCCAGAACACAGGGGAGCACGGCGCTTTTCCCAAATGGATATTCCTCCTCTACAATTTCTCTTTTGCACTTGTTACGAAGGCTTTGTTGGATGCAAACACGTTCAATGAGGGTTGAAGTTCGCAATTCCCGGAGGGTCTAAACATTGATTAAAATATAACTTACAGTTTTCAAATAATTTCAAGTCAACTGCCTTATCAGTCTTTGATTCTGTCGGAACCACTCTTCGGCTTGGGCCCGGCGTTCATTTATATAGGAGCTGACAATGCCAGCCAGTAATGAGTATAAAATCAGGCCTTGGATGCCGAATGAATAATCTGGTTTAACTTCTAGGATGTCCAGTATGGTGACATTGATTACATGATTCGTCAATTGGACTTCACCTATGACAAGAAAGCCTACGCAGGTCTTCCAGACTTTGTGCGATCGGCAAAGAAAGATGGTCTGAGGTACATCATTATACTGGTAAGGTTCACCTTACGATGCACGATATAGTTGGAATTATCGCGGATTTGTGAAGTCCTGCTATTACTTCAATAAAAACATTTACTCTAAGGATGTCAGTGTTTTTTCGGAAACTAAAACACTCGGCGTTTCTTTATTCTAAACCATTCGCGGTATTATTCATTTTTTTCAAAAAATTATGTTCCGTAGGTCCCGGATGTGCGCTCGCGCTCAATTTTTCGCGCCTTTTGTTTTCTGCTTCTTGTCGCTTGTTCTTACAAACAATGGCGGCATTTCGACTCTTCGTTGAGGTTTCGGACGTCGATTTAGTTAAGTTTTCAAAAGAAAATCAAAACGAAAACACAGCAAAGAAAACCAAACATGATTTTGGAATCTTCAGGGAATACCTGGCAGCGATAAACGATCAACGAGACATCGAAACATTACTGTTTTACGAGCTTCAAAATATCCAGGCTGAAATTCATCTTGCATTGGCGGCAAAGAAAATAAATCCAGAACAGTAGTCCTGAGCCATCGTCAATCAGAGCTTTTGCTCAAAGTATTGATCACTACCTAAAAAGAAACAATTATGGGGCTTCAATTCTTAACGATATAGAGAGTTAATTTTTAGAGGTAAGAAACGCGGCTCTCTTTTGCAGTCGTACTTGTATTTACGTGCTGTTTAAAGTTATCTTTCTAATCTTAATATTTTACTCTAAAGTTCATCCATATAATAAAAAGAACATTACACGAGGGCACGAATTTTATTTTCCCGTGTTAAAAGCAATATTTTACCACTCGAAAATACTGAATCTTCGCGCCACCGTGTGGCAGTGCAGCTAATATTCTTCTTTGCAGTTAAAACAATAACTCATGCAGTTCACTTGTAAATTACAAGTGTAAAAGTTTTTATTGAAGGCACCCCCGAGTAAAGCAGAGGCTTGTGCTTCAGTCCCTCTAAATCACTTTTGGGGTGGTCGAGCGGTAAGAGCGCCGGCCTGCCACCTTTGCCTGGTCCCAGGTTTGATTCCCGGACTCGGCATCACATGTGACTTGAGTTTGCAATTGTTAGTTGTTCTCTCCTTTACTCCAAGGGTTTTTCTTCGGTTCCTGTGGTTCTCTCTCAGTGAAAACGAACTAGTGAACGGAGAGTTGTATGCACAGAATATTTGAATGTAGTGGTAGTGTGTGAGAGTACAAGACACTAAGATATTGAACACTTATTATACAATGATTTTCTGAGTGAAAATGAAAATTACAGCACTGTAGTGTAGTAATCAAACAAATCTGAAAAATGGACAAACGCTTCGACATATATGATAATAATTATTATTTTTATTCATATTTTTAGGATCCAGCTATTGGTGCAAATGAGACCAAACCCTACCGACCGTATGATTTAGGTAACACCCTGGATGTATGGGTGAAGGACAAAGACGGGAAACCATTATTTGGAAAGGTAGCGTCTTTATGTGACGGCATTTGGGTTCCCTGTGTTGAATTTGCATTTTCATATAAGATGTGCGCACCTTGCAAGACTCCAAAGGATATCGAGTTAAAACTCCACTGTAGGATTACAATACAATAACTTAGTGTATATTCTAGAGTAGATTTTGTATGAGTGTGAAACGGACAGCGCCGTACCGTGACCGTGTCAGTGCCATCACGGTGCCGTTTTCACAGTCATACGAAAATTGCTCTGCCATGGGACCTAATTCATTCAAGAATAGATCGTCTGATAAAATCGTCTTAAACTTGTAGGTGTGGCCAACTTTTGAAAACGTTGTGGTAAATAGTAGTCTCCCATGGGACGAACAAACAAGGGTAAGATCTGCCTTTAAGAATAGCGACATAGATGCAAGCAGTCACAAGCTCGGTGCCTTGTGAGTTTATCGACAAAAACTCTTCATAAAAGACAAGCATGCGCACTGCAAATATAAAGTGTGACATCTCGAATTTTTTCTAATAAAATTTACGCTTTTCTTTGGCCAAACAAAAGGACAACCTTAGCGTTTTGTGTGAAAGATCAATGTGAAGAAAGTCTAAGTGCATTGTTATAAGGTTACAGATTTATTACTTTAAGAGGGGGTCGTAAGAGGGGTATGGAAACCGCAAAACCCAAAACGAAATTGAGAAGAAACCGCAACAAAAATCGTCAAATCCCCAAAACCGCAAACCGAGTACAAAATCTGAAGTCAAAAAACCGCAAAACCACAGGTTGAAATAACCGCAAAACCGCATCAAAAATAACGCAAAACCGCATCACCGCAAACCCTTACGTCCCCCCTTTAGTTATTTGTAGTTAGTGTGTGCGTTTTCCGACGAGAGGTTATTGGTTTGACTCTTGTCATCCTGATTCGGTTTCATGTCGTTGTGTCGACTCCCCTCTAACTCCCACTAATGTGTAGCTAAATAAACTTTTCGAACGGAGTAACTAAATGAGAAAGGAATAGACTATGGAACGTCATTTGTCAACTTTCAAGAAGTTTTAGACTCGACCGTTATCCACTAGCTTCTTTTCTAAAAATGAATTTCTAAAGAATTTTTTTTATTCTAGCTTTATCGACAGTGGGCCACATTCCCTGACTTTTTCCACCAAAAAGCCAAAGAATACTGGGGTACACTGATCAAAGAGTTTCATAAAGAAGTTGAATTTGACGCACTATGGATAGTAAGTAATAGTCGCACACATTCTATAAATCTTTGAAAGGAATACTGCAAACGAACACCTTGTATAGAATATAATTATTGAATCAGGATGCAAAAAAGGGTATCGAAGAGAGCATATGAGAAGTATGAGATGTGTTAGTCTAGCGCAACTTGGGACCCAGGGCATGTAGACACGGGAGGGGAAAGGTGCAGGGGCATGTTCTGACTTAACTTTCGCCAAGTATATTTCCAAAACAATGGCTGTAATGGGTTGGCCAAGTCACGGAACACGCTAGCTGGATTTAGTAAACGCATGGGCACAATCATTTTTGAAATTGCCGTTGAAGTCGCAGATGTTCTGAAGAGGACGCGAAAACGGGTGAAATAATGACGTCCTGAACATGGCGGGCGTCGCGACGGGTTCACGGTAGCAACGTAGTAAACGAATGTAATAAATTTGTCATGTCTTGTCGCTTTCTCGCGTCGTGTTTGCTAAATCTATCGGTTATACGTACAGGCAAACCGCAGCAGTGCTTCTTTTCCTCTAAGTTGTTACGACATAAACGGCTGGTACACGCTATCCTGTACACAAGACTGACTTTTTTCCTCTAGCACGCAGATTCATATAAGTATGTATAATTTCTCGTATCAGGACATGAACGAACCAGCAAATTTTGTTACTGGAACTGTTAATGGCTGTCCTAAAACAAAATGGGACTACCCACCATACAAACCAAAAAGTAAGTCAAACTACATTAAATGAAGGTGTAATAAATTGTCGATTGAAACTGCAAAATTGTCGCTGAAACCTTTCTCAATTTTGAGGCACCCAGATCGAAGAGCGTAGGGACAAGGGTGGGTTGGCAGGTGTTGCGTTGTTTCACCGTTTGCCTTTTTTCGTTGTGCTCCGGGTTTGAGTCCCGACTCGGGAGGTGGATCATATGTGAGGATGGGTTTGTTTGATGTGTTCTCTCCCTATACGAGGGTTTTTCTACGGGCCCTCTTGGCTTTGTTCTCTCATCAAAAATCAACACGTTAGCTACTAGTTGAGATGTTTTCTATTTTCAAAATAACGAATGTAGAAGTATCAATTGTGGAGACTTACACGACCTCATAAGTCTCAATCGTTTATAAATAAAATAAATTATTTTTTTAAATTGATGTTTTCGTTTAATCGTCTAAATTAAGTGTGTTAACTATATTGCCTGTAGGTGTTTATGGAGCAGTGTTGGCTGATAAAACATTATGCATGAGCGCAAAACACGGGTCATCGTTACATTACAACTTACACAGTTTGTATGGATGGAAACACTCAGTTGTCACGCAACAGTAAGTATACTTTGTGATGTTTTGTCCTTTTGAAACTGGCGCGACTATCATGAATATGTGTCAATTGACTCTTATCACGCTGGAGTGAGTTCATAAAATATCGGATTTATCGAAAAATGGAACTCAAAATCGAATTTGTCGTGTCAAAAATAGTAAAATTGCAAAATTTCAACAACATCGCGCTGAAACTGACGAAGATATAATTTTTTTAAAGTTAAATATTTGTGAAGAACGTTTGAAAGAAAACGTTCGTGCTAAACATGATAACGAGGCTAATAACGTATGTGATGCGTTACTCCCATACATTTCTTTGTAAAAATGTTCACTTTCAAAAATGCATATCTGCGTTCGTTTAAGAACAATGTTGTCAAAACTTGGCAGTTTCACTATTTTCGGTATGGTGAATTAGATTTTGAATTCCATTTTTCGATAAATCTGATATTTGTTGAATTCACTCCAGCGTGATAAGAGTCAATTCTATCATCACGAATATTGCCTTTGAGTGTAACCAAACGGAAAACTGTTGTCTTTCATGTTAAGGCGCGCGTTTTATCCAACATACGAGCGGGAAATCAATTTTGAAGTGACCCTCCCTTTTCCCATTTTTTTACCCAATAGTTTGAAAAGATATCATTTAATGACCAAATATTCAAGTTTTACATGGATTCTTTTGTAGAATTTTGCATGATTTGCTTAAAAAGCGAAGTCTCGTACTCTCACGCTCAACGTTTGCCGGTAGCGGGAAGTATGCGGGTCATTGGCTTGGTGATAATGTTGCCAGGTGGGATCAGTTACATGCGTCTATTATTGGTAAGTAGAAATAAAAAGAATGGGCGAATGAACGGAACTGAACGGACGAACGAGTTAAGCCAAGAGACCATGATACTAAAGCCTGGTTTTTACTAGCGACGCAAGCACAAGCGCAAGCAACATACGCAGACTCAGTAGTGTACTGCTCATTAGCGGTGCTTGTCTTTTCTCACACCTCGGTGATAAATGCAGTACTGAGTCTGCGTATGTTGCTTCCACTTGTGCTTGCGTCGCTAGTGAAAACCAGGCTTAAGAGAGCGAAACTCAGTATTGATGTCTGTGCGATGTTTGCGGCGGTTAAGGCTATTTTTAGTAACTTCGTCATCGCGCGCGCAAGGCTCTCGAACAATAGAATTTGATTTTTGACGGGACTGCTTGCTTTCGGCATTTGAATTCTATTATTTAAGAGCCTTGCGCACGCGATGGCGAAGTTACTAAAAATAGCCTTAGTCGCCGCGAACTTCGCACAGACATCAATACTGAGTTTCGCTCTCTTAGTATTATGGTCTCTTGGTTAAGCTCGGCTCGGTATCTATGTTATCACTACGATCGCTGCTATCCCAGAACACCTTTATATAGTGGCGGTGCTAGGGCAACCCCAATACCGACCATTTGCTTCACCGATAAGTATCGTTTGTAAACGTAAAATGAAATGAACGTACGAACGAGTAAACGAACTTAACGCGGGCGTGTCTTATCCATTGAAGCGTACTGGATCAAGCGTGCGGTTTCAACACAAGTGAAGAAAGGCTGTGCTCGAAACGTCTGTCGTTGGGGTTATTATTATCAACATTTAAAGTGTTCCACATCAATTTGAGCCCACTGCTCTCCTTAATCCAGCGTGTTTGATGGTGACTCATAAAAGAGTGTTGAAATGAAACATTGGACAGTGTCGATAATCTTTGAATTGAACTGAAACTGGTGTTAATATTCTTTTCCATTTTTCTTCCGTCGTTTTTAGGAATGTTGGAATTCAATTTCTTTGGAATACCATACGTAAGTAATACAGCCACGTGTACTGGTTTTAACTCAACTTTTATTTACCTGTATCTTTTAATTAACTTTCACAGTTTCTTAAACCGTAGAAATAAATCTTAGCGCAAGTAGCACTGCTTAAGGCGCTGTTACACTGTGCAATTTTCTCAGCAATTTGTCTCGCAACGGCCTTGCGAAACAAGTTGCTGGAGAATTGCACAGTGTAACAGGGGTTGTCTCGCAATTTTTGTTGTTGCGCGCGCGTAGCGTTGCATGAAGTAGAACTCAGGTCTACTTTTCGCAACGCATTGCGGCAACTTGCAATGCCACTGCACAGTGTATCACCCCTCCAGCAACTTTCCTCGCAATTTTTGAGGCACGCTTTCTACGAGCGCATGCGCAATTTCTCATTTCGCTCTGAGGAATCATCTTGAATCTCGCTCCAAGCTTGCCTCGGCCAAAAATATTGCAATTTGCTGGGGAAATTGCACAGTGTAACAGCGCCTTTAGCCTGTCATTCAATGTTCATTATGAAATAACTAGGATACTATGCGCGTTTTGATTGGCTGAGAGCTGTGTTTGCATGAGAGTATGTAAACACGGTTTTGCATTGACGTCACCATCTTTGTGTTTCGCGGCAAAATTTGGATTGAAAACTGTAGTTGACCATTGTAAAAACTTAAAAGTACAACATTCATGTATTTTATAAGAAAACAAATTGATAAAGCAAAGCAAACTAGAGTCTTTTTTCATTTCTTTTCGCTTTCTTTAGGAAAAGGGACGGCAGCTCTCTAAAACTGAATCAATTTCTAATCTTTTATGTCCGTGTTTGAATGAAATAGTTGAGAATTAAAATAGAAAAGACCAAAAAAAAACATGGAAGTTTCCATTAACAGGCTAAAAACGTTCTATGATTGGCAAACAAACGTCACAGGATTCTAACAGAGCCAGCTACTTCATTTGATCAGGATTATAGGATTATCATATATACAATCAATAAAAGAAAATTACAGTAAATGAAGAGGAACAGTTGTTTACGGTTCAGAATTGTTTTCTTAGAACCAAAAGAGTCAAGTTCATTCATCGCAAGATTGTGTTTCATTCACAATGGACAACACTGAACCTCGAGACTAGCAAAAAATATCTCTTGTTCAACACCTAAATTATATAATTCGGGCACTAACCATATAATTCAAACAAAATTCATTTTGTAGTATTGTCGTTTTGTAGTATTTTTTACAGGAATAAAAGTCATTTTATAAAAGCAATAGAAAACTTTTTCCTGTGTTTGCATAGCCTGATATAAACACTTGAGAGTTGGGAGAATTGTCAAAAGTTATGCAAACCCTCGACTTCGTCTCCGGTTTACATAACTGTCTGGAATTCTCCCAACCCCTCGAGTGTTTATATCAGGCTATGCAAACACGGAAAAAGTTTTCTATTGCTTAATTATTCAATATTTATATTGGAATATTTATATTTAAATTCAGATTGGAGCAGATGTATGTGGTTTCTTTGACCACCCCACTGAAGAGATGTGTCAGCGATGGATGCAGTTAGGAGCGTTTTACCCCTTCAGTAGAAATCATAACGGTTTTGGTAATAAGGTAAGAACAGGTCGGTCCCATTTTATGCCAAGAATCACAAATTTACTTTCAAAGCGTGCGTTATGGCTTCAAATCCTTCTCTACCTCTTGATCTCTCAGTGCTGTTTATCACTTCGAGTAGTTTGTTTGTTTGTTTGTTTGTTTTTTGGTTTGTTTCGTTTTGTATGTCTGTTTTTTGAGGCAAACATTATTAGGAAATTGCTCAGCCTGGATTTCGCGTGCTATATTCAAAACTTTATTGAGCAAAAGCCGTGAAAATCTCAAGTATTTGCTTTGTTCATTCGCCCCCCCCCCCCCCCCCCCTGGTCCATTCGTGTGCATTTTCACGGGCTGTGCCACCAAAACTCCAAAGAGTGTATTTCGCGCAGTCGAGGGTGCATGACATTGAGGAAGATATGGCTGTGGAATGGGGTACTGTGTTTACTGTGAGACGCGAGCTACTGTAGCCCCTATATTGACCTGGCATGGGTAGCGCGCGTAGTATACTAATATTACTATTGCACATCATTAATATTTCATTACTGATCAAATGCACTCTAGTGCACTCAAATGCACTCTAGAAAAGTACCTTGCATTGTTTATTCTTCAGTTCGAGATAATTTTGAATTCACGACTTTTGCATATATGACGTCATCACTTCCACGGAGTAACCCGGTTAAACAGGTTTAACAATGCATTAAACCGGCCAAACAGTTTTGACAAGGTAACTATACACGCTTGTCGAAGATCAAAAATTCGCCATAAAAATAGTACAGGATTAACTGTAGAATTCAGAAATACTATGTTAGCTGAGAGTTTGATTCCAGTGACGGTACGGTACGATATGCCTTCATGTGCATACATGATTAAAGTACACAAACAGGGCGAATAGCAGCTTATAAAAGACATATAAACTGATAGGGTATTTGTTAAGGTTTTCCGAAATCGTCGCAAACTTGTTTTCGTGTTCACTTGAGCTTCACTGACTTGGGATAGCTCCAATTCTTGATTGGTTATCTGTCGTTGATGTTTTCGTAGAGTTTTGAATATGATACCGTAACATATGAGTGTCGCTGGTATACACACTGCCATGCATATTGACACTACGTAGCAATACACTACGAAGCCTAAGATAATCCACGAGAAAGCTATTACAAAAGCGAATATCCAAATACCACTAGACAACATAACTGCTCTCCTGGGTGTCACTACCGAAAGATATCTCAGATGCAAGCGAAGAGCAAGATATCGGTCAATACTCGAGGTTGTGACTGTTAGAAACGAAACGCCCGCAAAAAGAGTCGTTGAGATGCCAAATGCTATTCCAGTCCCACAAAGATAGTGTACTTGTCCCTTGTACTCTAATGTGTTCCATGCAATATATATCGGTTGTGCTATCAGTCCAACCACCAGGTCTGACAAGGCAATGTTACTTATTATTATAATACTGGGTACTGCCTTTAATGCCGGAGTCTTGTAGATGGTGAAAATAATGAGCGAGTTGAGAAGAACAGCTGGAAGAGCTGTAACACCATTTGATACCAATATTACTAAAAACAGGGAAGGTGAAACGGTTTGAAGACTCGTCCATTCGTTAAAGTGTAAACAACTACTCATGTTGGAAGCCATATTCTTGCTGTTTAAACAGCTAAACAAAAAGGAAGATGAAACTTCAATTCCTTGATTAAAAACAAATACACTTTTCTAGTGCATCCAGCAGTTCTGCCTTCCAATATTGAAGTGTTCTTGTAATTAGCAGCAATTTCTTTAAACAGTTATTACTTCAGAGAAAATGGTCATGATCAGTACACGAACGATATATCACTGAAAGCTTTCAAGCTCGACTGTAACAAGAACAACGTAAAGGCGAAAACACCTGCACTAAGATGTAACTTCGCGGCATAAATTAACTCAGTTTCCCAGACTTAGGTAATTTTTTTTAATCTAAATGATATATATATACCTATGTGAAAGACGTTGGCAAATTTCTGAATCTGACATTTGAGATGAAGTAAGCGGCAGGAAGTTTTGACATATACAAAACCAAATGATGCAGTTTTATACTATTAGTGAGTTTTTAGTTACAATTAATCGTACCTTTTTCGTATTTTAGTCAGAAAACACAAAAGCCAAAAAATGTTTGATTCAGATTCAGATCGACTGTCAACGTTTTTTTTGCCGATAGATGTGTGGGCGTTCAACTACTAATATTTCAGAATTTCAGTAATTACTGACCAAGAACATAATTGAGATCTGATAGGCTAAAACAAGCAACGCATTCATTCCGAAAAGTTCCCCTTCAGGAATATAATCAATCAATGTCTCGCCACTATAACTTAAAAATGAATCCAGAATTTCAGTAATTACTGACCAAGGACATAATTGAGATCTGATAGGCTAAAACAGGCAACGCATTCATTCCGTAAAGTTCCCCTTCAGGAATATAATCAATTAATGTGTCGCCACTATAACTCAAAAATGAAATAGAAATGACAAGCATTTATACTTTTTTCAATGAGTAAAAATTGCAATTTTCACGGTAATAAAAATTTGCTGCATTTAATTAATTTTGACAGGCAATTTGTGCATAGATAAATAGATAGATAGATAGATAGATAGATATAAGTTTATTGAGCAATTGCATGCATAGCAGCCCAGTGGTCATATCAGTTGTGAAATTACATCTATAGAAAATTAAAGGTTTATAAACAGCTAAATTACAAATAAATTTTCATAAAATACTAAAATATATAATAAGTCTTTAGATAATTAAATGTCCAACTTTCTGTACATTGATGGAATTAGAGCACTTTTTAATCATCCAGTGCTTATTACTGGAATTGTAAACTTTCTGTTTCTTCTCAAGCTGTAATTACTTTCATGTCTTGGTGCATGGAAGAAGATGACAACTGAGTCTGTGTGAGAGACAAGAGATTGCATCAAATAACACTTAACAATATTCTTGATCACGTTTGGGAGGAGAGTAGATAGACTGAATCTGCCGCGCGCGGACTAAGTTCAAATCGTTGAAGACATTAAAGTTGAAATAAATGTGTTCAGCCTTTTCGCTTTTTTCCCCCTTTATCATGATGATTATTTTGTCGGGTTTTCGTGGAGGAGCTGTAATGAGCTTTTATCAGGTATTTTTAAATTCGTAAAACAGAAAATGAATTACCATAGCTGAAAAGAGCATGTTAAAATTGGCAAGACAATGGAGTTTGAAGGGATTAAATCCAAAATTCGCGAGAATATGAATTTTTGAAAACTGTGAATTTGTAAGAAATCCTTCGCTGGTAGGCATCTCTTGCCTACCAGCGAATGCTTTCATATAAAATTTCGATTTCGTAAAATTCATATCTTCGTGAGTTTGAAAGTTACGCTAGTCAAACTTTTTTACTAAGTTCACAGTTTTACTAATTATGACGTGCTCTTTCCAGCTATATTATGATAATTATATTTCTGTACTGTGACTTTTGAAATTACATGATAAAAGCTCATTTCCTTGTAAATAAATTGTTGGGTGTGGGCGCTAAGAAAGACATTACGAAGTTGCGCAATTTATTATTCGGATCGTTGCAGTGACAATACTTGGAATAACTTTATCAATTCTCATTCCGTAATGGATTAAAAATACTTATCTTGTATGTTTTCTGAATTTACAGGCACAAGATCCTGCCGCATTTGGTCCAGAGTTGGCAAAAGCCTCCCGTAAAGTTCTGCGCACGCGCTATTCGTTGCTACCATATTTGTACACACTGTTCTATCAATCGAGAAAGACTGGGTCTACAGTGGTCAGATCTCTTATGGCAGAGTAAGTAACCTAATCCGCATGAGTGTTGTGTTGCATAAATAAAGAAAATATCTAAAATCAGATCTCTTGGAACTCTTAACTCTACACTTTGACTAATACAAAGGTATTGTAGTTCTGTGTTCGTAATTTCAGTTCATAACAATGCTTATTTCGACCTCTAACTAGCACATTTATTTGTTTCACTCCTCTTTTCAAATCTGATTCGATTTTTAACTAGAGGGCAAAGCTGCAGCTGTTTACTTGCTTAAAATTAAATGCTTTAAATTTTTATTAAACTGATGGGAAAACACAGCACGAAGTCTGTATACATGTGGTACAGCGCCTCGTTGGCGATTAAAAGCAGTAAAAGTCTGTAAAATGTGTTTTCAAGAAACAGATATTTGTTTTGTAGTTTCCGTCGTAACGTTTTCAGCTGCAAAGGATTCTTTTGTTTGCAAACCCAAGGAAACAGTTTCCTCAACAGTGTTTAATTTTGTTTGCTGAGGTTATGTTTCCTCAAACTGTAAAATAACCAAACAAATTCATATGAATATGACACGTTTTCTGCGTAATACAGTCTGTATTTTATTTTGTCGATCGCAAATCGATTATCATATTACATATTTTTTATCTTGAACTTTATCGTAAATCTCTGAAGGTTTCTCTCTCGTTCGAAATTTCCTTCAATACTGAAAAATTACTGTAGCCTAGCGGAAGCAACATACGCAGACCCAGCTGTGTTGTACTTCGTAAAAGAAGACCAAAGGCAGTGTAATAACCAAGTCTACATACATAATTTCATTTATTTTCATTCAGATTCCATTTATTTTATTCATTTTATTATTTTTTCCCTTCCAGTCTGCGTTTGTTGCTGTCGCTTCTGCTTCCGTCGTTAGTGAAAACCAGGCTGTAATGTTTACACATATCAATTGGTAGACTTACAATTATCATTTATGTATGTACTAGATTTACATCTGACAAGACTACTTGGGACATAGATAGACAGTTTCTATGGGGACCAAGCTTGTTGATATCTCCCGTCCTCGATAAGGTATGAATTTATTCTTTCTTTTTTGTATATCAAGTAATTTAGTAGCCTCCTCCGCAGGCAACCTTTTGGGCTTCCTGTGCAAAATTTTGAGAAGAAAAAAGACTGGGGACGAAAAGGGGGGGGGGGGGGGGGAGTGAATAAAGAAGTGGCCACTAAGTGTCTTTAACACAGGAGGCCCAGCGAAAAAGCGAGCAGTTGCCTGCGGAGGAGGCTGGTAATTTAGGAAGATCAATCATTTGATTAGATATCAGTCTTTAGATAACATATTCCACTATCTGGATGTGTCAGTGCTTCCATTGAACCCATCGGTTGAAATCAATGGTTTTCTTTATGTTTAATCCTGGGATGGCGCTAACCCGCTTTTTACAACACTTGATACTAATCTCGCAATCTGATTGGTTGATTAGAGTGTATCAATAAGAGGACATACACACTGCTGACGCGTTTCGGCGCGCGCGCTCATTCTGTTACCCCGTTTGATAAGGATTTTTTTATCGCTGCGCTCGTGATTCCACTTGAGTTTTGAACATTTTATGACGTCGAGGGTGTGTCAATTTGTTAACTCGAACAACCGAGAACAACTTCAAAACTTCCAACTATTTCTAATGCACCCTGGAAAATACAGAAATGGTAAAGAAAATTTTGAGTCGTGGATGTCCTCAAACTCTTTTGATTTATGGTTATTGCAGGGGAAAACAAGCGTGGAAGTCTATTTTCCTGACGCTCGTTGGTATGACTATTACACGGTATGGTTGGTCAAGTATGTTGTTGATTATTCTGTACATCATTTTAGGCATTACACTGTTGACAAAGATTTCTTTAAATGAGTGAAAGGGAAACATCTGCCAAGATCGCGGCTCGCCATTTTTCTGTTTGAGCTTGTGCGGGGTGTCGTCATCATATACGTCACTAGTTGCTATGACAACTTTCTTCGCACCCGCAACGCAATTCTTTCTTGGTCTGCGATAAAAGCAGATATGTCAGAATGGATTTTTGGGGATCTGCGCTGTGATTGGTCATTTGCGGCAATGATTGCATTGCAGATCGTAGGATAGATATTGCTGCAGCTTCTCAAAGTTACCAAAATAGCTAATCCTTAACTGATTATGCAACTTGCAATTCAAGTAGCAAGAATGGCACAATTGGTTAGTGCGCGGCCTTCGGTGTAAGCAAGAAGCCCGAGTTCGGTTCCCAGTGACCTCGCATCATTGTTTTGACTTCTTTTCTTTCCGTGTAGCTTACATTATCTGCACATACTAGTAAAACGGAGTACTGATGGAGAGAGGGAGGAAAGGGCGCACAATTCGAACGCTTTATACATGAGCCCCTGGCTAGGGAGAATTGGGTAATCACTCCCCGCGCTTGAAATAAAATATCATGTCTTTGCCTTTTTACTTGCAACAGAATTTTTTGTTGCATTGCAAGTTGCAGAGAAGAGGTGCTAAACGGGAAATCTCTTACAACTTGCCACGCAAAGTGAATGTTTTGGAAGCCTTCGTCGCAAAAAAATCATTTCCTCGTGTGACAGGCCTTAACACGGACGCCTAGTCGCCCAGGGTTTTAGGACGACAACCTCGGTCACGCTCATTAAAACATGGCTAGTCCGACCAGATGTTTCTTTAATTTTTTGAGGAAACCTCTGTTATAACAGGGTATTCAGATATTCGCATGTTTTCCATTTGTAGGGCAAAGAGTCTTCCTATCGCAAAGCCCGTCACACATTGGATGCACCTCTAGATCATATTAACTTACATGTACGTGGAGGTCACGTGATACCTACACAAGAGCCCGCTAACAATACGATGTTCAGGTGAGTATTCACTATTCATGATACAGTTTCAATCCACTGTGGGTGTACGCTTTTGTTATTGGATCCCCCTGATACTCTGCTCAATGATGCGGTTTCTAATGGTAGCGCCAGATGAGGTCCAATCAATTCCAGGGTAGTGGTTCCAGATTTTTCACAGCAATATTGCCAAAGGGGGTTGGGGGCTTGGGGTATCTTTTCACTGTCCAATGTCATCCCTCGCGCGCAAACCACCTCGGCTCACTATTTATATGAGTACAATGTGTTTCTTTCAGCCGTAAAAACAAGATGGGGTTGATCATAGCCCTGTGTGACAGACATACTGCTGAGGGAGAACTCTTCTGGGATGATGGAGAATCCATGGGTAAATATCCAAAAATTAACTCATCGGAATTGTACATATGTGGGTGGCATGGGTGGCGTAGTGGTTAAGCCACTCGCCTCTCACCGCTGTGGTCCGGGTTCGAGTCCCGACTCGGACGCTGGATCATATGTGAGTTTGAGTTTGTTTGATGTGTTGTTCTCTACCATGCCACGAGGGTTTTTTCTCCGGGTTCTCCGGTTTTTCCTCCCTCAGCAAAAATCAACATGTGAGTTTTTAAATTGTGCGAATGAGTCTCGGAGATATTAGCAGAAATGCTACTCAGAAAATCCGAGGATAAATAAAGAATATTTATTTTATTTATTTATATCATGCAGTTCGTCTAAATATTCCATGTATTTTGATATTCAGATACCTATGAAAATGGAAAGTATTTACTTGTGAAGTTCTCAGCTAAATCGGTAAAGTATCCTTGTACTTTAATACCTGAATCTAACTTTTTCGATGAAACACACGCAATGACGGAGCTAGGTGGGGTAGGATCAATGAGATGGTATTATTTGCGGGATGGGGAATGGTAACATGAGTTCTCAGTTCTTTATCTCTTAGAATTCTCGTTCGTAAGCACCTTTTGATTGGCAGGTTAGTACTTGGTGTATGCAATACCAATTGTATGCGACACAGTGTATCAAATAGATTGAATGTATATCAATGGTGTATTAACTATTGATACACTTGATGTTGCATACACCAAGTACTTACTCATTAGCCAATACGTATCATTAGAGCAGATTTCGTATGAGTGTGAACGAACCGCGCCGTGCCGTGCCGTGTCCGTGTCAGTGCCGTGATGTCTATAAAAACATTTGAAATTTCTGCCGTAACCGTGCCGTGACCGTGCGGTGCCGTTTTCACAGTCATACGAAATCTACTCTAAAAACATTCGAAATTCTTGCCGTAACCGCGCGTGCCGTGACTGTGCGGTGCCGTTTTCATAGTCATACGAAATCTACTCTACCGTTGTGCGTGCTATATAAATCTTGATCGTCGGGGTGACTACTTTTCACAGGGTTCAACAAACATAACAGTGTCGACCAATGGTTATCCCGGAGCAAAAGGACTTGTGTGGGGAACTGTAAACATCTATGGATTATCAGGAAACAAACTAGACATAGTCAAAGCTGATGGTTTGGATGTCACTAAGAAGAGTTCTTTGTCGGCTAACACTAAGGTAAGCTATTCCAAAGGTATGTTTGACCACCATTACTAAAGGCAAGACACTACTGTGCACCCTTTCAAAATAAGGGACTGACACATTTGTTAGATCATAATATTAGTAGCCTCACACACTTGCTTCAACTTCTTTCCTTTCCACGTAGCTTTAATTAGCTATAAATACTCTTAAAATGGAGCACTGACGGAAAGAAGGGGGTAAAATGAGCGCACCGTCGGCCTCAAGTTTATTAGTCCTACCTTTTTACTTGTTTTTAATTCCTTCCATCAAAAAATATTCATCCGCACTCCGCAAATCGATGCATATTATGTGATGAGTCCTGAACTTAGAAATGTCTCAGCGGTCGATTTTTCTTCACGTCACTGGCATACTATACACTATACGTGGATATATATTCATAAGAGTGTTAAATATTTCGACAGGCATTAAAGATCGATGGTTTACAGCTCGACGTCACACAAAACCACGAAATCACGTGGGTTGTAAAGTCCGTGCCAGCTTCATCCCAAATTTCCAAACCTTGGCTCTTGCTGCTCACGCTGGCTCTAATGATCGCTGGCTCTATGACGTGTTAATTCTGTATCAGCAGAACTAGTCGAACTTAATAACGAAGTTATGTTTCTCAGAAAAAAACTTTGTTAATCCGCTCAGATCATGTTCTTTACCAAGAGACCATGATACTAAGAGAGCGAAACTCTGTATTGATGTCTGTGCCATGTTCGTGGCGGCTAAGGTTATTTTTAGTAACTTCGCCATCGCGCGCGCAAGGCTCTTAAACAATAGAATTTGAATGACGTGCGCGTGGACGAAACCGTTTGCTTTCGGCATTCAAATTCTATTGTTTAAGAGCCTTGCGCGCGCGATGGCGAAATTACTAAAAATAGCCTTAGCCGCCACGAACATCGCATAGACATCAATACCGAGTTTCGCTCTCTTAGTATTATGGTCTCTTGCCTTTACTTAGAAACTTTGATCAAAACTCTCAGTTGTTGATCAAGAAAATTAGTCAGTTATGAATTCAAACATTTCAGTTGTCTTTAGACAATTGTATGTGTGACTTTGCTACAGAGTAGACTTTGCTCGCTGAGCTGCGCATGCACAGCTTAGACAATGATATTCAAGGTTACCCAGCCATACGCAGTCTGTTCTATTCTTACTACGTTAGAACCTAATTCGCATTCAGTGTGAAGAGCTATTCCCGTAACAACCCAGACATGCTTCAATCACTTTTATTTCATCAGTATCTCTGCTACAACAGTTGAGACATATTCCGTTTCTATCGGCTAGAGTAGAGTATACTAGAACGTGTCCCAAGTCTATTGTCCCTTGTAACCGATTATACTAATCAAATGTTGGGTATAGACAATTTTTAAGGGATCATCGAGTATGCTTCATGCGATGATTATGGTGTAAACGACCGTAAACATTGTCGGTACTCTCAGCATTGCACAGCTTCAACTTGTTGTAAAGTGAGTCCCAAATTATCGGCAATCTGTTGGTTACTGAGAACACTCCTCAATTTACAGATGCGAGTCTTATCCATAGGGCTGAGTTCAGCTTCGGGACAGTTTTGAGTTAGCTTTTGGGCTTGTTCAGCTGAAATGCCATCCATTCTGAAATATGAAACAATAAACTAGTTAGTAATGGTCCAACTAAAACCTTTAGAGTAATAACTAGTCGGCACCCTAGCTTGTAACCTTGCATTTTAAAATGATGGTGATGACGTGTTAGTGTTGGTAATGATGTGGTGGCGATGACGTGTTGGTGTTGGTAATGACGTGTTGGTGTTGTGACTTGGTGGTGTTGTGATGACGTGGTAGTGTTGGTGATGACGCGATGGTGATGACGTATTGGTGTTGTGATGACGTATTGGTGATGACGTGTTGGTGTTGGTGATGGCGTGGTGGTGGTAATGATGACTTCGTGGTTGTGATGATGATAAATGCAAATCAAGAAAATGTGCTTGTCTTTGCTGACATTATAAACCATAACCAAATCAGTAAGATAATTACTTGTTTGCAATTCCTTGGTTGTCATATCCTTCATTCTTCAAGAGGCAAGCTTCGGCTTTCCTTTCCTTGGAATTCACCACGCAATCTTTGTCGAAGTTTTCTTTCGTAGCGTATTCCTCCACACTTGACCTTAGTGTGTCTTGTGCGATGTATTCGAAACCAACCTTTGAATATTTCAAGAAAGAATTCAACTGAGCTTACGAATCATGTTCCTAAGACTGCTTTTCTTGTGCTCCGTATCTTCAGGGTGTTTATATCACAGTACAAAGACATGCTTGCACGTTTTATATTGCTTAAATTAAACATAGAACGCGCGCACACCTTTTCAAACGTTTTAGCATTAAGCATCGATGCATAGACTTGTCGCTTTCCGAATAGCACATTTACCACAGAATTTAAATAATATTTCAACTGACCTTATCACGGCAACTAGCGGCATTGGTGTCAAAATGTTCTAAACCTTGTTGATACAAATTTGCAAAATTATCCTTTCCGTCTTTACATTCACGCAAGACGTAGTCCGTCATCTGTATTTTACTGGTGTAGCACTGCAGGGTGAATGGAACTGAACCCAAGCCTGTAAGAAAAGATTTCCAACATAAATAACATGAACCAACTCATTGGCTTAAATCATCAAGTGGACGATACTCAAAGGATAACAATTAAAGTAATGTTTGAGAATAAACGCCTGATATAGGGACGAATCATATAGTGTACACACCAAAATATTGGAACAACGACAGTTAGTTCCTATGCAGCCGTTTGTGTCGGGATCCCTGTGCTCCCTCTTCACAAACAGCCGTTTATGAGGAGGGAGCACAGGGATCCCAAAACTAAGAACGGCTGCATATTCTACATGGTTCATCTGTCTGAAACAAAAAAGCATTCAGGGGCGGATCCAGGGGGGTGTCCGTAGGTGCACCGAACACCCCCTAGCGCCGTACGAGATTACGTCATCAGATTCCATTGCCAGGAGGCCGCCATCTTGGATGTGACGTCATCTTACAAGAGGCCTAGTCGGGACACCCCCTCTGCAAAATCCTGGATCCGCCCCTGGCATTCTTGTTATTTTTGGATGACGGTTCGCAGGACCGGATGTTCACAAACGACGGCTTGATTGCGATATATATAATGTTTTTACTCTAATATGGGAAAGGATGCGGGAGGGAAGGGGTAGCAGGAGGGAAGTGGTGGTCAAAGTTTTACTCGATGAGGCTTTGCTTCGAAGTGCGGAAGCTTCCACGTATAGTCCATCTTAAGGACTAACTATACGCACTGCTCCGGAGTCTAAAATTAACCTCGTAACCCGGCAAACCTTCGTACCGTTAGATAATTGTCTGACACGATTGAAGAGATCTTCATAACTCTCAGCTTGTGATGCTTTATCAATGTAATCCTGGACTTGTTGAGCTGCTGTTTTCAGGTCATCACTTTGACTTGCTAAATTTGTAATGACTTGGAGTACTTCCCTCAAGTCATTTAGCACTGCATCGCTTACGAGGTCTTTCTTCATTTGAACCCAAGCCTGAAAGAGAGAATATGACGCAATAAATACATTAGAGCTCCTGTAAGCAATGAATCTCAAAAATGGTCTCGATTGAATAAGATCGAATCACTCGCGAGAAAGCCTCAATACAAAGCTTGATTGCATAAGAATTTGCATGGAATTGTGTGGGATTTTATGAAAGTGATGGTTATTGTCTCATCCGCACTGATGTTGTTTAAAAACGTATATTTCGATGCCTTGCGTCCACACTAAAACCATCGAAAACGCTACCCTATTCAGCAAGTACACATATCGATTTGAAAACGCTTTCCATCCAAAGCAGAGACGTTTGTAAACGGAACTCTATGGCTTAGTCTTCACAAGCGACAGCAGAAGCAGAAGAGGGAGCAACATACGCTGAGTCCGTTTCTGCTTCCTTCATTCGACCGTTTTAGTGTGCGATATGATAAACTACAAAGAACAAGTGTGGACACGAAGCGTTAGGTGCGTTTTTAGTCAAACCAAAAAGAAACGCCGTTTATATTGCGAGAGTGATCGCTAAAATTAGAGCTTCATTTTTAGTTTATTTTGACATAACTAGGTACCTACCTCTTGTACAAGAGCTTTCGATTGTGTTGCGTTGTTAACGGCCAAATCGAGCTCATCTGATGCCTTCCTGAACTCCTTCAAAGACTCTAGAACTTTCTCTTGCTTCTTCGCACAGTCTTGTGCACTGGCAATAATGTTGTAGATCCCATAAGCTTTCATACAAAAAGAAATATCAACTAATCATCAAAGAAACTATACACTTATTTCAATAAACATTTTCGGGTAAAAGTCCTCGAGGCTACGTGATTCATCTGTAAGAAAGCACGGGTAGAAATTATTTAAGTTATGAATTTAACCACACCACTACAATTCAAATACAATTCAAATGTGGCCACTTGCCTCAACTTAAAGTGCTACTTGAACGAAAATCCATGAAAATTAAAGAATGACTTAAAACATTACTTAATTTTTGCTTTAATGAATCCAATAGCCACCATGAAGCAACATTTTCTTTGCATTCAAAAGAAACAGGTAGAAACTGTCAAATATTCAAGCTTTCAAATTGTGTGTATGACGTCATACATACAACCCTATTGTTCTTTAAGATTTTGAATGATAATTTCTCTATGATGAGGGACATTTATCGCAAAACTCAAACGATGATGGCCTAGTTTTTCAGCTATGTTCATCTTCAGATAGAAATAATCAGTTTTAATCGGTTTTGAATATAACCGATTTTCGTCCAAGTGGCCCTTTAATACACAGAAGAACTATATTTCCTGATGCTGAAATCAAGGCGAAAGCCGAAAGGAGAATGAAACTGTGGACCTAACAACACTTCTTTTTCGGTCTAGTTGCGTGGGCTTAAGGCCTCTTGTATAATTAAGGAATATAAAACGTGGTTCTTAGCTCGCTTTTCTTGTGCTTTACATCTCCCATGCATCGTGTATACATCACAGTCAGTACAGAGACACAAGCGGCCGTTTTATTTTGCTTTTATGAAATATTTCGATGTTTTTGTGCGTGTCATGCCTCTGTCCCCTGATATATATATGGTAGCCAGCCAATCAGCGCGCGCGTGCTATGTAAATATCTTATAACAACCTCATTTGATAGGTATATATCAGGTGATCACCTCCGAAAGCATGACTTCACAACAAAAGTGCGTAGTATAGTATGAAGCATATGCTCACCTGAACCAACATAGCCCAAGACTAAAGTCACACCGGCACCCACTTTTTTCAACAATTTGATTGCTCCTCCATATTTGTTATCAATGAAATTTTTAAATGTGGTGAATTTGGCTTCTATTTTGGCTTTGGTTTTTCCGACCCATCCTTTTAATCGTTGACTTGCTGGCTTTTTCAAGGCTCCTTCAATGTTTTCATCAAGCTATTCGTAAAAAAGGTGTTTACTAGATTCAGTTGACAGCGAGGATAATTTAAAACTCTTTTAGATTTCGGACAGCAATCATGGTCATGTATCTTGTAAGAATATACAGAACACGTAAAGACCACTGGGCACGTTAAGACTCAAGTATGTGAAGGCCAACACTTCTGCGCCGATAAAATTCGCTAGTACACATTAAATTTCCTATTTGAGTTTGGAACAAAGGAATGGGATCACAGAAATGTAGCTAAATATGATTTAAATATTAAGCGTTCTTGCTTCAAAATCGAATAAGTTGATTAAAGGTGCTCAAGCGATGTTCCTGGCCTAAACATGCTTGAGGATTTTGTTTTACTTCTCGATTGGAAAATACGATCCCATAATTTTAAAGTCAGCGAAGTACTCTACTCCCAGAAAAGTAGGCTTTGAGGTCTCGCCACAATTTGTATTTCAAAAGACTCTGTGTGGTGGCAGATGTTCATGCCACAATGAGTTTGCCTTACCGTGTATGAGTTGCGAAGTCCCAATTTCTTCTCTGTGTACTTGACGGTTTGTGCAATAGCTGGTATGAGACCAGTAATAACTGGGATTGTGATACCAAGAGCACTCTTGATTGCACTGGTGTACATGCTTTGAGCCTCTAGGAAGCCCAGACTTTCATTGCTTTCGTTCTTTTGACGAACAAGTTCCTGAAAAAGGAAAGGAAATTCTAAAATTGCTCACATAATTGGTATATTACGCGCGCTCTGATTGGTCGAGAACCGTGTTTGATTACAGCACCACGTCATTGAATCTTATGCGCGCTCTGATTGATTAAAATGTTTCAATAAATGTTATATAAAACAAATTAGTTTGCATTTTTTCGTGCGTCTGTACTCAAATTGTTATACAGATGACGACACAACTTGTAAGAACAACAGCAGTTACGCCATTGGACTTCGTCTCGCGACGTACATTTTTGTTTCATCACATTTTGACATTATTTGTGCATTTATTATAGAGTAGGGACACACGAAAAAATGGAATATGTTTTTTAAGTATACTTAAACATCCATATTGCATTGCGCGACATTAGAAAGTGCAAACGTATGCACGTTGGCTGAAATATACTGTCAAATACCTTAATCTCTGCTGTCATTTTTATAATGGATGTTTGTACTGCAGGGGACATGGCCTTCACTAAGATCTCTGAGTTCGTAAGTATGGCATCCAGCTTGAAAATAACGCGTGCAAACTCATCACTGGTCGATTCTGTCCACTCTTGGATTGCTTTGGCTTCAATGCAACCATTCATCGTATTAAAACGTACATAATAGGGTGAAGTAATATGAACAGTATAGACAAATCGTTATCGTCAAGAGACCCATAATACTAAGAGAGCAAAACTCAATATTGATGTCTGTGCGATGTTCGTGGCGACTAAGGCTATATTTAGTAATTTCGCCATCGCGCGCGCAATTGCCGAATTCTGGCAATTCCCACCACCGGGATTCGTAAGTTTTGGAAAACGTCGTTTTACCTTGCACTTCAAGTTGATCCAACAGTTCACTTTTCGAGGAAATGTTGCCTCTAAGTTCTGTGATTTCGTCATTTCCCTCGCAAGCTTGAGGGTAATCGAGGCAGCATCCCCAAATGGCACGATGCACAGTATTTCCAATACTCGCCACCAACACAATCTTTGGGATGACCTGGTTTCCAGCTTTGGCAATTTTAATGATGTTTTTGACTACTGACCCAAACCCTGACAAAACATTTGAGGTCATTTAGAATGAATACAATAAAGAGTTATTGTTGTACATAGAAACATTTTCGGAACAATTGTACAATGTTGTTGATAAAATACATCGGTAATTCAGATACGCATCAGAGGCAGCGTTCACAAACATTCGAAAACCATGGAATACAGTTCAAGATCGATATCACAACGCGGTACGTGCACCAAGGTAAACTGCTAGTAACACACGGAGAAAGTATATATGTACTGGAAAGGAACAACAGTATGTTTGTTCAAGGTATGACTAGAATTCTCACCGAATGCTTTTACCTCTTCGACTGCCCTTTTCATGCTTTTTGTGATCCTCCTCCTTATGATGTTTCTTTTGCTTCTCTTTTTTGAATGGTTTTGGCTCTATTTCTTCATTTTGTGACTGCTCCTCTGAAAATATACATATGGTACGTAGCAGTAACGTATAGAAAAACCAGATTCATCTTTGGTCGATGTCAGACCCTCAGGAGGGGGAGGGGATGTGAGGATGGGGTGGGGGTGGTGGCTGTGCATTCTTAAAGGATTCTCAACCCTCCAAAACGATTTTCTTATCATGCATGAACCCAATTTAAGGTTTCTAGTTTAAGGCATAAAAAGTGGAACCAGTCGGCAAGAGGGTCTCGTTCTCAAATAGTACATGTCAATTCTTAGCCTAAACCGAAACTAGTCCTAAGTCCTAGCTTGTTTCACTAAGTGGAAAATCCCCTAACTCAGTGTGTGTGAAGAGTTGCCCCACCTTCCTCTGTTTCGTCGTTTTCCAAGCTAGAGTGGGACGCTGGCTTGATGTGAAGAAAATGGGCTGGTCCAAACTCTTGGAGAATTAGCAAAACACAGAGAAGTAGGACGGCTCGGGACTTGGGACGAGTCATAACCAGTTAAAGTGATTCTGAAAATATAAAAGTTTTCATCGTGCTAAGTATGTGTGGGGAATTGTTTATATGAAGGCGAGTTCTCTTTGATAGCCAAGATCAGTGAAAAGACCATATTTCGCAATTACATCTTATTCAATTGCAGTCTCAGTCAACTGCGCGTTTTAAACTCTTTGTAGTTTTGGTAACAGCCCGCGATGAAAAGGCACAAAATGCACACGAATGAACCAGGGAGGGGCAAATGAACAAAGCAGTCGATTTCCACGGGGTTTTGCTCAAAAATAAAGCGGTGGTTGTTATGATGATATATATTAAAATGTCTAAAGAAAGAGGGTCTGCCTCGATGCTCGGTCAGGGTTAATCTCGATTTGAGATTTGGTAGCTGTAAAAAGGTATATTAGCCTTCTGTATTGCTTATTAATACAACAGCGCTATAGTTGGATATATGAATAAGACCCTAGATTGTCAATGGTTGGAATTACCTTTCTTACCGTAGACTTTCTTGTCGATGTTTCGTCAAGGATTCAGCGACAAAGTGGTGAAAGTCCTGCTTCTTGTCAGATTTATTGGTTTGTTTTAGACGCAACGTCATTGAAAGCAGGCATCCATCTACGGCTCGCTGGACTAACTAATTATAAACAAATATGTCAATTTAAAACACTGGTAGTTTTAACTGACAATAAATGAGGTTATGCAAAAAGAAGTTTTGGAAAACGACGTTTTGAAATTGTTAAAAAACCCAGACATCCATCTGATAAAGGCTCGTTGGAATAACCAATCCTAACAAACGTCGATAAAAAACTGGTCATTTTGTGAAATATAAATGAGGTTATGCGAGAGAGAAGTTTTGAAAAACGAAGTTTTAAAATTGTACAAAGGTAGACATTCATATAACGGCTCGCTGGATTAACTAATTACAAACAAATGTGTCAATCAAAAACTGGTATTTTGTGAACAATAAATGGGGTTATGCGAGAGAGAAGTTTGACATTGCAAAAAAATATTAATTTTAATAGGGAAGGGATGATGAAAATGGGAGGTATTTTATTGCAATAATGCTAACAAATAAGCTAAAAATGAAATAGTCAGCGAATTCGATAAATAATATAAAGTGTATTCAAACAAATGCTTGAACAGCTTTTGAAGAGCAAATCCACTTTTTTATTGCTTTAGTATTCTGGAATTGTGAAGGAAGTGGGATGTAGGGGGTTTGCAAATGATTCGATTTTCAAGGTTTTTATATCTTAATATACCATTTAATTATAACTGACCGTTTATTTCATGACTGAGATTGAAAATTTTTCTTTATTTACACACATTGTTTTATGGTGTTTTAATTTGATTTCGTGTTTCAACCTCTACTCAGAAACGTGTTAAATAAGGTTATCACCCAATCACCTCTGACACCAAAACTGGTCGAGAGGCGTAAGACTAATGAATGTTTTATAAGAAAGATATTACAATACCTGGCAACTGACATTTGTTTTATTATTGTTTATCTATACCAAGGCTAAAATATGTTAACGAATTTGCAAGGTTTACAGTTTTTATTGTATACGAAACAACTCCTTTCTACATTCCGTGCATCCACGAGTTAAAAATGATTGCCATATATCCACGAGTTTACCATAAAGTTGATATTATCTATACGTCAATTGTGTTATCGCCACGTTGGTTCACGCAATCACGACATGCTAAACAAAGAAAGCGTGTGTTTTCGGGGAAAGGTCAACAATTTCTCGAGTATATTAAGGCCTGGTTCGATCGCTAATTGACCCAAATTCGATAAAAAATTATTTTGAGGACATAGAAGATTTGAATGAATATCTTTCTTCGATAAACCACTAAACTCGACGTCCTTAACTTTTTAAAGGTACTTTTATGATGTCACGTGACCTGATGACGTCATAGTCAACAAATATTTTATTGTAAACTTCAAAGTAAAATGCGGTCGCGAGTATAACTCAAGACTCCAAAGTAACCATGCTAAACTGTGGGTCTTAACGTACTTCACAACATACAACCCGAAAAACCTGTCTTACACTTAACATTGTTGAGTAAATCAAATTTTAAAAGAAAACAGTAAAAGTCACGTGACCTGTTTTGGGCTTTATCTCACTAGAGAAACACTGAAGTCAGGTTTTGCGGGTTGAATGTTGTGAAATACGTTAAGGCTCACAGTTTAGCATGGTTACTTTGGAGTCTTCAGTTATACTCGCGACCGCATTTTACTTCAAAGTTTACAATATAATATTTATTGACTATGACGTCATCAGGTCACGTGACATCATAAAAGTACCTTCAAAAAGTTAAGGACGTCGAGTTTAGTAGCTTATCGAAGAAAAATATTCATTCAAATCTTCTATGTCCTCAAAATAATTTTTTATCCGAATTTAAGTCAATTAGCGATCGACCCAGGCCTTAATATACTCGAGTTTAGCGAAAAGGTTGTTCAATGGTGACTAGGTCCTTTTTAGACAAAAAACCTCATTAGTTATGCTAGACGTCTAGAAGATGAAGCAACATTTTTCACTCTAAAATAACATTTACGATCGACAAACCTGGAGAAAACCAAGTAAAAGAATCACGGTTTGTATCTTATGCATATACTGCATGATTAACCTGAGTACTTAACTACTTCGATAACAGAATAAAAGAGAAACAGAGAAAATGAAATTAAAAGTAAAAGAAGGAGAGAAAGGAAAACAGAAAGAAAGAAAGAAAGAAAAAGACAGAGAAAGAAAGAAAAAGGAAGGAGAAAGAAGTAGAACAGGATGGAAAGTAAAGGAAGAAAGAAAAAGTAAGGAAGAATTGCGATGTTAAAGAAAAAAAAGAAAGAAATAGCAAGCAGAAAGAACAATAAGAAGAAGCTAGACTGAAGAAAAGGCAAGAAAGAAAGAAAATATGAAAAAAAGAAAGAAAAAAAAAAAAAAAAAAAAAAAAAAGAAAGGAGAAAACAAAAGAGCTGAACACGCACTATTTGGAAAACCTTCCGCAGATAAATGTTTGAACTCTGTTCGTACTCTGTTCGTACTTTGTTCGTATGAAGTCAGCGCTTCGCTGGTAGCGAATACATTTGCCCGCACAAAGTTGCCGCTGTCAGCTGTTGAGATGCAGCATCACATGTCGCGGGTGGTTGCCGTACCTTAATCTGCTATGATGCAGGGCGCAGTTGTTTGAAAGACGATTAGCTGTAATCCAGGATTAAGTCTTAAGGAAACCTTTGATTTTAAACGCAGGATTAACTCTAATCATCCTTCGAACAAATGGCCGAAGGAAAATAACACTACCAGTCTCAATGAAGATCGGATCTACCAGTTTAATTTAAGTCCATTTAAGTGTCCGTATCATACAGTGTATTTCAGATATGTCTGATGTACTCAATAATTCTTTGGTTCAAATTATATAGGAGTCAGGCACCGAGAGATTTGGGTTAAAAAATGCTGACTGACATAAGCATGAATGCATTTTGTTTGTATTTCAGTAACCTCAAAGTTAGCTGTACTGACAACGCTGTTTGATTATGAAGCGGTTCTAATTTTCCTTTTCTTTTTAATTAACCATCATGTTCTTTTACTTAGACTGTTTGAATTCCCACTGTGCTAGTGTTTGATCATGAACTTTGCCCAGTTAGAGTTCATTTCAGTTTCATCAAAGCAAGATTTCACGATCTCGTAATCTTTACACACTGTTAATTGAAAGGAGATCATCCATTTTCCCCAGTATAATGAATTCAAAATACGGTTCCATGAAAGGACCTGAAAGATATTGGCCAATATCTGATTTAGAGCTTATTTTAGCTCACATAGCCACTGATTTCATTAGCTCCAAAAGTGGGTGTGGGAGCTTTACACTGGGTGGCCCTCGTAAGGCTTAATTTGAAGTAGAAATGTGATGAGTTATTTTTTAGCTGAGCTCTTTTGCCCAGAATGATTTATGGACCCAAAATGTAATCGACCGGTGGCTGACCGGTGGTTACTTGTCAGAGTTATGTCGAGTTTTGAACCGTAGTCATCAGGAAACGACATTGGTACAGCTTATGATATTTGATAAAATACTTTCAAAGGCGCCCATATAACGCAACATTTATTTCAAATTTATTTATAATTAATATTTTAATGAATTTTAATGAATGTGTAACCTGTCGCTTAGTGCATGCATTTTATCTGAAGTTAAGGGTAGTATTGATCACTGCATGTCTTATGGGGCATTGATTGCACTTGCTGATTTGTGTAACTGAGATTGCAAGTTGGTACCGATCTTGTTCATATAATCTGAGTACAAGGGATTATCGATCGATCGTCCAACATGATTCAGGGAGGGAGACGGGGGAGAGGGAGGGAGACGTTGATTACACATTAGCATAAATCATCAAGCATGCTTCATATGTTGATTGCACGTCAGCTGCGCTAGAGCATGAGAATTTTCATCACTTTCAACATATCACTGCTTCAACCTTCTTTATATCAATCTGCAATCCTGAAGCAATGTCTTTGTCCTTGATATTTAGTTTTCTCAAATTACAAACATCCATCTTTTCTTTTGGAGTGATATCAGAGGGACAGTTTTCAGTGAGCACTTGGACTTGGTCAGTTGAAATGCGATCGACCCTATAATGTAAAACAAAAAAAACTTGATGGTAATGAAGGAGAAGGAGGAAGAGTAGGAGGAAGAGGAGAAGGAGGAGGAAGAGGAGGAGGAGGAGGAGGAGAAGGAGGAGAAGGAGGAGGAGGAGGAAGAGGAAGAAGAGGATAAGGATGAGGAGGGGTTTGCAAATGATTCTATTTTCGAGGTTTAAATCTAGCACTAGAAAAAGCACTGAGTGAAGGAGTTAGGACTTAGCTGCTTATGATAACACTATGAACGACAAAAAATAATTCAGCAAAATTGAGAGTAGCTAGTGTGGCATGATCAGATCATAAATGAGGGGAATTTATATTGTATCGAGACTACAAATGTCTGCATATACGGATTTTATCACACGCTATAAAAAATACAGTAGGCGGTGTATAAATGCGTCTTTATCTCTTCCCTTGAGACAATGGATGTAGTTTGGATGTTTTGGATGCATTTTCTATGGTGTCAGGAAATAGGATTGTTATACAATTTACATTTTTGAGGAAAAATCACAATTACCTGTTTGCAATTGCTTTAGTGTCATATCCTTGTTTCACCAGGTTGCAAGCTAGGGTTTTCCTGAGAGGAGAGTTGAGCAAGCAGTCTTTGTTGAAATGTTCTTTGCTAGCGTATTCATCGAGACCCGATCTCAGTGCGTCTTCGGAAATGTGTTCGAAACCAACCTGTAAGTATTTTGAATGATTCAAGTTACATAGTTAGCAAGATTGTGTAAAAGACATAAACATGAATATAAACAGAGGCATGCGACATAATCCACTATCTGAAACACTATTTTCCTTTGTATCTATTCCTAGACCTTACCCTTGACCTTCTATAGATAATTTTAGCATCTATATACTGATCGTGCAGATAATAGATGTATATTTTACCTCAGTTTTGGATTCGGCGCACCGTATCCGCCGAGTAAACACTAAACTAACCTTGTCTTGACAAACATCAGCATTAGTGTCAAACTGTTCTAATCCTTGTTGATACAATGTTTCAAAATCATCCGATCCCTTTTTACATTCACGCAAGACGTAGTTTGAATTTTGCACTTTACTGGTATAGCACTGCAGAGTGAATGGAACTGAACCCAAGCCTGTAAGAAGGACACAAGGTTAGATGGTTCTGCTCAACGATTTGAGGGATTTTTCATTGCTATTCAGATTTGACAGGGCGGATCAATCTTTTATGGCATTTCATTCTAAGGACCCCTACCCTGCTGACAGAGGGATTTCTAAAGCTTCTCGATAAGAGCGGTCAAGAGCACTTATGGGTTGTATTTTAACGCTCCGAATGTACTTTTCTGGAAGGATGAGGCAAGGGACGCCTGGTGGCTTTCTACCCTTGCCAGTCTTCCTTGAAACCTCCAGGGCGAAAATGGAAATGAATAAGAAGTAACAGCCGCATAAATACATTTGTTTTATAATGCATAAAATAAATTGCCCTTGAATACAAATCTTTTGGGGGAGTCAAAGAACAAAAGTTCAAAAATCATGAAAACTTGGTGAATGCTTCTTAGATATTTAATGCACTGTATTTTGGGAGAGTTATTGACTTGGTAGATATGGATGAGCAAAAAAAAATCCCACTGTTGTCCGTAATTTGACAAGTTTCTTACCCTCAGATAATTCTTTAACACGATTGTAGAGATCGTTGTAACTGTTAGCATCACGTGCTTTATCAATGTATGCCTGGACTTGTTCAGATGCTATTCTTAGATCTTCACTTTGACTTGCTAAACCTGCAATAACCTTTTGTACTTCCTTCAAATCCTCCATTAGTGCATCGCTTGTGAGGTCTTTTTTCATCTGGGACCAAGCCTGAGATAGATTTGTCATGATTCATTTCATGAAAACAAGATGTACGAACTATATTGCAGGGTCCCAATGTTACTGGAATTGCTTCCTTGCAATGATTTTGCACGATACGGTTCGCTGCAATGGTTCGTGCAACTTGTTTTGCAACACCATTGCAAGACAAGATGCAGAAAAAAAAATCGAATTTGCAATTACTGCGCATGCAATGGTTCGTGCCACTTGAGTTGCACAAAAAAACAGTGCGGTGTAACAGTGCTTTACAGAATGATCCCCACAAACACAAAAATCTTATTTCGCAAATTAAAAGAATTGTATTGGGAAAACACCGGGCCAATTGTATAAGTTCTATTGAAACCTATCGATAAGTTTCTTGGTAAAGCTATGAAAACAGGATTCAAATAGCAGGGGCGGATCCAGGGGGTGTCCATAGGTGCACCAGACACCCCCATAGCGCCGTACTTATACATATTTTTTTCTTTAAGCTTCTTGCGAGATGACGTCATCAGGTTCCATTGTTAGGAGGCCGCCATCTTGGATGTGACGTCATCTCTCAAAAGGCCTTTGGGGCACCCCCTTTGCAAAATCATGGAACCGCCCCTGAATGGCATTATATTTTTCGTATAGCAAAGCTGGAGGGAGGGAGAGAGAGAGAGAGAGAGAGAGAGAGAGAGAGAGAGAGAGAGAGAGAGAGTGAGTGAGTGAGAGTGGCCACGAGAAGAACTTCATGTTTAGACCGATGGCACAGCTAAATTTACCTTTTGAGCGGTTTTGGCAACCTACCTCTCTTAAAAGGGCTTTCGACTTATTTGCTTGTTCAATGGCCGAATCTAGCTCACTTGATGCTTTCTTGTATTCTTTTAGAGCATCTTTAACCTTATCTTGCTTTTCTTTACATTCTTGTGCCATTTCGATAATTGTGTAAATCCCATAGGCTTTCAAATGAAAAAAAAAAAAAAATTGGCGAGATGGTTATATATCGTAGATGAAACTAACCCAGATTCGTCATCAGATTCGTCATCAGATTCGTCATCAGATTCGTCATCAGATTCGTCATCAGATTCGTCATCAGATTCGTCATCAGATTCGTCATCAGATTCGTCATCAGATTCGTCATCAGATTCGTCATCAGATTCGTCATCAGATTCGTCATCAGATTCGTCATCAAATTCGTCAGATTCATCATCTCGAAAGCATCGCCAATGCTGGTTCATTTTTCCATCTGGTGATGAGCTTCCGTTGGAGTTCAAGATAGTTGGGCTCTACTGCGTTTAATAAGTGTCCAGCCACTGGAAGCACATAGCCCGTTTTCTCAAGTCTGCGCATGCGCGTGAAATGACGTGCCGTTGGTGGGAGAAAAAAATGTTCAACTTTAATCTTAAAATTTTATAACCAAACCCGTACCATTTAAATACCGTTTTTGTTTTTACTATGAAAAATAACCTTTGATTCTGGAGTTGTGGCCCGTGGAAGTTTGTAAACTGAGTTCTAAACGAGGCTCAGACCAAATTTCAGCTTCGTGCAAAACCTTGAGAAAATGGACTATAGAAAAAGAAGTAATTACGACTGTTTTTTAAATAAGACACTATATTGTCGTGGAAGAAAACCTCATTCCGGTTTTCAGTCTAAGGGCCTGAATATATATGAAGCGGGCTAGGCCCGGTTGGTTGGTTTGGTTTACTGACGTCCCAGCTTGTCTATAAAACACATAATAAAGAGCAAGTAGTATAGTGTATCCCTATTCTTTACCTGCTTCAACATATCCCAATACTACGATCGCTCCTCTACCAACTTTCTTAAATAGTTTTACCGCTCCTCCATATTTGGTATCGATAACATTTCTTAAGGATGCTAGTTTGGTCGTCGTTCCAGTTTTGGTTTTTCCGACCCATCCTTTAAGTCCTTTTACCTTAGCCCAGCCTGGGCTTGAAGGTGTTGGCTTTTTAAGGGCTCCATTGATGGATTCATCTAGCTGTTAGCAACAAGGCAGCTAAATTTCACGCGACTGATCACAATTTTGTTTCAAATATTTGATAATTAGTTAAATGGGAAAATGGATATTACCAACCGCAGGATGGTGAACCTGTATAAATATTCTTTTTAAGGGCTTCATTGATGGATTCATCTAGCTGTTAGCAACAAGGCAGCTAAATTTCACGCGACTGATCACAATTTTGTTTCAAATATTTGATAATTTGTTTATGGGAAAATGGATATTCCCAACCTCAGGATGGTGAACCTGTGTAAATATTCTAATTTAAGGAAACAGAATAAATAAGTTCACGATGAAAGGCTCGGGAAAAAACGAGCTACCAGCTTGAATCGGACCCACTGCTTTCCAATTACCGGTTGGGTGCTCGATTCCTCTTGGTTCCCCCCTCCCCCCCCCCCCCCCCCCCCCCCGAGCATTTCATCATGTGCTTATTCATTTTTTTGGGTGGTTGGCTGGTTTACTATTCTAACGTACAATCAGTCTTACTTCTTGATTTGAAAAGGTAAAGACATAATTTTAAGTGATACGAATGATGTACCCAAGAAACATCATTTTCATGCTCCATCGTAATTTCGGGCCTTTGTTTGTAGTTCATGCAGATTTAGTCATGATGAAATGTTCCTACCGAATTTGTATTTCGAAGTCCCATCTTCTGCTTTGCAAAGGTGATGACATTTGGAAGAGTGGGGAGGAGAACAGTAAATAATGGAAGAGTGATATCAAGAGCTAAGATAACTCCACTTTCGTACATATCCTGTGCCTCTAGGAAATTCAAAGCCTCTCCTTTTTCATTCTTTTTACGAACAAGTTGCTGAAAAAGAAAATAATTTCGCTTATGTTCATAAATAGTTATCTATCTGCCTCTTTTCTCAAGGAAATTTTGTAAAAAGTGGCGTAATTTTTAATTAAATGTAAATCTGCGTTTCCCGTAAAACGTCTAGTTCTTCGAATCATGGTGAAATTTAACAAATTGAAGATGGTTTTGAGTTGTCTGTCCTCTTATTGACACACTCTTTTTTACAACAATTATTTGAGATAAAAGTTAAAAAATCCTTTTCAAACGGGGCAACAGAAGGAGCGCGCGCGCTGAAACGCGTCAGCAGTGTGTCTGTTCTCTTACTGACACACTCTAATCAACCAATCAGATCGCGAGATTAGTGTCAAGTGTTGTAAAATACCTTAATTTGTGATGTGGTGTTAGCAATAGCATTCTGTACTGCAGGGTTGATGGCCTTCACTAAGAGCTCTGAGTTATCAAGAATGGCACTTAATTTCACAAGAATTGTTGCAAACTCATCGCTTGTTGACTCTGTCCATTCTTGGATGTTTTTGGCTAAAATTGAATACAATAGCAGTATTTAGAGTGAATCAGCGCATTCCACGGTGCAGCTGACTCATCGAGTAATTCGATCAGAAACTACGCGAGCCTTCCTAAATTTTGTACTTTCATTATACCTTCGACTTCAATTTCATCCAGCTCTTTGCCTTTCACGGAAATGTTGCCTCTAAGTTCTGCGATTTCTTCATTTCCCTCGCAAGCTTGAGGGTAATCGAGGCAGCAGCCCGCAATGGCACGTAAAACAGCGTTTGTCACGCTAGCTGCTACTATAACCTTGGGAATGATCTCGTTTCCAGCCTTGGCAAGTTTTATGGCGTTTCGGAGAAATGATCCAAACCCTGACAAAAGTATTTGAGATCATAAGAGCAATATAAGTAATATAGTCGTTATGCAGTCGCTTATCTACGCATAGACTAAACGACTGTTGTCATAATGTGCAAACATGGAAATTTTCACTTCCACGGTACTTCAACGAATAAGACATTCTATACACTGTGGAATTTTAGCATTTCCATACTATGTCCATAGTATGGAATCAAGTACAAATTTAACAGCATGTACATCCTATGCTTGGACTGAAAATACATTTCATTGATCTTCAATTGTACATTTGAATTTTAAACTGCTTAATCTAAGAAACTAATAGTCTTATACTAATTGCGCAATCATTTACCCTTTCAAAATATCGAATCTAGAAGCTGAGACCGAAATGGCTCCAGGGTCCATTAGTAATATTTCAATATTCGTGTGTATTTTCCTATAAATGCGCTGCATAATCGTGTTGGAATACCAAAATGTGTCTCAGTCACTTTTGAAACGTCGACGTGCGCGCGCATATTTAAAGTGATCTATAGCTAATCAACAGATTTCCAAATGTCCATTTGGTCTCAGCTTCAATGTTTTGAAATGTTCTGTATAGAACACATTGACACCACAATGATTTTTGAGAGCGCCATTCCATGCACAAGAGCGCACGTCAGTTCGCAAAATGAGTTGGCATTACAACATAGAAACAAGGCAATTAAGGAACAAGGAAATAAAGTAATCAGGCCAAATAATGGAGCAAACAAAATAATATGATATGATATCTATCAAGAGTTAATAAATGGTTTATTTACGCTAACCTCTTCGACTGCCTTTTTCATGCCTTTTCTCTTGATCTTCATTGCCTGTTTTTTGTTCGTCTTTTTCGTCAGTTTTGAGCTTTATTTCCTTATTTTGTGACTGCTCCTCTTAAATTAAAATATGTATAAAAGTGAACCTTTTGATTACTTGGCGGCTTGACTGTTCCTCTAAAGAAACGTTTGCTCATAAATACAACTGAGAATTGAACCAAACTACATCATTTTGAAGAGTTTGAATCAAGCAAAGATTCACAACGCAAAGATCTTTAGGTTTTTCAAATACCTTCTCCTGATTCGTCGTTTTGATTTTCTAAGCTTGAGAGCGACGGTGGGATGATGCGAAGAAAATGGGCTGGTCCAAACTCCTGGAGAAAGAGCAAAACGCAGAGAAATAGGACGGCTCTAGACCTAAGACGACTCATGATCTGAAAAGGGAAAAATATACGTGGTGTTGGTAATACATATTAGTTAACATCTCTTAGAGTTTTGGTGGAATTTTATTATTCAAAAAAATATTATTTCGGAGAACCTTCGCGTGAAGTTTTCATTCATTGCGCTTTATATACACCGCCGTTTTTCTCAAAGCTGCGTGCACATTTGAATTTCAACTGCAGGCTCACTTTAAAGCAAAATCATCAGATTTTAGCGAGCCACAATTTAAGATAAAAGCAATACTAGGGCGAATAAGAGCGAATCTCTAAAAGGTCGTCAAGTCAAGGAGAAAAAACAAACTCAAATCATGAAGAATATAGTGGAACCCGCATAATACGGCGGACATCAAAGGGATACGGAGAAGTGTTCATGTTGTTCAGGTGACCGCGCGTGTTACTGAAATCTCAATATCTAATCAGTTAACGTACATCTCCCCCACGAATAAATGATAATGATAATAGATGTATAGTGGACCCCAGTTCGCGAGGGTGTAATTAACTTGGCTTACCTTAGAAGGTTTTTTAAGTTTCTTTGAGTCACCGCCTGTATAGTTCTGCTTTTTGTCAGATTTGCAACTTCTTCTACACGGCTAGGTCGGCTGATCTTTAAAACGGCTGGCTGGATAATACTAATGCCATGAACGCTATGTCATCAAAAGAACTGGTAGTTCATAAAGAGTCAACGAGTCTACATTTAGGGATTTTTCAACAAAAAAAAAAAAGAAAAGAAAGAGAGAGAAAGAAAGAAAGAAAGAAAGAAAGAAAGAAAGAAAGAAAGAAAGAAAGAAAGAAAGAAAGAAAGAAAGAAAGAAAGAAAGAAAGAAAGAAAGAAAGAAAGAAAGAAAGAAAAAGAACCCCCCGAGAATGTTGTATTTCAAAAAATGCTCGTAAAAAAGCGAGAATAATAGCATTTATTTCAGATTACAAAAACAATAATCTAAACGAAAAATGAATGTTAAAAAGAAATTATTTATTTAGTTTTTAGAATTAACACTCAGGATAAAAAGGCAACCTCTTGCATATGAAATCACTTAAACTTCTCAGTTTCATTTTTTTACCGGCTCAAAAAATTACAATCACTGGATGAAGTATATTGTAAAATTGGAATTTCTTGTACATGTACATGTTGTTTTTATTGCTTCTCCTTTCGTGTTTTTCATCAATTAAGAGTTTCTGAAAGTTCAGTTGGTCACCTATGACACAAAAACTAGTTACCACAAAACCGATAAAAGTTTTATGTCAACATTACATCATTAGCCAGCTAACATTTCTAGTCGGTTTATCTGTGATTACAGAAAGTGTTTGGATATTCTTACAAAGCCGAGATATTTAAAATTTACAATATTTTTTATCTGCATACCTAAATATGACCGTCATGCGTTGGATATTGACAAAGCGTTCCTTGCAGTACCACCATTTTTCGCCCACAAGTAAACTAAGAAGCGTGTATTTTCGGTTAAAGTTCAAACAGTTATTTTAGGACAAAGGTAATTAGCAGGTGGACAAACATTCACTGACAGATCAAAAGACTCGACAGTTTGACGTCTGGAAGATGATTAAAAAAGGAGGTATTTCGCTCTTGATTTGGGTTCTTCTGTTTTTTCATGAATTTGGACCAGCAAGCTCTGCGCGGCTAAGCGCTCGAAGCCTGAACCGTGCCGCAGGAAAAAAGCAAACCGAAAAAGATAATGGCCGTCATGAATTTCAGAAACGATCAGGTATGAGCTGAATTCATATGACAATCGAGATTTTTATCTTCTAACCTGACTATGTTAGCCTTTAGTTAATTGTCTGAAAATATTATAATAATCGGAGTTCGTTATACAGAGGTTTAATCATCCGGCGGATTTAGAAAGCGCGACACGACGCTAGAGTGAGAAATGAAATAACGAATACATGTGACATTCGTTCATTGTGTGACTATAGGCTGGTTTTAATTCACGAGCGGCGGAAGCAAAAGCAGAAGGATCATACGCAGGCTCAGTATGCACTGTCTATTCTCTCTTTTTCACAACTTGGTGAGAAATGCAACACTGAGTCTGCGTATGTTGCTTCCGCTTCTGCTTTCGTCGCTCGTGAAAAGCAGATCTATCACGACATTGTCGAACCACACACTTAGGGTCCCATTTCATTTGTTTTTGTATGTCTTCTTTCACGTCGGATCGTGTTTTCTAAATCTCCTCATAAGGGCCGGAATCTGAAGAGAATTATCCGTTATATTGAGATTTTCATACTATGGAGGTACTCATTCGAATATCAAGAGTATTGTCCTGAATGAATATAATACAAAAGTCAATTAATGTCACAAAATATTTTGTATTTCAGTAGCCGCAGGCGTGGCTAAGACGGCCGCTAAGCAATTTCTTTATCGATTCCTAAGCATTGGGGAAACTGTTCTACCTTCATTGAATGCCATAAGTTCAAGCAGTGGCTCCATCTATGACAGCACTGCAGAGTGCTGTAAACAGGTTCCTGGGATTTGTAAAGGTCTTGAGAATATAACAACATTACAGCAAGAGATAAGAGAAAAGGGAGATAAAATTGATAATTTGCAGCTTGAAGGTAGTTGGGGTAATCGAGTAGGGGTAGGTCAAGCTTTGTCC
>JALIZF010001440.1:0-270000 GCA_029948255.1 Telmatactis stephensoni | reverse complement strand
TTGTTTTGTTTTTTGAAAAAAATATGACGCATTAAAAGAAACAAAAGAGGAAGCAAGCAATCAAAAAGAGGAAGGAAGGAAGCTAAGGAAGGAAGGAAGGATGGATGGAAGGAAGGAAGGAGGGAAGGAGGATGAAATAAAAAAAACCTCGACGAAGAAGGGAAATAAGCTAACGAAATTTAAGGAGGAATATACTGAGGATAGAGAATGAAAACAAATATATTATCCTTCCCCGTTCCATATCTTCTTCCTCTCTTTGTTCGATTACATGAAACAGTTTAAACCTAATTAAGCAAATAAACAATTTTTGAAATGTTTTTCCTGCAGGCATGGATGGTGATGAGAGATCAAAGTTTTGCTTCACCCCTCCAGCACGATCTCGGTCAAATCCACCTGATGATAGATCACGTCGCTAAGAAAAATCCAAATATCAAGAGTGTTGCTGAAGACATTCAAAATACTTTAAAGACGATGAAGAGATTTGGAAGTGCATGTTCCCATGAAAGTTTGTATGGAAGCCTGGAACATTTGACACTGGTGAGCACAAGGAGATTTCGTGCCCGTGTCATGGCGTGTTGTGTTGCTTCAAATCGTGCGAGCGTATCTGTGTTGTGTTGCGTCGTGTTCCGTCGTGTCGTGTTCTGTCGTGCCGCTTTATATCGTTCGTGTTGTCTTGTGTCGTGTCCGGCGCACCGAGTCGTGTCTTGTATTGACCTGTCGTATTGTGTCGTGTCCTGTCGTGCCTTGTTGTACTCGTTTGTTGTTGTCTTGTGTCGTGTCGTAGTTAGTCGTGTCGTGTATTGACCTGTCGTGTCGTGCCGTATTGTGTCGTGTCAGTCGTGCCGTGTATTGTCCTGTCGTGCCGTATTGTGCCATTTCGTGTTGTGTCATGCTGTTTATTGTCGTGTTGTGCAACATCCTTTTTAATGAACATACACCTGTTCATTTTTTCAGGTCATCAAGCAAGTGGCTTTCACAGTAAATTGTTACAATAGCAAAGTCCAAATGCTGAACTTCATCACCTCGGAATGCCGCCAAGGAACTGGTAGCCTTGAGAACATATACAATCAATCAGTGTCCACGTTCGACACTAACGCTGGTCAGTGTGAAGGCAACTTGGGTCTTATGCACATTTCCAAAGAGGTCATCAAGAAGAACTTTAAAGAAATAGCAAATATTATGAAATTCAAAGAAAACTGTGTCCTGAACTCAAGTATTAATAAGAAGCTTGCTTGTCAATTAAAGCAGAGTGGCTATAGCAATGATTATATTGCTACAAAGTACGTTTGTTTTACTAATTTATCAATTATGCTATATTCATAGCAGGGCCAACTTTTAGGCTTCCTGAAAATTGCTCCTGAAATTGCTTGATGACCAAAAGAGCAATGCTACCATTGAAAAGAGGATCCCATAGTTCAAATTCGTATTTTTAAATCTTTAAGTTAACGATGCTAATATATTTTCCCTTTTGTTCGGTAGAACCAAACTCACAGTTGATGAGATAGAAGACCTCGTGAGAGAATGCAAAACAATCATCACTCCAGCCATGAAAGAAAACATTTGCCGACTCAAGAAGTTATTGACCGATGAGCAGATAGCAGCTACAATGAAGCTGAAGGTCGAAGACGTGAAGTCTCTCGAGTGTTAAAGGATAGTCGTAAAGGAAACGTTAACAGAGTACTTTGCCGTATAAACCTATTTAAAAATACAGGGTAGTAACGAGGTATATAGTTTTTTCAGTGATCCCGATCCCAGGGCTAAAAATCTGATCCTTGATCACCAAAATAAGGACAATTTTGATCACTGATCCCGTAAAAAGTGATCCCTGAAAAATGGTGATCCCGATTCCAAAGACAGCGATCCCGATCCCAAGGCTAAAAATCTGATCCCTGAGACCAAAAAATAACGTTCATGTGATCCCTGAGCCCCAAAATAACGCTGATCCCTGATCCCATATACCTCGTTACTACCCTGTATTTAAAAATAGGCTGTCGGACGAGAGGCCTAAACCTAAAGCGGCTGAACCGAAAAGGAATTTGGATAGTTGCAAAACTACACTCAGTAATCCCCTTTGCTTGATCTTTAACAGATGCCACAAATGAAGTTTTTTTTTTTTTTTTATAACGACGAGGCACGCTAGTGTGAGTTTTCGTGTTGTTGTCAAGTAGATTCACGTGGTTTTAACCTTTTGGAAATTTCTAACCATGCCTCCTTTCAGCTTAGCCGCGTAGGTTTGAAGCCTTTGATCCGACAACGGTTTTTGAAACAGGTTTATCCAAATGTTTTGTCTACATTTGTAAATTGGTTCAATAAAAGATAAAGCACACGAAGAAGGATTGTTTAGTTTTGTTTGTATATGTATGTCGTATTATGCGTGAGTTCTTCCTTTCGGCTTTCTGTCTGGTTCTAGTTGTCTTTAGAAGTGTCGGTAGAGCCCTCTCATGTAATTATTTTCGGAGTTCATTCTCGTGCAGAAAGCCTGTCAACCATTTCTTTGTTCCCCTTGTCCCATTTAATTTAATCATCTCGTTTTATTTAACGTTTTAAGCATGAATATACTGTTAAAGAGTGAGAATCAAAGAGAGGATTCTTGAAATTCCTCGAATCTGATTGGCGGGATCGAAGACTGCTCTGTGTTTCTTATGAATTGATCTGGAGGTATTTAAAGTTGTAACCGGACAAAGTAATTGAACAATAGTATGAGCCAATTATGTAACTGCACAATGATGTTTTCTTTAAGACTGTGTATACTTGCTTCTTCTGTCCTGTTTTGTCTAGTCAAGGGATAAAAAGATTTAGACTTTAATCAAGTAGAGTCGAAATGTGTCACCTGCTGCAGAAAAACTAGCGAAAGCTTGTAACTACTTAGCTCATTATTAAACAAAAGACGTTCAGGGAGCGGCATTGGCCGTATTTAGAAACTGATATGATTTCTATTTAGTACTACATAATTATTGAATACATTCTATCAAAACGTTACAGATCCATATAAAGATTGATTAGATTGAGATTCCTTACTCGGCAATAAAATAAAATGAAAGAAACCACAAGATATTTTTATAAGAAGCGGGTGAAACATTGAACTGTGTCAACCCGTCAAAAAGGTCGAGCCCTCGTCAGTAACTCACTCAAAGCAAATACGCTGTCTGAGTTTACGTTTTCGAGAATATTATGTTACAACGACTAAAATTAATAACGATAATATAGTGTAATAATTCAAGATGAAAGTTTATTCAAGATTTTCTGGTTTGCTTTTCTGCGTGCTTATCCTTGTGCAAGATTGTAGGCATGTGCACTCAAATTCTAGTCTAGCAAGAAATTTAAAAGAGAAACATGGCGGAGGTAAGATCATTTTTATTTTTAAATGGATTTCTTTCAATAATAATGTTTCAATGCTGAATTTTGTCTGTTTTGATCATCTCTAAGAGAATGTCTAAACTAACCGAGAAAGATCATGAAAACGCATGTTTGTTGCTAGAATTAAGCCTTTCGTGGATGTAGTATACGAGTTGAATTTTGATTTGTTCTAATTGTACACGTTCCTTTCATCGGTAGAAGTGCATCAAAATTTTCTTGGGAACATACTGTGGAACGAGTTAAGCCTTCAAAGACAATCGGCAAATACATCAGCTGGTGAAAAAAGAGGTACACCCAAACTAAGAATATGGCTTGTTACAGTTTGAAACTCCTTGATATGCCTCTTTATTGTAAGTTTTGGTTTTCAGGTTTTGCCTGGTTAGCAACGGCGTTCCAAGTCATCAAGATTGGAGGTCAAGTAGCATCAGCAACAACTTCTCTTTTAAACATCGGAAATTCTATTTTCCGCGCCATAGCTGGATGTTGTGTGGACTTTCCTGACGCATGCAAGTCTAGGGATGAATTTCTTCAAATGAAGACAAAACTTGTCGAGAAAAGCAGACGCATTGACGACTTACAACTTGGAGGTACTTATCCATTCTATTCCCATTCAATTTATTTCCTTCATCCATCTACTTCATTCCTCATGATTACCAGTCTTCTTTTATCCCTTCACCTTTTTCAATTCTTTCCAGTTTCTTTCTGGTTTTGTTTTGGTATTTATCTGTCATTACTAGAGCTCGTTTCTCACTTTTCACAGCTCAAAATATACAAGTGTGGACGAACTACAGTATCAACGCATTCGAAGACATTCTTAGAGAAATCAACGAGATTGCTAATGAGCAGGAGACGTACATCAAAAGTTATTCACCAGAAAAAGTGGAAATGGCTTTGAAAAATGCTACGGCAGAGATAGAGGTGAAGTGTTTTATCAGTGAAAATTTGAAAGGGCACTTATCCCTTTCTGTTGTGGAATTGCGGAGTCGCGTTGAATCATGCTTATGGCTGTTTTAGAGAAGCACTAGATGTAGTAGAACTTAAATGTTAAAATCTATTGAAAAGATCTAAATATGATGGACAGGTTGCTGAAACAAATACCATATGTCTCAATTACTGTCACAGTTAAGGCCCCTACATACAATGCACAATTTCCTGCAACATCGCATGCAACACAGTTGCACAGTGTGTCCAACTGTGCAAAAATTGCACACAATGTTGCAGAAGATATTGCAGAAGTAGAACTCGGTCCTAAACCTGCAACTGTTGTGCGCGACATTTGCATGGATGGGCACATGGTGCAACATTGTGTTGCGCTCAACAGTTGCAGGTTTAGGACCGAGTTTTACTTCTTCTTCTAACATTGCGCGTAAAATTGAAGCGGTGGGCACACAGCGCAACTGTGTTTTGCGCAATTTTGTAGAAAATGTTGCATCTTAATTGTGTCTGGCCTTTAGAAAAGAAGATATTTGCATGATGCCGCTATTTGACTCCAACTACCAGAATGCTAGCTTTGTCCACTATATTTTGTAAAATTGTTCTGCTATTCTCAAGGGGGGAATAAAAATTTGAATAAGAAAGAAAGTTTGCAAAGAAATTTGCAAAGTAAATAGTCGCAGTCAAGTGATGTCATCATGCAAATCGCCTATTACAATATCTTTTTTGATTGCTTTTAAACTAGGGAATCATTAAGGCGAAAACCGACAAGAGAGAGACGGATTTGGAGTTTATTGATGTCACCAAGTTATACGAGTCTGTTCTCGAAAAAGTGTTGTCTGTTACATCACCAGCTATTGGTTTACTGATTCCTTTTGGCGGAAATATCTACAATTATGCAAAACGTGTAATTGCGTCAAAAAGCGCTGGAGCAGTAAGTAGAAGAAATGGTTTTCTGAAAATCATTAATTTTGCCGTGTGAAGTTTGTGAAGCATTGTAATACTTTTGCGGTTCTGAATTGTACCACGTGTACTACCTAAAAAAGTGATCAGAGGAATCTTTTTACCTAGAGATGAATGATCTCGTATTTGATTTGAAGCAAGTCGTCGTGTTCTTTTATGAAGTGATTTCAATTAATTTATGAAATCACAACCATCTCACCAATCATTTCTGCAACCATCTGTTTCTTTTTTCCTTAATGTAAATCCTTTATCACTTGGATTCAACATTTTTCATTCTATTTCCAATAACTTAGAAATTAATGACTTGTTACTTATTTATTGATAAGGTTGAGCGCGCACTTTCAGCAGTACACAAAACAACGGTAACGATGAAATCAAAGAAGACTGAAAGCAAACTTAGTCGATTCATCTCTGAGTCCAATCGACTTATGACCATCGAAGCCGTTAAAATCAAACGTCATTTAAACAGAAGATTTGGTTCAGCAATCAAGATTGCAAGTGGAATTGGCAAAGTACTCAGTGTTTCAATGAGCTATTTTAATGCAGGTAATAAAGATAGGCTATATATATTGCTAATATTTGGACGCAATGACTAATTTATAAATTGTAAAAGTGTGTACAACTCTGAAATTTTGCGCAAAATGCATGTTCCACACAGGTGAGCATGTTTCTACTTTTGAATTTCGTATCTATTTCATAAATGCATTCGACAAACGTCAATCGTTTCTCTGATGTCTCAAAATCCGTTCAAATTCACTACACTAACCTTAAACGTTCTTGAGAAACTGTATTCCAGCTTTTTGAAAATGAAAGCAATCTTGTAAAATGTGCATTTTTCGAGAGGCAACGATGAATAACGCAAGCCCGTCTAATGCACAGTGCAAACTACACTGAACAGTTAATGTCTAGGTATAGTCGCGATTCATCTAAATCGGCGGTAACTTAACTGCAAAAGATACCAGATTTGAAAAATTGTGCATGCTGAACTTGGTTGCATTGTGGGAGGCTAAATGCCCATTTGCTCTTCAGGTGAAATGAACTAATTCCGAACTTTGAAATCAGAATTAGAAATATCTTCATCATAAGGGTAACGCCCAATTGCTAGGAAGATGGATATGAATATGTTTGGCTGGTTTTCACATCTCTGTATGAGTACTGATGTCAACGTTTAATTTTAATACAGCAATGAATATCTACCTGATCATATCATCCCGAGAAAGATGTAGAAAACGACAGGAACAAGCTCAGAAAGCTGCAAAGGAACTAAATCAAGCTATGCAGCATCTTGATGAGGCAGAAGCTCAGATACTCCAAGCTAAAGATGTTATGAAAAAGGTACATAGGAATGTAATGGCAGCCATGTTTGTGATCAAAATCATAGAGAAATAATTTTTTGTCATTCATTACAACTTTGTGCTCCATTGCATGTTTTTGCAACAAAGGTGGCTGCAGTGAAATCTGCCCTCTTTTAGAAGCATCACATGTTTTAATTTGAAACTGGACTCATCGTAAAACCTTCTATTCTGATCTGCTACTGGAAGGCCGGGGAAACAATCATAGATTTAAATTAGAGCAGTTTTCGTATGAGTGTGAACTGAACAAACCCCGCCGTGTCGTGACCGTGTCAGTGCCGTGATCGTGTCGTTTCCACAGCAATATGAAAACTGCTCAACCCTGTTTGTTTTAAGTGACAAAGTTAAGTGATTTATATGTCTCTATTTTTGCAGTCTTTCGAGAATCTCCGCGGAAACATAACAAGCAATGGACTAAAGATCTTTCTCGCAAACATCAAGAGTATGGTGGAAGAAATATCATCACCCAGCAAAGACTTGGTATAGTTTCCTATTAGTCGTTCAATTTGTTCCAAATGTCTTCTAATAATTGATTTATTTTTGTACTTGCACATCTTTTTCAGGAAGAAGCTGCCGTTGGTATTGATCATTTTCTGAACAATATCGATTCGGAAACCACGCCTGAGGGCACATACAACCTGGAACAAACTCTCCTCAGAGCGCTTGCTCAGATTCCCTTCACCATGCGCTGTTATACAAACAAGGTAAAGTGGAAACATTAGTCCGAGATGAGCAAAAATGTTTAAATTAAAGCTCCTTTAGCCATCACACTTATTGAGTTAGTCGCCTAAAACTAAATAAAATTTCACTGTCAAAATTGCGTTGCATTATGAAGTAAAGATGAGGAAATATAGAAATTGTGTAATATAGAGGGTGGAGTGACTAAGGACAACTGACATGTTTTCGTCGAATATAACAACCAAAATCTAATGTAGTAGTTAATATACACAAATCTGAATCTCCATTCTTATAGCCACCACATCGATTGCACATGACATTTGTAGCGGGGTCGAATTTATCCTTCGACACTGTTGAGAATTCAGTCTGAAAGCAATTCAGTCTGGCAGTGAAAATACACGTTAAACACCCCTTAGTACCAATCCCGATTTATTTTTACTTACAAAGCAGGTAATACCTCACCCACACACTCTATTATTTCCAGGTTAAGATGACCAACCACGTGTTTAATGGCTGCAAAAAGGGTCAAGCGTCATTTGACACAATTTACGACGAAGCTCGAGTATTGTTTGACGCTGATGCAGGATTGCAGCGAGATAGTCCTCAGAACTGCGAGAGGAAAATTGGCTTCAGGTGAGTTTTATAGCGATGCTTCAAGTTTACTAACAAATAATTCATTGTAATGTTAATGCGCAAGCCATTTTCATAATAAGTTTTTACACGCTGCTTTGGTGGCAATTGATCGGCTCTGATCTCGTTGGTAGGCTTTCGTCACATTAAGTTTTCACTATACAAGCTAAATACTTAAGCTTGAGGTAAGGTCACACTGTCTCGGAAGATGCCATCCAATTGGTTTATTACCATAGAATCTAAACACAAGAAACTTTTGAAAACGGCAATAATTACAATAGATTCTTTTGTTGCATCGAACCAATGGGAAAAGACGTTCAGAAACAATAGAATCATTTTAGGGAAAGAATCCGAACCCTCAAGGTAAAATCTTGTTTGCATGTTTGGTCATTATGGCTGCAGTCATTGCAATTGTGCAAAGCACTGGATTTTCCCATAGGTTTTACGCTGCAATCCAAACCTTTCTTTGCAGTCTTCTCGTGATCTAATTTTTATCCCATGCATAACTGCATAACGTTTTTGCCTGTGATGAAAATTATTTTCATTCATTCCCGATAACTACACTCTCGTGTATTTCTAATAGTCCAGTTACGAGATATGCTTCACCTGCCTCACACAAAGGATTTAGATCAGAACGAGGCTACGTGCTAAAACTTTTGTTTTGTTACGAATGACTGAGCTTTTGCACGTAGCTTCATCTATAACTTCAATTCACAATAGTTGTCCATGAACGTACGTGAATTGGTCAGCTACTACAAGCCTCGCTCGTCTTGATTCTTTTGTATGAGGCAAGTGAAGTCATGTCTCTCGGAACTGGTCGGCTATTGACAATGATTGTCCTTTTCCATCAGAGATATTGACAAAGACGATTTGAGATCTTCGTTGTCAAAAGTGGCTGAAGAAGAAGGGTTCAATAAAAACTGTGTCCTTAACGACCACAACAAAAAGGACCTAGCCTGTGGACTTGTACGAGATGGCTATAACACCAAATATATCGCCAAAAAACTGTCCATTAGAGAGGTAACGACGATTTTATTTAAAGGAAATCTCCATTGTTCATACAAGAATGTTAGTATTCTTAAAAGACCCCCAGTAGCTCTATTTTTCGGTACCAGGCCACAAAATAAGCCTTGACAATTGTTCTTGGTATACTTTTAAAACCGATGAAAAATCTTTACTGAGAAAAGTTTCGTGACCAACGTTTTCACGACTAACGGTCAGCCTTTTAATTTTTCTGCTTTTGCACTTAACGGTTAAATCAGTTTTTGGCCATTTTACGGCTACGGTCCGGTTAACCCCACCGTAACCCTCAAGCCAAGAAAAAAACTCACATGACTACGGTTGGCTCAGAATTTCATTCACATTGTATCTGTTAAAACTGTCAACAGGAAATAGATTCTACACTTCTTTACCCCTCCTCTCCTCTAAATCATGTACACGCCCTGATACGAACCAGATGGCTGATGCTTTTGCTTTTAACATTAAATAGGAAGAAGTTATCTACTTCACTAAAGATTGTCCAACACAACAGGGACTCACACCAGCTCAAGAACAATCAATATGTAACTTTAGAAAGCTAAAGCAGTTGAGTGACAAAGCAATATCTAAAGCCTTAAACATAGACCTTAACCTTGTTAAAAACACTAAATGTAGTCGTTAAACGAAATAAATAAATAAAATGTTGATGTATCACAATGACAAAACGAAGGAGGAGAAGTGTTGTAAAACAAACCAGCTAAAGTCTTAGTAAATTAAACGAGGTTAAAAAATGTCCAAAAAGGTTTGTATTTTAACTGCTTTCAATTTTCATGAGTTGTTTTTATTAACCTGTTAAACAAAATGTACTAGTCAGAGTTTAAAGACTGGTTTTCACGAGCGTCGGAAGCACAAGTGGAACTGAGCTCACCTAGGTGTGAAAATAGACAATGGACGGTGCATCACTGAGTCTGCGCATGTTGCTTCCGCTTCTGCTTCCGTCGCTCGTGAAAACCGGGCATTTATACTCAGATAAATGAAATAGGAAACAAAAAAATTAGAGTGAGGTAGTGCTAAAGAGTATTTCACGGGTTTATATATAAACTACTCTACTGATTGCTTCCTAAACATATTTAGTAATTTCGCTTTTATCCCCTAAATACAAGTCTCTTCGTTTCTTCTTCACTTATTTTGGCTTTCTTCTAAGTTCTATCGACAACCCGAGTGTAACCCGTAGCTGGGGGCGGTTCAAAATCGAAGAAGCTAAGGGCTGGGATGAATTACTCTAGCATTAAAACTACTTCAACCAACTCCACCAATACCAATTTTGAAACAAATGCATAGAGCATATTTCTGATGCTGAACAACAGAATTGTGGCGAGTTTCAAATTTGTTTGGGTCAGGGCTATGGTTGGTGTGTCGCCATACATCACGTGACTTCATTCAAATTAGATCAAAGAATTCCGTCTGATTATTTTTGTTAATATGCGGTTCATTTAAAGTATGGCGTTGGCCCAGGCCTTTAACATTTTCCACGCTTTCACAAGACACGCAAAAGTGGCCGCAACTGGTCCAACCTCAAGACAAAGGCATTCTGTCATTACGAGGCAATAAACTTGACATTTTATTAAAGCGGTCCTTTTAATCTTTAAAATATATTCTACGGTTGTCTGAATGCAAGATCTCTAAATTATCTCTAATATTTCCCTACAGACGTTTATAAAAACATTCATGACAGTTCTTCAACAAATGCAAATTAAAACTATAGAAGAATGCCCAAACATATTCCGTATTTTCACTAGTGTAATTCATAACTCACTCTATTCACGTTATTGATAAGCCGAGCTTTCTACGACCTTTAACAAATCAGTAACAATTTGTCATTAGACAACTGCTCAAATAAACACTTCAAAAAGCGCCAAAATGTCAAAGACTTTAAATGAAGTTTAACAAATTCCCTGTTAGGTTTGTTTTGACCGGCGAAGTCTACCGAAAAAGTTCGAAGTTCAACTGGTGACCACACGATATATGTCTGATGTTTCCATCGAAAGCCTCAATTTTGAGAAAAGTCAAGACAGAAAGAGGATATTCAGAACAGCAAGGATCTCTAGTCAAGGTACATAAGTAGAAATAGAAAAGGTTTTAGAGTTTTGGATATTTGTTTGCATACAAAGTGAAGGGAAATACTAGATATGGTCATTGTGTGACCGAAAAGCATTGTGGTCAGTGGGGTGGAATTCCCTCGGGGATGTTGGCGAGAGAACGACTTTCTATAACGGAAAATCCGGCGAATCTATCAATTCTATGGATTAGAGTACACAAAACCCAAACAATAACAATAAAAGCTTAATCAACGGCTTATTTTTCCTTTTATTTCTTTTTTTTTGGTTTTTCTTATTACATACCATCTATACTTGAACATACAGCATTCATAAGATCTTATAGCACATATGGATATGTGCTTCATCTAATCAATAAAGATTTTATTGTTTTATTACTTCTATGATTCAATCTAACTAGCTATTCCAACTCAAAAGCTGAAATGAGTTTAACGAAAACAGAAACGCAATCGATTAGGAAAGAGAACAGACAGAGGCACTGAGAGAAGGCGAATTGTTTCTGATAGCCAAAATGACTCTTGGTTTCATTATTTCAAGAGGAAAAACAACAATAAAAACAATAACAACTCCGGCAGCAGCAGTAACAACAACAGCAGCAACAACAACACATAGTGACTGAACATACACTGCACATTACGAAAGCAACAAAGTATCACGGCGGGAAGACTTGCCAAGCTTCATATACTAGACAAACTTAACTCAAATTCACGTTTTCAGCAAAAAACAAAGGCGAACACAACTAATTTTCACTATGGATTGGAGTGCACTATAAGTGAAATTCAAAACAAAATCCAAAGCACCTTCATTATAAATTTATAGTGTTCCACAAGACGCGAATCATCAACAAGTAATCCCAAATAAATGCATGCAACAACCTTTTTTGGCTATTACTACTTCAGGTTGGCAGTATGGCAGTGTTAACCACTCGTTTCGCAGCTATGTTGTGCGTTCTTCTCCTCCTCCAAGAATGTGGTCATGTCTACATGGCTAATGCTAAAAGTCACAAGCAATCTAAGAGATCTCATCGATCTCATGGTAAATTTAAACCACAACGTTACTAATTGCGTTACTAATTGTGTAGTTTGTCTCGCTGGGGGTAGGGAAGGGGGAGTCTGATAAGGATCTTTTCTTTCTTTCTTTCTTTCTTTCTTTCTTTCTTTCTTTCTTTCTTTCTTTCTTTCTTTCTTTCTTTCTTTCTTTCTTTCTTTCTTTCTTTCTTTCTTTCTTTCTTTCTTTCTTTCTTTCTTTCTTTCTTTTTCTTCCTTACCATCCATTAGTTTTTAACTCGTGGATTGCGATTTCGCAAGTAATTGGAGCTAGTGGAACGTCTTAACCGGAAGTGTCACTCACTCACTTACTCACTCGAGTATCATAGTAAAGTTGCATGGTGTATCTATTTTTAGAACCTTGCTCTTGAAACCTGTCTGTTGTGTTTAACTCTATTTGCTTTTTAAATCCACAGACAAGTCTGACGATGCTAATCTTGTACCACAAACACCTGTTCATCAGACATCTACTAGAAGAGGTAAATATATTGTCAGTGGAATTAAATGTTATTGATATAGTCCAATGTGCTGATAACTACTAAAAAAACCTTTTTCTTCGTGCTTATTGAATATCTGCATTTATTATCATTTTTTCAATAAATTGTTAGTTATACAGGGTCTCTTACACGTTCGTGCCCCTTATTTTTCCTTATCTCATTTTGGTCAGTGGAAAAACATTTCCTTGAAATTTCATGAAGAATCTTGTAGTATGTTTTTCAAAACAGCCATCTAATTCTAATTTTAGGATGGATAAACAGTGTTTACAAAGCCTTAAGCCTTGGAAGCAAAATAACATCTACAGCCACGTCCATAGCTGGGCTCGGTAGCGCAATATATCGAGCCATTACTGGTTGCTGCAACGATTTTCCTGATGCTTGTAAGTTTCGCGATGAGTTCATTCAACTGAAAGCTCAAATCGAGGAAAAGAGTAAACGGGCGGACGAACTCGAACTTCAAGGTAAATTCTTTTTTCATTTTTCAGAGACTTCATACAGTACATGTTTTACAAGCTTGCACGCACGTGAGAAGTACACATTTATGAACAGTACACTTTCTGAAAGTTAGTAGCCTTGTCGTAAAAATAATTTGGTTCCGATCTTTACTGGGTCGTATAACGAAATTGCCTCAACCCTAGCTTATCTTAGCTAGAGAGTGCTATTTTCTGCCACCCAGGAATTAATTCCATTTAAAAACTATTCACTGCTCGAGTCTTTAAAGGCGCGGTAATACGAGCAACAAAATCGTGCAACTTTTTGCGCAACATTGTTGCAAGCTGTAGAGCGATGTTGCTCGTATTACCGCCCCGCGCGCAACTTGTCACGCAACAAAATCAATGTTGCAGGTTGTGGCTACTTGTTGCAAAAAGTAGAAAGTGGTTCTACTTTGTGCAACAAAGTTTTGCAACCCGTAACATCGATCTGTTTCTTCTTTCAGCTATGAACATCCAAGTGTATACGAATCGCACTATAAATAAATATGAGGACATATTAGATGAACTTAATGAGATTGCAAACGAACAAGAAACATTTCTCTCTAGCATATCTCCTGAAGTACTCATTGCAGTGAACAACGAAACATTTCGCATTAAGGTTAGCAGCAAAGTTATGTATAGTAACGACTAGTGACAAACAATTGTGTCTTTGATAAATTGAAAAATATGTTTTCCATGAATTACCAACAGCAACTGATAAAAGAAAAGAAGCAAAGAGGAGAAGAAGTGCAGTTCACAGAGATTTCTAGCATGTATGAATCAGCTTTAGACAGTGCATTGAATATTGGATTTCCTTTGGTTGGTCTGGTCGTCCCAGCATCTAAACAGATCTATAGCTTTGCCAAAAAACGGATGGCAGCATCAAGCACCGCTAAGGTTTGAAATGTCAATATTCTCGCATCTCAAATCTACTACAACTAATAATGATAACAACTGTTTATTTAAGTGTCCATGTCTTCTAGCACTTGCGCACTAATTGGGGAACACTATACTCTCACACTCACTACCACTACATTCTAATATTCTATATATGCATACACCTTTCAGCTCACTAGTAGTTTGTTTTTAATGAGAGAGGAAAACCAGAGGACCCGAAGAAAAACCCTCGAAGCAAGGGAGAGAACGAACTAACAAACTCAAGTCACATGTGATGCCCCGTCCGGGAATCGAACTCGGGACCACAGAGGTGACAGACCTGCGCTCTCACCCCTCGGCCATCCTTGCTTTCCCCCTTCTTCACAAAACCATCTTTTTCAAAAAAGCGGTATATGAAAACTATATTGACTGCAGATTCTCTATGCAAACTCGATGAATATTACAGAGAAATCAAAATGAACTTGTGATGATAATAAACTTATTCAGTGGCAAAACATGCACTAAAAACTAAACAACCAAGTCACCTTGAAACTAAATCATTTTCCTTTTCTCAGGTTGAGATCGAGACGTCTACCAAGATGGTAGATCCACCACCAAGGTCTAGACTTGGTCGTTACATGTCGAATGGAGTCAGACAATATCGAGCTAAGGTCGATTCTATCAAAGTCAAACTAAATCAGAGGTTTGGCAAAGCCGTTAGTATTGGGACTAAGATTGGCAAGGGATTTTCAGTTGCCTTGGGTTATTTCAATGCTGGTAAGGAAAATTAAAGGAATCCAATCCAATCCAACCCAATCCAACCCAACCCAACCCAACCCAACCCAACCCAACCCAACCCAACCCAACCCAACCCAACCCAACCCAACCCAACCCAACCCAACCCAACCCAACCCAACCCAACCCAACCCAACCCAACCCAACCCAACCCAACCCAACCTAACCCAGTTAAGCACTGGGAAGTTGTAAGAAGCATGTTGAATACTTTAAACAGGTAGCTAATTAACCGTTGACATATATTCCTTATGCCTAGCTCTGACTGTAGTGTACTTGTCCACTTTTTAGGGCTCAATATCTACAAGATCATTTCCGATCGCCAAGCGTGCCAGGAACGTCAACAACAGGCCAGGGATGCAAGAGATGAAATGAAAAAGGCATTCAATTTTTTTGAAGAGACAGAAAGAAATTTGATTGAAGCCAAAGACACCATGGATCAGGTATGGTGCACTCATTTTCAAAACAATAACCTTCCACATGAACTTGTATTAAATTGTTAGCTAAAATGGAGAGAGTATATTTGGAAACGGTCAATACCCTCGCCATCTCATGTTTGATAGTAGTGAAGTTGGATGCAAGTCCTTTTTTTCCTTGCCTAACTCACAGCCCTTTTAATCAATAAAAATAATTTGTAGATGTTTTAATTTGCAGTCATTCCAATTCCTGAGAGGAAACATCACCCATGATAGTACTCTGTTGGTCATTGAAGAAATTAAGAAAATGGTTGAAGGAATATCTGGTCCTAGTGAGGATATGGTAAGCAGTTTATCTTCATTCTGTTTTCTCGTAAAAAACATGAAAGGGTGAAGTTACTTAACTTTTACCGTTACCTGCAGACAAGTGTTTTCATCCATTCAGAGGCCTAGCAAAACGGTGTGTAAATATATTGCCAATAATCATGTGTAGAATGCCCAAATTAGCTAAAGGTCCATGAAAACCCACAAATGGGAATGTCGTTATTTTTGTATTAGGTTCAAGTTGCCGTCGATCTTCAACATTTTCTGGATAACATCAAGGAAGACACAACTCTAGAAGGAACATACCAGTTAGAGGAACAGTTAGTGGACGCGCTGAAGAAAATACCCTTTACACTTAGCTGTTATACTAACAAGGTTTGACTGATTATTACAGCATGGAAAATGCTTTCTATAAATTGATAAAATATGATTTATTGAATTGTGATCTGTGTTCGTGTAACGTTGATACCTATAGTTGGAAGACGGGAATTTGTCTGTTTACGTCTACGTGTCGTTGTTGTTCGTCTATTTATACTTTTGTGTTCTTCTTCGGTTTCATATGCATGCTTGTTGAGAGGAGCAAGTGCATGCAGCTCGGTTAGTGCGTGGCTTTCTGATGCAAGAAATCCCGAGTTCAATTATCTGTTGGATCACCTCACCTAGCTTTCGACTTCTTTCCATTCCGTGTAGCTTCAATAAGCTTTAAATATCCTTCAAACGAAGCACTGGAAAGAGAGCGCACCTTCGGCTTTCTGGGAGATCAGCGTTCAGCTGAAGGAACTACCAACACTAAATATTAGTGCTTTTTGTCTATTGTTTTATTTCTTTTGATGTCAGGTTAAGATGGTGAGATTCATTGTTGGCTCGTGTAAAAATGGAACGGGATCGTTTGATGCTATCTATAGCGAAGCCGGTGGATACTTTGGTGACGAAAATCCCGATAGCCCTCAGAGTTGCGCCAGGAAGACTGGTCACAGGTATGCCATATACGGGTCATACACCACTGTTGTAAGTAAATGAATCATTTATGAAGAGGAGATTTTTTTCAATAACGAGCAATGATGGCTAAAAGAGCCAAAAACTAGCTCTTCTTGCAATTTTTAATTCAAATTTTTGTTTTGAATTAACACTCCAATTCCATTTCACCTGAAAAAATATCTTGGTAAAAATCGCAAATATTTCGTTTCCTTGTTTATTTCTCCTTGCTAGCGACTTAGAAGGTTACGTTGCATGTAGTTACCTGATGACTTTTTGACTTTTGTTTAATTACTCACACTTAGATTTATACGAAAGTTGCCATTAACAGAAGTTACATATTACAAGTTGACACATAATAGCATTTCACACCATGCGGTATCACGATTAAGTCCTTCCTATATTTTGCACGGTATATAGCAATCCACGAGTTAGCCATGTTTTAATTTGATATCCTAACAACGCATGAAAACGCAGCACCAAAACAAATGCATGCATGTCCTGTGGTATGTATACACCAAAAGTAATACCTCAGCTCGTACACTGATTCTGAAAAAGTCGCAAAAATCTCATTCAAAAATGTGACTTTGTCAGATATGTCAACAAAGAGGACCTGCTTAACGAATGGAAAAAAGAGGCGGCAAAGAGCGACAGTGTAAACGAGAACTGTCTCCTTAACAACAAAGAGAAAATAGAACTTGCTTGCTCGTACAAGAGAGAAGGCTGGACCGCCGCTGAGATTGCCGAAAAGATGCAGGGGATATCTGAGGTAATAGAGAGGACGAAGACGAGGACGAAAATTAAACGAGGACTGAAGACGAGGACAAAAACGAGTTTCCATTGATGTGACTTTTTAATTTTTAATTTTAGTCCTTCAAAGTATCTCCTCTGCATCCTCTGTTAGAAACGAAATCCATCTGTTTTAGAGTGGATGGTTACCAGAAAGACTACGATAGCTCCAGGAACATCTTCTTCCGTCAGCGTGATTTCCATTAAAATTGCAACTAAAACTACTACAGCAGACGACTGACGGGCCTAGATCTCATAAAACTTGACCAAGTCCTCCGCGTCTTTTGCCATATTTCGATTTGATGTATAAAGAAGGCTTATTATTTTGTTTTACCAACTTTAAAAACATTTATTATGTTTAAATCCAGGCGGACGCTCAAAGTCTCATAGGAAACTGCCCTGAAGTAGCAGAATTAAATCCAGCGCAACAACGAATGGTTTGCAACCTCAGAAAATTCATGACTGATGCCGAAATATCCTCTAACATGAATTTTGATGCAGCTCTCATCGCCAAGGTCACATGTCCATGAGGTAAGGGCCAATAAACTGGTAAACATGGCAGCGTTTCTTATCGGTAAAACTGATCTGATTTTTAATGCGGATTTTTTACTTCGTAGGTTCCAACTATGTGTCACGAATTTGGATTATTCGACATAAGAATAGTAGTTGTAGATAAAAATAAAAGAAGAACTATACAATATGTTTTTTCCTCCACTCATTATGCATGATCAATATGCTTTGAAACTCCACTGAAATAAACTAGTACTACAGAAAAAATTGAGGTATGTTGTCCTAATTGCACAATTTTGAAAACGTAGTGATTTATGATGTAACACCACATGACATACCAGTATCACAAAGAAATATTTTTCGAACAAACGAACAAGCGGACGAATGAACAAACGAACGGATGAACGAACGACTGATGAACGAACGATATCCGGTATTCGGAAAGTCGTGGGTTCCAGTCCTGTCAGGTGGATTCAGAACTTTTTTCCACTTCTCCCTGCATAATCTAGCCGTACAATCTGGATTCATTTCTATTCAGTTTCTATCCTAGCTGAAAATCTTTCTATTTACTTATTAAATGCATTGCGTAAACTTAAAAACTGTCACTGTTAACGCAATGCATGTATTAAAGTATTCAGGCGAAATTAGAAGTATGAAGGCTCTAGTCTGATTACCAGAGTTCAAGATGGCGCTGTAGGAATCATTTACCTGTGTCTGCGTTCGCCGAGAACTGAGTTAGCTAGGCTCATCTTAATTATTGTTCTAATTACTCATTGCTCTTTCAGTAAGAGCATTTTGTGTTTCTGTCTACCTATCTATTTGGTAGTTCGTTCATTTTCTGTTCTGTGTGCGTGTGTGTTTGTTTCCTATTTTTTATTTTTGTTTTTTATTTGTATTTTTGTTTTGTCTGTTGATGTTCTGCATGATGAAGATGTAGTGAATCATCTGCTACGGGGCAGATGTCTTGTTATCTCTGGTGAAAAAGCAAAATGTTAGTTCTCAAAATTAAACATCTATCGGTGAAAGTTCTAGGCTGGACGTGATGGTTATAATAATATCAACTGAAATGACAAAGAAAAAACAACTGTCCATCAAACTGTGATTTGTTCTCCTAGGAAAAGCCGAGACGTTTACTTAATGGCGTCATTTGACTACAACAGAAAGATGTTTTAGGAATTTTCCCTCTTTTTCAGATAAGTTTTAATTCCCTTCGAGAATAACTGTAATGCATTCTGGTGGCTGTAGTCAATTGAGGGCATGATGCCAATGGCCTATTACTGTTGCCTAGTCAGAAACATGGGTAGATGTGAGAGGAATGATGGTGGGTGTGGGGGTAGATTCACAAGCAAAATGGTGCCAATGCCACGGGTTTCTGATCACCTGAGTAATAGATGAGCAGTAATGTGAGCAAGGGACGGTGACTTTATTCTGTTTGGTCATTAATACGAAAACGGAATTTTGTAATCAAGTGAGGGGGTGATAGTATAAAGCCTGTGGGAACTCCCATATATTCAACCCTGTTCTATTTAATAATGTTCTCTGCTTTCATTACTAATTATTTCCTCAAAATACATTTTAGTGAAAAGTGTTCTTCTATCACCCTCACTTCCATCTTTCTTTCTTTGACATTCTTTCTCAGTTATGTTTGACAATCCTGGGGTGGCTCCAAAACCTAAGAGGCCAAGTTATGGGATAAACGCAGCTGTACCTCAATACTTCAATAGTAAACACATTCACTTTGCTGTTGTTTATCGTCCGCCGTCTTCATCGTTCAACTTATTTATGAAAGACTTTCGCTCGCTTCTTGAACGATTGATAATATCTCCTGGTCTTCTTTTCATCTCTGGTGATTTTAATCTCCATGTTAATGATCCTAACGACAAGAATGCCAAATGTTTTCTGGACCTCCTCGACTGTCTGAACTTACGTGTTGTTGATTGCGTGACAGCTACACACAAAAACAATCATGCCCTTGACCTTATCATCACAAGGACTGATGAATCAATTGTCTCTAATTATTTCGTTCATGATCCTGTGCTGTCTGATCATTTTGCTGTTCATTGTAACCTGTCCATTCCTAAGCCTCCTGCTCAGTCTCGTGTTTTGTCCTATCGGAAGATTTCTAAAATTGACTCTGATGCTTTTCACCGTGACATTGCTAATTCTTCGTTATGTTTATCTCCTGCTGCTGATTTACCTGGCTTGTGTTCACAGTATGACTCTGTTTTATCTACTATTCTGGACAAGCATGCTCCATTAAAAACAAAATCTTTCTCTCTAAGGCCCAATGCTCCCTGGTACAGTGATGAAATAAAAACTGCCAAGACAAAACGACGTCATCTTGAAAGACGCTGGCGTCGAACTAAACTGACGATTGACCATGAATTGTATAGTTCTCAGTGTGATGTTGTCAAATCCCTAATTCTTAAATCCAAAATGAATTTCTACTCCAAACTAATACAAGAATCTGACAATAATACTCTTTTCTCTTCTATTGATAAATTACTACACAGGAATCCCGAAAGAAAACTTCCAACTGCCTCATCTACAGAACTTCTTGCCAATAATTTCATTAATTTCTTCAAGACAAAAATAGTCGACATTCGTAACAAGCTAACCTGTACCCATGTTGATGCTAACTTCTTTGCTGACCTGGACAAGACTAATTTACAAAGCTGCCTGGATTCTTTTACGCCAACACAACCTGATGAACTGTCAAAGATCGCTACTAAATTAATTTCAAAATCTTGTGCTCTCGATCCTATTCCTGCATGTCTCCTTAAAAGTCACCTTAGTTTGCTGTTACCTGTTATATGTAAAATTGTCAACTTGTCTCTCACTACTGGTTCTGTTCCGCCGTCTCTAAAAGTTGCAGTATTGAAACCTCTACTTAAAAAACAATCCCTAAATCATGAAGTCTATGGTAATTATCGTCCCGTCTCAAATCTTAAAGTTGTATCTAAAATCATTGAAAAAGTTGTTGCTCTCCAATTGGACTATTATTTGTCTAAAAACAGTCTCCATGAACCTATGCAATCCGCCTATAAAGCTTATCATAGCACTGAAACTGCTCTTCTTCGTGTCAAGAATGATATTCTTCAATTCCTCGATAATCGCTCTTGTGTTGCTCTACTGCTGCTTGACTTATCCGCTGCTTTTGACACAGTAGACCATGAAATACTTCTTCATCGTCTTCAATCGAGGTTTGGTATATGTGGAATTGCTCTTGCCTGGTTTAAATCCTACCTCTCTGACCGATCCCAATTTGTATCCATTGATGGTCATTCCTCTGAAACGCTTCCGCTTGACTGTGGTGTTCCCCAGGGTTCTGTACTTGGTCCCATTTTGTATCTACTTTACACCTCACCTGTAGCTGACATCCTGCGAAAACATAACATGTCCTTTCACCTCTACGCTGATGACACCCAACTGTATATGTCCTTTACTTGTGATGATGATTCTTCTCATGATCAAGCATTGAAACTAATTGAGAACTGCCTTACCGAAATTGATGATTGGATGACTTTAAACAAACTGAAACTTAACAAAGACAAGACTAAACTCCTTATTCTTGCTAGTAAGAGCAATCTACAGTCCTCCCATCCTGTTCTTCACTTTGGCCCTGATGCTATATCTCCGTCTCCTCAAGAACGTAATATTGGTGTTATTTTTGACTCAACTTTGTCCATGATTCCTCACGTAAACAGTGTTGTCAAGTCTGCCTATTATCATCTCAGAAACATCTCTAAAATAAGAAAATACCTTTCTGTAGACTCTACTGAAAAACTTGTTCATGCGTTTGTTACTTGTAAACTGGATCACTGTAATTCTATTCTCTTTGGCCTACCGAAACATGTCACTGACAAGCTTCAACTTGTACAAAATTCTTCTGCGCGTCTGGTGACTTTGGCAAGAAAACATGACCACATCACTCCAATACTTAAAGACTTACACTGGCTTCCTGTTGATTACCGAATTCAATTTAAAATATTATTGTTGACTTTCAAAGCACTTCATGGTCTCTCTCCCACTTACCTTCAAGATCTCATCTCTGTCCGCAAACCTCCAAGAAACCTACGCTCATCTTCCCATTTGCTGCTGTCTTCCAAGTCTTATAATCTTAAATCATATGGCCTTCGCTCCTTCTCCGTTGCTGCACCTCTTCTTTGGAACTCCTTACCGCCGTCTCTGAGAGATTTACATGACATTTCCTCTTTTAAATCGAATTTAAAAACTCATTTGTTTAAATCTGCATTTAATATGTAATTCTAGTTTTAATTTTATCATTTTTTGTGTTAAAGCGCTTAGAACTTTTGTATAAGCGCTATACAAGCACATTATATTATTATATTATTATTATTACCTCATATAATCTCAGTTCCAAACAAATTAGATCAAAGGACGCCGCTCGATTTCTTTTGTTTTAAAAAGTACGACGTTTAACCCAGGCTTTGAACAACATTTCCACGTTTTCATAAGACACGCGTAATTTAACGGGAGTTAACGGGTATAACCTCATAACAAAAGCAACCTGTCACTTACGTGACAGTAAAGAAGATATTTCATTAACGTCCTTTTAATTATTAAAATATGTCAATCGGTTGTCTGACTGCAGCTGTAAGATTTCTAAATTAGTCTGTTATATTTAAAAGACTTTATTAAAAACATTCATGACCGTTCTAAACAAACACTCCTTATATTTTTACATGTGTAACTCATCACTGACTCTGTTGTTCTGATTATCAAACAGTTTTTCTTTAACAAATTGGCAAAAGACAACTGCCTAAATTAATACACTTTAAAAAGGCGTCAAAATGTCAAAAACCTGAAATGGAAATGTTTAATAAATTCCCTGTCACGTTAGTTTTGACCAGCGAGCCTACCAAAAAAGTTCGAAGTTCAACTGGTGACCACACGATATATGTTTGATATTTCTGCTGAAAAACCTCATTTTTAGACTGAAGCCAAGACGGAAAGCGAATATCCACAAGAGCTAGAATCTCTTGTCAGGATACGTAAGTAGAAATAGGAGTTTTGGATATTTTTTATAAAAGGGTAAGGTCGACGTCATTGGGTGACCAACGAGTATTGTGGTCAGTGGGTGTGTGTGGAGTTTCCTCTAGCGTGTTGGCGGGAACGCAGACATCCGTCACGAAAAAAAAAACAACATTTCCCCACAAAACCAGTTAACCTTTATGATTAAGAAGTACATCCAACCTCTTCCCTATTACTACTTTCAGGTTGGCAGTATGGCAGTGTTAACCACTCGTTTTGCAGCTACGTTGTGCGTTCTTCTTCTCCTTCAAGAATGCGGTCATGTCCACATGGTAAAGAATGCTAAAAGCAACAAGCATTCCAAAGGTGCTCGTCACTTTAAGGCTCATGGTAAACAGCAAAAGTAACTAGCACGTTACAACTTTAGACGCCCGCCTTAATTGCATTGTCTAGTGTGTCTCGATGGTCGTCTCAGTCAATCGTGTTTATTCACTGTTTTTTGAAAATGTGCACACAAGATGGATATTGAAGTTTTCACAGTCTTAGAAAGTTTTTCGCCTGCATGACGGGCTTGAAATATAGGAGATCTGATCAGACAAATGGTATGTCCGTCATGGCCCTTTGTAGTCGTAACAAAGTCTACTTTCCTTTTTTCTTAGAGTGTTGGGCTCTTGATCTTTAGAATTTCATTTTGGAAGCGTTGCCGACAGACACGTGATTTACAATACCAGGGATAGCGAATGGTACCTAGAAAATTGTGGGTCTCGGCAGCTCTTGATCCGATCTCGGAATTTTGGAATTCGAAGCCTTTGTAATGACTCACGAATTCTCGTTTTTGAGTGTTTCTTTCCGTCTCGGTTTTTCAGGACGTAAGGTCTAAAAGTGTTAGAGTCTCGGGCTCGGTTTTACAAACAAGGGTCCGTTTGCGTCTCGGCGCGTTTCGGATTTTGCCATTCGCCACATACCGGATTCTTCAGAAGCGTTCATCCATACCTGTTGGTGTTTAACTTTGTTTGCTTTTTACACCCACAGACAAGGCTAAGAGTTCTAGTAACTCCAACGATAACGAATGGAAGTGGCTGGATGCTAAATCTGATGATGTTCATCTTGTACCACAAAGACCTGTTCATCAGACATCTACTAGGAGAGGTAAGTATTTGGGAAGATTTTAAAGGTTATTACTATAATTATATCAATATTTGTGGAACGTATACGTAAGACATAACGTGCTAGACCAATATGTCAAATAACCTCTAAAGAATCACAGTTTTTCTTCGTGTTCGTTGTGATACCGTTATTCCATTTTTTGATAAATTATAACTTGGCAGGTAGCGCGCGGCCTTTTTTTGCCGTGCCGCAAAAGCTCTTGATTCCTCGTTTGCACAACCCTGCTCAATCCAGACGTCCCTTAACTTGTAGCTTTGAATCTTTCCTGTGGGGGACCAGCTATTGTGTTTTAGCTTCAATTTTCTCCTTACCTTTCAAGAACAGGATCTTATGCATGTCATACACATTTTAGGATGGATAAAAAGCATTTTCAATGCTTTAAAAATTGGAGGAAAAGTGGCATCTACAGCAACATCAATAGCTGGTCTTGGTAATGCGATTTTTCGCGCCATTGCTGGTTGCTGTACAGACTTTCCTGACGCTTGTAAGTTCCGTGATGAGTTCATTGAACTGAAAGCTCAAATCGAGGAAAAGAGTAATCGAGCGGACGAACTCGAACTTCAAGGTAAACCCTTTTTCTCACACGTACTGCCCGCACATACTGTTGTTCTAAGCGCGCGCGCGCGCGAGAGAGAGAGACCAACACCTCGATAAAAAGACAACAGCTTACTCTGCTTTGTTACTGTGGGTACGATGTAATTATTTTACTGGGTCGTATACTGCCGAAATCATGGACCAAGCCTTAGCGTCTCTAAGAGGGCGGTTATATTCTGATACCCTTCATCCATGCCCTGTAATCTTATGAACTGCCAACTTATCGAGTGTCAACAAACAATTATATTGACATTTGTAACAACAAGTATTTTGTCTGTGCATTCCACGCATTGATTGTGGAGGGAAAATTCTTCACGTATTTCAAGTACAATTGATATACTTCTTTTTTCAGCTATGAATATTCAAGTCTACACGAACTACACCATCAATGAATATGAGGATATATTAGATGAGCTGAATGACATAGCAAACGAACAAGAAACATTTCTATCTAGTATATCTCCTGAAGTATCTATTGCACTCAACAATGAAACAGCTCGAGTCAGGGTGAGACGTATATACATATTTCAAAAAACGTTGACGGTTAGAGATCTTAATCTGACATCTGAAGCCAGCTACAAATTCTGATACAGTCAGCTCTCGTTATTGCAGACACCCTTTGGACCGTTATTTTGTCCATAAGAGAAGGAGTTGTTTTCATACATTTCTTTGTATTTTCGGCCAGCTGGGGATTTAGCTTCTGTCCGTAATAGCGAGATGTAGTAACAGGGTGTCCGCAAGGCGAGAGTTGACTGTATATACAAAGCCGAATGATGCAGTTTGTTGTAATATTAGAATATGACGCTTGAGTTAGAATTACGTTTGTACGTATTTTAGTCAAGGAACGCAAAACAAGTATATATAGTGGTGAATGATAATGACTAGTAATGACTTTTTACAATTTACGTCAAATGTATTTCTGTTATCAATATCATTACAAAACAAAAATAACACACGCCTGCATATAGCAAGCTATTTCAGCCGAGTGGAAAAGATCTGAGACAGATCCCTAAGAAGATGTAATTACTATTTTTTAAAGAAAATTTTTTGTGGAGATTCTAACAGGTTCGAGATTTCGATTCCATAACTAAACACCTATTTTGGAGAAAGATGGCGATTGTGTCCGTGATAATGTATATTTTTGTTTTTCGCTTAATCACCAACAGAAACTGATAAAAGAGAAGAAAGAAAAAGGACAAGAAGTGGAGTTTACAGAGATTTCCAGTTTGTACGAATCAGCTTTAGATAACGCATTGAATATTGGATTCCCTTTGGTTGGTCTGGTTGTGCCAGTATCGAAAAAGATCTACGGGTTTGCCAAACAAAGGATGGCAGCATCAAACACCGCTAAGGTTTGCAATTTCGAAATTTTCATTTCTCAAATCTACTACTCTTCCCCCTAGCTTCTCTCAAAAGTTTTAGCACTGATGGCTGCCATTGTGGATAATGAGTTGTGGCGCGCTCTCACTACTGGTCAACTTGTGCGGTATATAAAAACCCTACTTATAGCTCTGCAAATTAGAGGAAAGTCAAAAGATGTAGCCATAGCGAGCCTCTTTTTGATTGGAAGAGTACAAGATGGGGACTAAACACCAAGCTACCTTGCAACTAAATTCTGTTTGATTTTTTTTTCTCAGGTTGAGGTCGAGACGTCTACCAAGTTAGTGGATCCCCCACCAAAGACAAGACTTGGTCGTTATATATCGAAGGGAGTCAAACAGTATCAAGCTAAGGTGAATTCTATCAAACTCAAACTAAATCAGAGGTTTGGAAAAGCCGTTAAAATTGGGGCTAAGATTGGCAAAGGATTTAAAGTCGCCTTCAGTTACTTTAATGCTGGTAAGAAAAACTAAAGGAATACGTATACAAGAAACTGAAGCAGGAAACTTATTCCGACCCAACGTCAGATATAACACGTGCTTTGATTGGCCAAAGGAAGGGTGTGGTCATGGTCTATGAAAGCACACAGCACATGTGCACACATTTTCAAGTTTTTACGACATACGAATTCGAGCTCAACTTTAATTTACACTTAGTAATGGTGTTATGTTGCGTGACAGAAGCCCTTGGGTATCGAACGAAGGGTGGGAAAGTGTTGTTACAATTCCCTCGTTCTGTTTTAGTTCAACCTTCGTTTTCATTTTCATCATTAAAATATAAGCTTTGAACAAAGACCCAGTAGTTATATATCTATATATTCATTTGATTCACAATGGAATATGCGAAGGCGATTCAGCGCAAACTCACTAAATACTTCTCATGAACCACAGGGCGTGTAAGAGAAGCAACTGGGAACAAGTCTGCTTAGAACAAGTAACTAACCAATGATATAAGCTCTCATACCCCTGAATGGTGTTCATTTATTTGTTTTTTAGGACTTAATATCTATATGATTATTGCCAGTCGAGATTCTTGCAAAGCTCGTCAAGACGAGGCCAGGAGCGCTAGAGATGAAATGAAAAAAGCTTTTGCATTTTTTGAAGAGACGGAGAGAAATTTGACTGAAGCAAAAAACGTCATGGATCAGGTATGGCGTGGTGATTATAAAACCCAAAAGAAATTTTGGGTATCAAATTCAACGCACTGAATTGTAAGTTATGATAGAGAGGGTGTATCTAGGTCATTCCCCCCCTCTCACCCCCATTCTCTCTTTGATATAAACTGAGGGGAAGCAGGAGGGGGAATGTTTGTTTGTAACGAGTAGAATTCTTTTTTGTTGTAGTCATTTCAATATCTGAGAGGAAATATAACTCATGATAGTACAATAATGGTCATTGAAAACATCAAAGAAATGGTAGAAGGAATATCTGGTCCTAGTGAGGATTTGGTAGGTAGTAAAGACTATTTAATTATCTTAACTCTGTTTTATCTGAAATTCCATCTAAAGGGTAAAGCAAAGTTTATATGAAATTGATTAACAGTCTGTTACTGTCAAACTGGACCATGGAGAAAAGTTTCATAGCGACCTTTTTAACAGTGTTACAATATCAGGATAACTCTTGGCAGTGGCTCAGCTAACTATAACTTTAGATCAACGTTGCACATTTTCCTCGACTCCCCCGCCTCATTCCAAGTAGTTCTGAGTCCTTCATTGTGCATGCAGGTATAAAATCATCGAAAAAGATAGATTAGGTCATCTACTCAATTACAGGCTAGTTACATAAATGTCCCGTGACATTTGCACAACCCACAAATAGCCTTAATATTGATCCAGCTGTTCTTTTCGTGGTAGGTTAAAGTTGCCGTCGATCTCCAACATTTTTTGGATAACATCAAGGAAGACACAAGTCTAGAAGGAACATACCAGCTAGAGAAACAGTTAGTGGACGCGCTGAAGAAAATACCCTTCACACTTAGCTGTTATACTAACAAGGTCTGAAAATAATATAACTGTTGAGTGTTCATACACTGCAACGGACGTTTGTGCCGTCAGTTAGCTTCGGCTCGGTTTGTCATACTTCTTAAATTATATTTCCAATGATGGCAGGTCAAGATGGTGAGATTCATAGTCAGCTCGTGTAGAAAAGGAACCGGTTCGTTTGATGCTATCTACGACGAGGCCCGTGGATTCTTTGATCACGACGATGAAGAAAATCCCGAAAATACTCAGAACTGCGCAAGAAAGACTGGTTACAGGTAAGTTCCTGTAATTTTTAACGATGTATCAATCATAGGCGCGACAAGCGAGGAATGTTTTCTTCGTTTTCACATTCTTCAACACAAAAACACCACTTCGTAATATTTATGGTAAATTTTTAATTTGGGATGTTTTGGAAAATGTATTGGCGCACGCGCAGACAAAATGGCAAAGGAAATATCTTCAGTGTGAACAACTCGTTAAAAATCACCAATTTCGTTTCCATTTTTCCTTGCTAGAGAATTCTAAGGTTAAGTAGCACGTTTATTTTATTTCATGTAACACTTTGATTTATATATTTTCTTTAATTTATTTTATCATTTTTGATATTAATTCTGACAATTCATAAAAAAGTAGCACGGTGATGAAGTGGAACACCAGCGCTAATATCTCAAAAATCTCATTAAAAAATGTGACTTTGTCAGATATGTCAACAAAGAGGATTTGCTAAAGGCTTGGCAAGATGTGGCTAAGAGCGAAAACGTAAACGAAAACTGTGTCCTTAACGATCCAGCGAAGAAGGACACTGCTTGTTCGTTCAAGAAAAACGGTTACGACGCCGCCGAGATTGCTACAAGGATGGGGTTATCTGAGGTAATAGTTCTGGAAACATGATAAAACGAAATGGAAGAAGAAAAGAGGAAAGAAATTACTACCATAAAACAAATTTACGCAAAACTAATTTATGGAATGTGTTGGTATAATGAAGTGTAAGACCATATAATTAGTTACCCAGGTTGTCTTGGGCAATTGTTTAAAGAGCTGGAACACATGTACAATGGAAAAAAACCCGAGGTCTATAATTTCGTTCCACCATTTCTAATTCAAAACATTTGCTAACGCTTAAATCCAGGCTGATGCTCAGAGTCTCATAGACAACTGCCCTAAAGTAACAGAATTGACTCCAACGGAAAAAGCAACGGTTTGCAACCTCAGAAACCTAAAACTTGGTAATGACGTCATAGCCAGTTCCCTGTCATTGGATCCTGCTCTCGTCGCAAAGGTCACGTGTCCGCCATCATAGTCGGGATTTGAATCGGAGAAGGATAGAGGTAAGGGCCAACAAACTGGTAAACATGGCAGTGTTTCTTATCGGTAAAACTGATCTAATTTTTAATGCGGATGTTTTACTTTGTAGGTTCCAACTCCTTTGGATATTCATCACAAACATATAGTAGTTGTAGATATATGTAGTTAGAAATAAAAGAAAAAACCATGCATAGAAAAATGAGCTTTTCTTTACTCAATATGCATGATCATTAATATGCTTTGAGACTCCACTGCTATATTTATACTGCCGAAAGAAATTGAGGTATTTTGTCCTTGCTAACTGGTACACTTTTACATTGTAAATTTACAATTTGTTCAAATACTGAACAAAACAGAACAAACTGACAACCACATCAACAACAACAACAACAACAACAATAACAGCAACAACAAAGATAACATTGTCAAACGTGTCGGGTTTACTTCAAAACTCAGTTTATGCAATTTAAGTATCTGTCACGTGTCACGTCTGTGGTTACCTGGAGATGTTCGGCTTACTTCAAGCCCCAAATCACTCGCTGTTCTTTAAGTAAGAGTTTATTTTTGTATATCTGTCTGTCTGCATATATTTTGGTTTGGTTTGGTTTGGTTTGATTTGGTTTAGTTTGATTTGGTTTGGTTTGGTTTGGTTTGGTTTGGTTTGATTTGGTTTGGTTTGGTTTGGTTTGGTTTGGTTTGGTTTGGTTTGGTTTGGTTTGGTTTGGTTTGGTTTGGTTTGGTTTGGTTTGGTTCGGTTTGGTTTGGTTATGTTTTGTTTTGTTTTGTTTTGTTTTATTTTTGTTTTTGCTTTTTGTTTTTCGCTTGTGTGTTTTGTGTGTGTTTGTTAAATGGAGAGGATCATCTGCTAGAGGTGAGCAGATTGACGTATTAATTATCTGGTGAAAAAGCAAAGTATTAGGCATCAAACATCAGACGTGAAGGACGACTAGAAAGCCTCATGGTAGAAATTAAAGACTTCTATGTGAGATTCATGTAACACATCCTCTGGGGCTCAGGGCGTCTCGAACATTCATACATTAACAAATAGATTACATTTTTCCATGCGTCTGTACTCGATCTAATAGATGCACAGATGACGTCAAAATGTGGTGAGAACAAAAACGTATATACGCCACGAGAAGAACCAACTGTCAATCAAAGAATTGTGAATTGCTTTCTAAGTAATTACTGAGTAGGAAGGTGCAAGATTCAAGCTCGAGTGGCACTTATGGTGTTGGTGTAGATTCTTTCACAAGCAAACTGGTGACATTGCCATTTCTCATAAGGTAAATTGATTGTAGTAATGCTAGCAAGAGAGGGCTGCATCACCTCATATACTTAAATGTACGGGTCATTTTTTAACGATGTTTAACCTAAGCCAAGGTCTATCTATTTTTTATAACAATAGAAAAACATTGGCTAAGATTTTAGATGTAAGATTTTTTCAACGTTAAGTAATCGACCAAAACGACTCTCATCAAAGCTAAATTTTATGACCGCAACAATTTCCACGATACAATAAATCAGATTGATTGTTGATTGACGCGTGTCAGTTGCTAAACATCATGAAATAAAAAAGTTGAACAAATAGACCTTTTTACCGATATATGCATGGCGGCCATCTTGAATTCTTTTGTTCTAAAAGACATTATGGGATGCCCGGTCGTCTATTCCCTGTTACGTTTGTTTTGACCAGCGAACCAACAAAAAAGTTCGAAGTTCAGCCGGTGACCAGACGACGTGCTAAAACCTTGTAAGACGTCAAGAGACAAGGCGATAAGCGAAAAGACGAGACTCAAGTCAGGTAAGTCGTTAGTTGTTTTTTAGATTTTTTCACATAGACATAGTAAATCGAGGCCATTGTGTGAGTGTAAAGAATTGCGGCTAAAGAGTTTACTAGTTTTGTACTGGGTTATTAGCTTGTATACGAGAATTTTACCAATTGTATATGAACTATAACCTTTTTAAATTAGCTAAAAACCAACAGATTTCTTATGTTTGCTATGCATAAATAAAGAATTACTGCTAAGAAAAAGCGGTGCCTTTGTGCGAAAAAAGTGACACATGAACACCACAGTCACTGTGGTGTTCGTGTAAAAAAAGCGCGTCTGTATTTGAGAAGAGGGTCTCTATGAAAGGCTGTGAAACAGGCAGAACTTGATTATGTGAAACATTGACCTATTCTGTTAGCCATTTTAGAGTTAATTAGTATATATGATAATTTTCAATTGATCTATCAAATCTAAACTACCTTTTTCTTTTACCTCTTCAGCTGCCAACATTTTTTTCATCAAAGAAAACAATTGAACTAAATTCATATATTATATTTCGGTTTGTCGTATTTCTTAGTTTGTCTCACATGTCTAGCGTGTTCATATCGTTTTCTAGTTAACTTTCTCTCAAAACTGTTCAAAATATTTTGTCTTCGTATTGTGATATAAGTACGATGGGAGTATTATATAGAGCAAGAGAAAAGTAAGCCTCAGAATACCCTATGAGTGGTAGCCGACTCTTTTACTTAGACAGCTCCACAGCTACAGCGTTCATGCTACCAGTATATAGATCCGGTTCAGTTTCGTATGAATAGTTTGATGTCCTAATAAATCATTCTGCTTTCAGATCGGCAGTATGGCAGCAACTCGGTTTACAGCGCTGTTGTGCGTTCTTCTTCTCCTTCAAGAATGTGGTCATGTTCATATGGCTAAGCTTGCTAAAAGTCAAAAGCAGCCTAAGAGTTCTCATCACTTGAAGACTCATGGTAAGTGATATATAACAATTGGTACATTACGTGCGCTCTGATTGGTCGAGAACCGTGTGTAATTACAATATGCACGCACAGCTGACGACATTGAATCTTACGCGCGCTCTGATTGGTTGAAATGTTTCGCGATGAATATTATGTAAAAACAAATAGTTTCTATTTTTCCGTGGGTCTGTACTGTAAAAGATGCACGTCAAAATACTCTGTACTCTAATCAAATATAGAAGACGTGAAATGTGGTGAAAACAAAAGTCAAGCCACCACTCAACTTCGTCTCGTGCGTGGCGTACCGATTTGTTCTCAAAATGTGTACCACATTTTGTGACGTCATCTGTGCATCTATTAGGGTACAGACGCACGGAAAATTAAAATGGAATCCATTTGTTAAATATCAATTCTATAAGCACAAATTACATACACATTCTGACTGAGTCCTATGGCGTAAGATTTTTTGTTAGCCTTTTCACATTCACGATGGATTCTTCGAAGCGTGCGTGTGTGTTAAGTTAAAAAAGTTATACTTTTAACATCTGTAGACGAGGCTGAGAGTTCAAGTAACCCCAATGAAAACAATTGGGTCTGGCTGGATTTTGTTGACACTGCTAGGGATCTTGTACCACAAAAACCTGTTCATCAGAAATCTTCTAAAAGAGGCAAGTATTTCAACAAACGTTGTCCGCCGGCGGCTAAAGCCTACGCGACTCACCCGAAAGGAAGCATGGGTAAACATTACTAAAGCTATAAAATCACACAAATGTCCACACCATAATTCAAATTCAGCTTGTCATAACCTAATACATCGAAGAACTTCAAATAAAATCAAGACCAATGCTAAAAAGAGAGGAAAATTTTGCAACTACCCATACTCCTTTTCGGTCTAGTCGCGTAGGCTTGAGACCTCTCATACGACAACCTTTTTTGAAATAGGTATATTTGATAATTGTAAAACGCATTGCTTTAATAAGCCGCATTTTCCTTTTTGCATGTCTTTTATATATTTGCTGAAAAGATTAAGTAAATTTTTGGGGGCTAACGTAATCCATTTGCCTTCAATTTTTTATTGAAAAATAAGTGATTTCAGACATTTTTCAGGTTTTTGCCTTAAGCAATCCTCTAATTAAGAACGACAGGGGCTTTCTATTGCTCTGCGGTATTTCTATTGCTCTGCGGTATTTCGCTTTCCCCTGCACGGTAGAATTTCTTGGTTTTCAGGCTGAAGATATATCATCCTATAGATAAAATGTGATGATGATGAACTTTATTTAATCACGCTAAACATTTGAACGCTACATACGTATGTATGTGCGCTGGTTTCCAAATGTGGCGTAGTATAAAAATAAAGTTGAGTTTCTTTAAATTGGTGTAAAAATATCTCATCCAGTGATAAGCGATCAAAAAAATAGCCAAAGTACGCTTCGAATTCGCCATTTTCCCTCGTAGAAGTTTGAAATTTTAAAATTGGCAAATGTTGTCATTAAAAAGGAATCAGTTAATGAATAAAGGGGTGTTTACATGTTTACCTGCTATACATTTAATTTACTGCGTTCTGTTTAGTAGAATGATCAATATAACGTCAATATTCTTGATTTTTTAGGATGGATAAATAGTATTTTTAAAGTTATAAAAATTGGGGGCAAAATAGCATCCACCGGAGCGTCATTAGCTAATCTTGGTAACGCAGTTTTTCGCGCCATTGCTGGTTGCTGCACAGATTTTCCTGACGCTTGTAGATTCCGTGATGAGTTCATTGAACTGAAAGCTCAAATCGAGGAAAAGAGTAATCGAGCGGATGAACTCGAACTTCAAGGTAAAATAATGCTTACTTTACACTGTTCCAGACTGTTATATGTCGCTCAATGTCAGCCGTCGTAATTAAGATAGAGTACGAACACTAAAAACGTGCAACATAAATAGTTTGTCTATTCCTTTGTGGTTAAATGAAAACCACCAACTCTAGTGCGAAGTATTGCACGCTTGTAGTCGGTTTGTACTCTAAACTTTGAGCAAAACTCCGGGGAAATCTTAAAATTTGCTTTGTTCATTTATTTGGGGTTTTTTTTGCATTTAATTTGTAAATGGTAAAAATTTTTGGGCTTGTAAAATTGTCAATTCTAACCCATCTTATCTCAAACTTTGGAATCGTGTATTTCAAAAAACAAGTAAAAAGAAGTTTCGCTTCATGTGCATTTTCTGCATTCTGACTCGAAAATGTTGATGCATTGCTCGTTTCAGCTAGGAATATTCAAGTCTACACAAACTACACCATCAATGAATATGAGGATATATTAAATGAGCTGAACGAGATTGCAAACGAACAAGAAACATTTCTGTCTAGTATATCTCCTGAAGTATCTATTGCATTGAACAACCAGACAGCACGCGTCAAGGTAAGCAGTCAACCATTATCAATCTATTTGTAAATCCACGCATAATAAATAGATAGCGAGCTGAGAAGTTTTCTTTTTACTATCTGGTTGGATTAGTTGGGCATTGATCAGTCGAGCGAAGGTTGGGGTTTGACGATTGGTTTGACTTTCGGTCGGACGAGCAAATAGTTTTAGGAGAAGATGCTGCCTTTGTAAGTACACAAATGCAAAGATCTGCACGTCGCGCGGGCCTCGAATAAGCACGTCAATTAAACCGTAGCCGCTAGGCCAGCACTGTACGAATTCCGATTTGTGCAATTAAAACTTGAACGGAAGGACGTAAAAGAACCCATACGATCTACACCACTGTTCACCAGGTTAGCCTATTGTATTATTCAATTTCGCATTTATCCGAGATAGCACTGCTAATGAGTAGCACACTACTGGGTATACAGACTTCAGTGACAAGTTACTTTACGGCACAGTTAACGCTAAGAATGACATATGTCGATCCAGGGTTTAGCTACCTCCCCTCACTCACCACTCAGTGTTGGTCCAATGATAGGCATTTTTGGAGTAGCAGGGCGCCATCTCATGATCACCTCTCAACATTGAATGGAGGGGGAGGGGAGGGATCCAGATAATAATTATATTGCGCAAGTGATTATAATAGAACATTGACAGAGTTTTCCATGTAGTTTGCCTACGATTGTAGCTGCATATATTGCTTGTGCTTATGCTTGCGTCGCTCGATGAGTGACCAGGCATGAAAAAAATGCAGTGCTTATGCTTGCGTCGCTAGATGAGTGACAAGGCATAACAAAATTCAAAAACGTGACGTGATCGTTATAATGTAATCTTGTCCACTGTACAAAATGTAAGCGTTCTATTTCTTGAATCACCAACAGAAACTGATAAAAGATAAGAAAGAAAAAGGACAAGAAGTGGAGTTCACAGAGGTTTCTAGTATGTACGAATCAGCTTTAGACAGTGCATTGAATATTGGATTTCCTTTAGTCGGTCTGGCTATCCCAGTGGCGAAAAAGATCTACAGTTATTCCAAACAAAGGATGGCAGCATCGAGCACCGCAAAGGTTTGAAAATTCAAACTCGCTACTCACATTAAGACAGTAGTACATAATAATGAGAAGGCTAGTTTGTTTCCACGCGCGCGCGGTCTTTTAAAAATCACAAACAGTTGTAACATTTTAGGGCCTGTTTACATGGAGATATTGTCACCCTACTAGTAGGGTGACCCTCCTCTATTGTTTTTCGTGGTTGTGTTTACATGTCAGGTAGGGTCACCCTAGGGGTAGGGTTACCCTATCGACTAGGTAGGGTGACCCTCCTTGGAGGGCCATTTTTTTGTTTACTTAAGCCATGTAAACGCTCAAGGTAGGGTGATCCTAGGGGGAGGGCTATCTCGAATTACATCAATTGGCGTCAAAATGACGGCCTTGATAATATCTATGAGCTATTAGCATCGATAATAATAGGCCACAGCACTGTTAAACCGCAGCCAAGGATGCTAACGAGAGGAAAACTGAATGTAGCGCCAAAAGAGAACGCTTTCCCGCCATTTTGTTGTTTACAAAGCTTAGCGACCGAGCCATGACGCTAGCCCTACCCCCGGGGTGACCCTTGCTTGTCGAGTTTGCATGTAAAGGAGGGCTATGTTTTGACCCTTCCAGTAGGGTGACCCTCCTATGAGGGTGACCCTATCTCCATGTAAACAGGCCCTTACTCCACATTTGGGCTATTTTTAACTCGTGGATTGCAAATCCACGAGTTATAGTGAGGGGTCAGAATATGCAAATGTGTCACTCACTCGCAAATGTGTTAACACTATGGCACTGCGCATGCTCGATGCAATTGACCGCAGGCCGAAAGTAATGTGGGCTCTGGTTACGAGATTAAAGGAAATATGTTTTTTTATTCCGGGACTCCCGAAGGACTCCCGCAGGTCAACGATATTTGCTTTTCACGATTTATGTAGAAATCAGACTAGAGAAAATGTATATTTTGTTAAGAACAGAAATATACAGAACTATACAGAACACATGTTTCAAAATCGCTAGCTAGAGGAAGGGAAATCAATGAGTTTTACTGTCGTTACTATTATTAGGCAGATAAACGTGTCAGTTCAATATGCCATAAATAGTTTGATAGTCGAGTCAAATAATAGTGCCGGAGAACACATCAGCTCTAGAATACAAACTGAACATTATAGCTTGAAATAGCATTGACTAGCGTTGACTAGAAACACTCCCGGCAGACATGTTCAATACACACGAAAAACTGATATACAGACGTTGTTTAAAGAAGAAGAAGCTTTTTAGATCATTAAATTCCTAGTAGTAGTACAAGCTCTTTCAGGAGTAAAACCATCGAAGTACCGAAGCAAGTTTAGACATGATGACTTACGCAATAGAACTGATCGCACTGCAGTCGATAGCCAGACTTTGTACATCACTATCAAGCGACAAAAATCTCTTCAAGTGCAACATCAAAGTAATCCAACCTTTAAGTGTTCGTACTCTATCATCACAAGAGTCAAAGTAGATAAACGAAAACATTTTGAAAGCCGCCGTCCCGAGCGCCGTGAACTCAGAAGGCCTTGAGTCCGCTAGCCGAAAACAGCAACAAAAAGACGTATTGAGTTAGTTTATTGGCTTAGTGTTTTGTAAAGTGATTTCTTTTATATTTATAGCGACATTTTGCTACAGAAACTGTACAGAGCACAGAGAGAAGCATTTTTGCATTTGTTTTGTAACCACACTCTGACAATAAATATACAAAATTCACCAGAAGACATCATACAATTTCTGGATGGTGCAATGGATATGCCCTTGGCTTCACAAGCGAGAGGACCGGGTTCAAATCCCTGCCCGGCGGTGAATTCTTTTTTTCACTTTTTTTTCCTCTTTAACAGATTTTTTTTCTTTTATTGCTAATGACTCTTTCTTTGCTAAAGAAATTATTGATTTATTGATTTAGACTTTTGTCTTCAAATGAAAACTCGCTATTTTACTAAAATAATATTGTTTGGGCTTCCTGTGGTCATTTCGGTCAATCCACGAGTTACTTCGCCATTGGCGGTTTGATTAGAAGTCATTATCGTCTGTCATTCCCATTATTTCGTTATTTCGGTTATTTTGAACGACTTCACTTCAACGGTAGCTAATTTAAGTATTCACATTATTCAAGAACTTTCTAAATCGCGCTAGTGCCTTACCGTGGCAAAAAAGTTTCACGTTATACTCCTGAACCATACCATCCCAAATTACGCACTTGTATGTAGACAACTAATCTATCCCTAAGTTACCTAATTACTTTCAATTGTAAGGTTGAAACCCAGACGTCTACCAAGATGGTGGATCCCCCACCAAAGACAAGACTCGGTCGTTACATATCGAAAGGAGCCAAACAGTATCAAGCTAAAGTCAGTTCTATCAAAGCCAAACTAAATCAGAGGTTTGGAAAAGCCGTTAAAATTGGGAAACAGATTGGCAAAGGATTTAAAGTCGCCTTAAACTACTTTAATGCTGGTAAGAAAAACTATACATGCTAGTTATACAATGATTTTGAGTGGAATACCATGGAATATCCCACGAATCACTTGTATTTTCTAGTATACACACGAGCCTTAAGGCGAGCCTTAAGCCTTAAAGCAGGAGACAACCGAGCACAATGACTGTAGACCTGACTAACTCTCGCAGTATTTGACTGATGTTTCGTTTTTTTAGGACTTTCTCTCTATATGATTATTCAAAGCTACCAATCTTGTAAAGCTCGTCAAGAGGAGGCAAGGATTGCTAGAGATCAAATGAAAAATTCCATCGTGTATTTTGAAGAGACAGAAAGAAATTTGACTAATGCTAAAAGCGTCATGGATCAGGTACGGCATAGTTATAGAAAAATTGTTTTGCTAGTGCTTGGAAATGACCCATAAAAGGAAGCCCTTTTCTTGGATACTTAATTGAGTCTGATAGACTGTTACATCATGCACACCTTGTTGCCCCACACGGCCACACCCTCCAAGCCTCTCCAATATTAAAACATAAAACGCGCGCGCATGTCTCTTTGCTTTGATTTATATTTGAGATATAACGCGCGCGCTGATTGGCTGGCTACCATATTTATATCAGAGGACAAAGATATGGCTTGCTCAAAAAACGTCAAAAATACTTTATAAAAGCAATATACAATGGCTGATAGTGTTTCTGTACTGTGATATAAATACGATGGGAGATGCAGAGGACAAGAAAAGCAAGAGAAAAGCTCGGCTCTGCCTTGTGTTTCTTAGCTTGATTTTCTCATGTTCTACATAGTGTTTCACCCATCCAACTCTTTAACGTCGCGTCGCGTTTGCTTAATCACTCTATTGCTTCAGTAACGACATGTCTAATCCTTTTAATCCTAAGTGATGTGTACTTTTGTACAATAGTGAGACTAAAAGACTGTTGTAATGTGTTGAAATTTTTGTTCTAGTCATTCCAGTACCTGAGAGGAAACATCACCCATGATGATACACTACTAGTCATTGCAAACATCAAGAAAATGGTCGAAGGAATATCTGGCTCAAGCGAGGACTTGGTAAGCAGCAGGAATATTTACAGTGTTTACTTACTTTAACTCATGACTGCAAGCAGACGGTGCACATTTTACTCGCCCATTAGCGTTCCGTCTAGCTCATGTGTATTTAGCTATAACTGTAAAGGTAAAACAAAGGTAAATCACGTCAGTAGTTTAGCGTCAGTAGTTTCTTCAGCTAGAAGCTGATCTCTCATGCCAGAAAGCCAACCGCGGTGCACTTTTACCCCCTTTTGCAAATTAACAGCGCTTCGTTTTAAGGGCATTTAAAGCTATTTAAAGCTACACAGAATGGAAAGAAGTTGAAACTTGTGAGGTCTACTGGGAATCGAACTCGGGACCTCTTGCATCAAAATGTCGCGCACTAACCAACTTAACTACACTTGCTCCTAAACGACCTTACGTCGGTAAATCGTGGCAGTCAACTTTACCTCCCCCTCTCCATTTTTCACGCGGTCACTGGGAATAGAACTCGTGACCTTCCGCTCAGAAGGTCGTACTCTTTCGCCTCGTCCACACGTTTACACGTTTACGTTTGTAAATGCATCAAAATATTTCTGTCCATACGAAAACGATGGCCAGCGTTTGTAGTTTGTTTTAGCGGCTTCCACACGAATCCGTTAATGTTTGTAAAGGTTGGATTTTATGCATTTATGCCCGTTCACACGAAAACGCTTTAACTTGTAAACAGCGGCGAGCATTTCATTTATTAATGCTGTGTCATCAACGTTTTCGAAACGGGTATCCCACGAAAACGCGTAAACGGAGTTTTGAAAAATATTTACTTTGGAGAGCGTTTTCGAAAATTGCGTTTACGGTGAGCGTTTTAGTTGTTTTCTTGTAGACGGCTACAGGAGGCATAAGCGCATAAACAAATATGTAAACAAACACGGACTTAACAAAATGACAACTGAAAAACCTGGAAAAATGAAAATTAAAAATATAGAAAAGTGACAACTGAAAAACGTTTCCAAAGAATGCATAAAATATCTGCTCTTTTTGTGATAGGTTAAAGTTGCCGTCGATCTTCAACATTTTTTGGATAACGTCAAGGAAGACACAACTCTACAAGGAACATACCAGTTAGAGAAACAGTTGGTGACTGCGCTGAAGAAAATACCCTTTACACTTAGCTGTTATACTAACAAGGTTCGAAAAGGTCTCAAGCATGTCACGATTTGAAGGAACCTCTGAAATAGATGACAGCAGACTCATGCCGTGAGTCTTAAATGTGTGATGCCAACATCAACGTCGACCTCATTTCTTGGTGTTTGCAGCTTAGCGAACAACACCTTGAACTTTGATTCTTTAAGTGCACAAAAAATGATGTTGTGCATTTTGTGGCATTTTCTCTTTTCTTTTTCAGCGTCCATTGACGATTATTATTATTATTATTATTATTATTATTATTATTATTATTATTATTATTATTATTATTATTATTTCGTTATTTTGCATCAGTAACTTTTTAACAACAACCCCTCAAAGAGGGTTTTGAACTGTTTGGTCTATAGTTCTAGCTCTATGGTTGTCTATATATTTTAAATTTTATTTCCACTGATGTCAGGTAAAGATGGTGAATTACATAGTTAGCTCGTGTAGAAAAGGAACTGGTTCGTTTGATACTATCTTCAAGGAAGCTCGTGAGATCTTTGATCACGACGATGAAAAAAATCCCAATAGTCCTCAGAACTGCGCCAGGAAGACTGGTTACAGGTACCTACATAAAGATGTTAGGGAAACTTGAACTAAAACTGATAAAAAAGGGCGGACTTTCTAAGGATCGGCAAGGCTGGAAAGTACCTTTTATTTTTATGTGATTATGTTTATCAATGAGCAGTTTGCAGTCTTCTGTTTTTAATACTAGCTCCTAGCTGTTTTTAATAGCTCCTTGTTTCCGAGGCATTTCTCGCTTTTTTCCGTCTTTTGTCTCTATTTATCGAGCCGCAAAGCGGCGAGACGTTGACTCGTAAATGTAAACGTCTCCCCGCCTCGCGGCTTGATAAAGATAAAAAAAAAACACCCCAAAAACACACACACAAACACAGAGGAAAGTAAAAGGAACACTAGTTTCAACGACAAACGACACAGGAAAAATACAAACGCGTAATTCGTATTCTCATTTTTATATTGCACGTGTTTGATTTTGATCCGATATGAAAATATTGCACAGGATGAAATTATGAACAAACAACGCATTCACCAAAATTAGCACATACTATAATGTACGTCACATGATTGTCAAAAGAATTCTGCAAAAAAATCGCCAAAATTCTCATTCAAGAATATAATTTTGTCAGATATGTCAACAAAGAGGATTTGCTAAAGGCTTGGCAAGATGTGGCTAAGAGAGAAAATGTAAACGAAGAATGTGTCCTTAACAACCCAGCAAAGAAGGACATTGCTTGTTCGTTTATGAAAGATGGTTTCGACGCCGCTGTGATTGCTACGAAGATGGGGCTATCTGAGGTAATGTTTTTATGGTTTTAGCTAGTATCGTCGGCCAGGGTCATCATATAAAACGTTCTGATATTTCAAGCCCTAGGTGCATGACTGGTCGAGAAGGTACAACCACGCATGACAATAAAGTTTTCAATCTCGTACCCAGAGTCCCCGTAACTCTCGGCCAGCGCCTCGTTATTCGCTGCTGGTCGAAAGTAACGCGGGCTTAAGGTACGAGATCGCAGCGTCTTTTTTTTCAACCATCATTCTTTAAAGCGCAATGCCTTTCTCTTTAAAACATTCAAACCCAGGCGGAAGCAAAGAGTCTCATAAAGGGCTGCCCTGAAGCAAACGATTTAACTCCAGCTGAACAAGAACAAGTTTGCAAACTCAGAGAACTTAATCTCAGTAATACCCTCATTGCTGGGTCTTTGTCACTGGATCAAAAACTCGTCGACAACGTCAAGTGTTAGTCATATGAGAAGGACAAAGGTAGGAGGCAATATACTGGGTTGATTCACGCGTTTGTAGCATCTGATAATTTGTCTCTTTTTTATTCTATAGGTTCCAATAATGTGTGAAGCTTTAAGTTGAGTTAGCAATTATCAATTGAAATAAAATTGACAAAGTTTGAAAGTTTTCCATTAATTATGGTTCGTATGTGCTTCCTCTGGAGCAATGTAATCAGTTCTTACGACATGGGTGAAAAACGCAGTTGCTCATACTCGGAAGTTTTAAATAAAACCATTTTGGTGGTTTTAGATAAAACCATTGTAAATCTTGAAAGTTAAGCGGGCTGTCCGTGAAAAGTTATTTTTCCTAAAACATCGCTTTTATTTGTAAACTGACGAGTCGTAAACGAATTAGAACGAGTCTACGAATTTCCGCCGAATTTTCGAGCATTTTCCAGCGTCTTTTCCAGCGTCTTTTCATCCGGTTTCATTTCCTACCGGACAAACCCACTTTCCACTGCAGCAGAATTTTATCTTGTTTTTGTTATTCAGCTCCTTTAAGATAAATGTAAGTGTTACGTTTTCAAAAAACTTCCTTGAATTTCATTCAGCTGCACGAAACAAATGGGAAACGTGGGCATAGGGATAAATACCAGTTTGATTGCTTAAAGTGGGACGACGATGAAATTAACGCCCTTATTATTCTTATATTTGTTGACATCCTTATAGCATTCATATTAACATGTCAAAGCCATCTTGTCATACGATAAAAAGAACGTCCTCAAAGGAGCTATTTTCCTCTGCTTTCAGCGGCCGCCATTATTCAAAGAAGCACTTGGATGAAAATTTATAACGAATGAAAATGACTTAAAATTTAGTCAAACCGATAATTACAGCCCTAATTAATTATAACCATGAAGCAACATTTTCTTCTTATTTAGAAGAGACAGATAGAAATTGTTAAGTATTTTAGCATCTAAATTTTAGGTATATGATTTCCCCCCCAAATTTTTTACATCGAATTTCCATCTTACTAAAGTAATATCTTGATTTTTAATCCGAAAAATCCGCGTCTTTCAAAGATTTCATCGTCGCCCCACTTTAAGGAAGGAGATTGGTTGTAGCGTAATTATCTTTTCTAGAGATGTTTTTTATACAAAAGCAGTTGAGTTATGGCCCTTACACTAGCAAGTTTTCTGACAAACTTTGTATGACAAATGGATTTTTCCCGTCTACAAATGCATTTATTGTATTGAAATCTGGTCAAATTTTCTCATCTACACTAGCAAAAGTTATTTGTGAAAGAAAATTTGTCATAGAGAATTTACTCTAGTGGAAAGGCCATACTTTATATTGAAGAGTCGTTACTAATCATTTTTTGGGGAGTAGAGTAAACAACCAATCAAACTTGTCTTGAGGCTCTTTTATTAACAATCAGTGTATACGACGAAAACCGGAATTGTTGTTATCATCGAGTTTCTCGTTACGTTAGTTTTCAGTCAAGCACTTGGCCATTAACTAGTCAGTCTTCAACGGCCGAGATCCGGCAAGGGATTTTAAAAAAGTGCAGGTAGAGTACGATTTGCTTTTACTTCTTGTTCTCCCATGAAATTGAGTATTTTCTTAACGACAAGCTTTTCAATCAGTCAATTTCTATGATTATAATATTGTTAGTTCAAATACATTGCAATTTTAGGACATTTTCCCCCGCATTTTTCCTATAGTGAACTGAACAAGAATGAGTCAAACCGGTTGTTCTTCCATGTTAAGTTACACAGTAAACATCGTTTTTAGGACTGATTCTGGTTACTGGGTAATATTAAATTAGGTCCTTCCACACGACAGGCAACTGAATTTTCTATGACAAATTTTTACTAGAGAATTTTTTTTTTGCTGGAATGGATGAGAAAATTGCCAAATTTCATATATCAAATGCAGATTTGTGATATGAAATTTGATCGTGTAGATATGGAGAAATCCATTTGCCGTAGAATATCTATCATAAAGATTTGCTTATTGGAAGGCCCTTAAGAACTAACACTATTTAAAAGACTTGTTAAAATTTAAACTAAGCTAAGGTGCTAGTTGTTATTATCATATAGCACGTTTAATTGGGTCTACCATGTTTTCAACAATAGTGACACTTTAATATTTATGTTTTTGTAGTTGCCATTTCATAGTCAGCCGATTAATCATCTAGTCTTATAGTTTCAGTATAAGTTGGATTTCAAAACAAATCTATTTAAAAAACAAGTTAGAAGAGATATCAGAAATTCAATCAGGTGAAATAACATTCAGAGCAAATATTAAGATTAAAATGTGAATAGAATCACCTGCAAATGCGAAAAAAAGTTAATTAGAAGCAAAAGTGTTCACTAAGAACCTCACGAAATCCTCTGTTTGACCTGTTTGCCACGATGCAAACCAAACCTTAAAACTGATATTTTAATATATCGATCGAGGTATTGGTTCTCATTTTTGTTATTATTATTGCCCATTATATTGATATTATCTATTGCTCATTTTCTCAACTGAATGGGGTTTCCATAGCTACCATTCACCGCCGATCCGTGTTGAACAACTCTTTTCAAGCCATGCCGAATCTTCCAACATATTTTATCTTTACCGTAAGTGATCTAATTAACGCTAGGGGGCGCTTATTAAATTTTGACGATTTCAGGGTGGCATTTAAAAGATAAGAGGCGTGTATTGGAGAGAGGCATTTATCAACTTTTACAGCAATGGTTTACAAAACAAAAGTAAACAAGGTATAAGAAATATCAAAAGAGAAATAACCAGAATGTATTCAATTAGTTTTCAATATTAATGTCCAAATTGTCGTCAACCAGAAGTACGTTGGCCTCATTCGAGACATCAAGGAGCATAATCCTTACTTTGAGCTAGACTCAGAACAAGATGATCAAGCAAGAACCTGATTGGCTAATATGAACTGGGAATGTATTGTGCTCTTCTTGGCCTTTGCGGATAGCCTTTTAGAAGGCGTTTATTAGAGAGAGGTGTTTAAAAACAAATTTTGAATTTTAAGGAGGCGTTAATTAGATATAAGGCATTTATTAGAGAGTGGGCGTCAATTAGATTATTTACGGAAGCTAGCTTAAACCTTTTGTTCTAAGCACAGTGACGTAGGCAGAAAGTTTTCGGAAATACGAACAACAATAACAACAACAGTTTATTATAAGCTTCCGTGTTCAACAACACCAACAATTCATTATAAGCTTCCGTATACGTTTTACTATTTAGAAAGCTGCTGCTAAAACTTTAATAGCTCTACTGTAAACAGTGTATATTCAAAAACAATAAGTCTACTAACAGCTGTTATGGTCAGTACATGCACTTAAATTTTGTGCGCTTAAATATAATGTTTTGTTATGAGCGTTTTCCAGATATATATCAATGGAGTACAAACACTCACAGCATGCGATACTTCGCACTATTCAGTACAAAATAGTACCAAATAAATATGTATACGTAGGATAAAAATCATCAAAGACTCAATGGAAAGAAAATTTACGATAGTTTTTTAATATTTTTATCAAAACGAAATTTGTGAAAATGTTAGGCTATGTCAACACAAAACAAAGCTTTGTCCACGTCGTTGAAAACACAGCTTTTCGAAAACGCTTATAACACGATGGTTGTTTGGTCTCTATATTTAACCATATTCAACGTTGCTCAAAATTGAATTCAGCGTTTTTGTGGCAGAGAAAGCATGTTAATGTGCGCGGAAAATATTCATTTCATGCGCTTTTGATAGGTTTTTGATGGGTTTTCAAAGTGATCTTGATTAGTGTAGAGGTAGAGGTAGCCGTGGTGTGTTTTTTTAATTAAAATGCGCAGACTTTTGGATATTACACATGTCCGGCTAGGGACGTAAAAGTGAAGCAAATGGAAATGAAAATCTCGTCCATTATCATCCATGGTTTGGTTTTAATGAATTTGATCAGTTTTATCTCATAACCAGTAAGTCCCTCCATAGAAACATTTCACACATCAGATCAATTAAAAACATTCTGGCTCGTTTATCACTGACAACCACTTATCGTGACGTCATCCAGCTGACGTGATTTCAGTGATACGTGAGCATGACGCATGCACGTAGTTTTCGCTCCATTGAATTTCTCACGTTCTTAATCTGATTATTATGCTTTAAATTTGTGTATATTATTCTATATATACGACATGGCACGGAACTCTTGTTAGCATGTTTTTCGTATTTGTATAGGAAATCGTATAAACGTGAGTGATTCGGGATTTATGGGCACGTGCAATTTTGATATCTTTCAAAGCATCATCATAAGTGACCATAAATCCCGAATTGCACGAGCAGTTTATGCAATTTTTTATTGATAATATACTCAACAAAATACAAAAAAAAAAAAAAAGAAAGAAAAAGAAAAAAGAAACAACAACAACAACAACACAACAAAATTAACAACAAAACAAAAAAATAAGCGCGCGCCAATCACAAGACAAAACTAACATTACATTTGAATGGCTTCCTGTCTCAGCTTTTCAAATTTTATTCAAATAATAAAATTAACTGATAGTGCAGGAAAAACCTTGTTAAAATGTTAATACATAATCATGGGCTCCTATAAATATATATATTTAAAAAGTGTGTGTCTCTATAAACTTCAAAGAGTGCTATTAATTCGGATTCAAACAGCACTCTATTACCTATTTATGCATTTGCTCTGGACCAATCAGAATGCAGACATTTTGTTGGGCATATGATAATTTCCTTTATAGCATCACCATCGTCATCATCATCGTTATCATCATCATTTTATCATAAGAGTTTCCGTATGAGTGTGAAACGGACCGTTCCGAGCCGTGACATTGTCAGTGGCGTGATTTCTATAAAAATAATTTAAAATTCCTGCCGTGACCGTGACCGTGACCGTGCGGTGCCGTGCCGTGACCATTCCGTTTTCACAGTCATACGAAAACTGCTGTATTGATGTACTAGAGTACAAACACTAAAAGCATGCAAAACTTTGCACTACGTTAAAACTATTTCTTATTGAAAAACGAGAGGCCATGATTGAAAGTTATTCGATAGTGCAGATATATATCTAGACAATACATTCACGTCACATTTCTTGGCCATAGTTTTTCACATTTATTTTTTGTCAAAATCTTCCAAATGATTTTGGTGATACATAAGGAACCAGCAAAATAATACAATACAAAAATACATCGATGGAGTTAGAATAATAATGAGATCTCGAAAATGTCGTAACTAGTTCGGTCATTGTTTTGGTTGCAGTGGCTGGTTTTAAAGTGACATGGTAAATAATTCTTATCAGTTATTTGTGACCGGCATTTCTAAAAATAGGCCTCACTCTATTCGTTAGTAAGTCTTTGGTGCGAGTACAATTTAGTCAAAAAAATATTTTTATAACGAATGCAGAAGTATTTGCAGAGAAAACATTTGGCCTAGCTCATTATTTCACGAACAACACTATTTAGGAAGGCTTCCTTTTGTTTTGGTAGTAAATTTCCCATTTTACATTGTATGGTACTGGTTATAATTCCGGTATCAGCTAAGTAAATCATGTTTGACGTATATAAATGAAGTCTGATGTTATTAAACTAGAGTATTCAATTAAGGCAGTAATTACGAGTTATAGCCCACACCTTTTACATCAATCTTAAGTCACGGTTCCATTGGCAACGGCAAATTTCAGCCAATACTCGCACTGACCACAGGAAGCAATTATTCCAAACGAGTAGTTCATCAATATTGAAAATGCACTTACAATAGCCTAGAGCTGAAGGCGAATTGAGTGCTGTATACATAAAGGTAATGACACTATTAGAATTGAGACATCATATGTTAACACCTTGGGCAAACAACGAATACTAAGTAAGAGAAGACTAGCCTTAGGTAAGTACTTTTGTGATAGTATATGGACATTCAACATTCATTTGCAAGAGCTACCTATATAACGTGCTTTCGTTTGCTCAATTGTGTCAAAATTCTGTAGAGAATTTCATTCAGTCACGGCACTGATAAATCCGATCTTCTCAGTTATATAACTTGCTCTTCCTCTCCATCAAAACATCAAGAAGTAGACTTGAATTGCCATTTCAGTTATCTCAAGTACTATTACTATCATTTGTTTTCTGTGGAAGTTGTATGAATATCATGCGTAGATTCTAGAAATACCTAATACCAATGAACCGAGTGAGAATCACTGGATTAATAGTTGTTTCCTTAATCAAAACTAGCTATTTTCTTTTTTGCCATATGTGCTTTAATAAATAAAGTTCCTTTTACAAAATTTGCCCGTCATTTTCTTCCAAAAAGCGGAGAAACGCTGAAAACTTTTCCATTTCTGTTTTAGTATCTGTCTGAAAAATCCATCCGCTTAACATCCTGCACAATGATTGACAAGTTTACCTACGATAAATCCATTAGTTTCCTCAGCATTGAATCAGTTTTTCTCTTATATAGTCTTATATAGTTATGTTACAAGATCAAATTTCCCAACCACTTGTTTCAGCTGAGGTCACGTTTCGTTTCCGATTAATTCATGATCACGTGATCTCAACCTCGGTTACGAAAAATCGATCATGTACCATTTTCCGGTCTTGCTTAGAAGTTAACGATATTGATTTTAATTAAAGCTACTAATTAAAGAGCATAATGTTAGGACTTCTTGTTGATACTATCAGCTGTGGATATTCTAGCCCACATTAGCGATACGTTTTACCAACAAACAAGGTCTTAGAATAAGTGACAAGAAAGTGTTGCCTTAGCTTTGTACATTATTCATATTACATCTGCAAAATTTTGATCTTCTTTTATAAGGATTGTAAACAGTTAGCTCTCTCTCTCTCTCCATACACAACACTAGCCCTGATTTGAATGAATGTAAAATGATCCACAACATATTATTCTGGGAGGGTAGGGAGATCCCGGGTGGATTGGAACGTGGGGCTTTGCGCCTATTGGACGATTTTTTGTGCGATATTACGAGAAATTTCGTTTTACGATGGTTTAGAGCTACAGTATTTGGTAAAACTCAGTAAATCTTTTCGGTGATTTCGGTTTTTCAGATACATCTACCAAAGTCGCCAAACGACCAAAACAATCGGCCATTTCACTTTCGGGAAGCGGGATTTCATGTGCGGGAATGCTAGCTGTATTTTAGTTTTACTTTTTTGATGCGGTGATGAGGTATTGGCTAACCCTAACGACGTCTTCCGGATGTGTATGTGGTTTGTCCTTAAAAATTTACTATTTTAGGGCATTTGAATATTTACATAGAAAATACGCTATACCAACATATTGATGTATATGTTTATATACATTAGATACTATATTTTCGAGTAAATGGCTAGGCTAAGAGTAACAAAAAGTGAAGACTTGAGAGAGTGGGTTTTAAAAGCATCCCATTTTAGACCACAAAAAGAGCCGCAAAGTAGATCACTAACGTTATAAGACTGGAAATATCATTTGATGTGCACCGTTTGGCTCACATGTTGAATCATTAAGCAAAACGGCAAAAGAAGGAGAAGAAAAAAGAAAGACAAAGAAAGAAAGATACACAAAACGTATTTTCAACAATAAAGAATTTAACAAATTTGAGAATTTTGCCCAGTTTTGTGATAGGAAAAAAATTTGTCAATAAGAAAATATCTAAAAATCACAACTTAATAAATTGAATTGAATATTAGGCACAAATAGGATTTTTATGTTGCAATGCCGGTTCACGTGTTATTTCACTGTTATGTAAGTCACGTTGCATCTTATGTCTTGCGCAACGATATTTTTGCCATTTGCAAAAACTATCATTCAGTCCATAGTTAGTAACTATGTTCAGTCAAACCTTATGCAACTATTCATATATAGTTTATATAGTATTTTATCGAAGAAATGGCCAGTAAGTGGCCAGGGGCGGGCTGAATTTCAGACCCATTTGGCTATCGATGCATAGCCATCAGTGACTCACCGTCTGACAAGTACAGTTCAACTTATCGACCGTCACGAACTTTTCGGTATTTCCTTTGCTTATTTATACACTACTTTTATCTCTTGTTTTGATATTTAAGTTCGTGATGCTTTCAACTAAATCCGTATATATGGACATGTAATTAGTTTTCACTAAATTTATGCCCAATATCTGTTTATCTCTATCTTGATTATGTAATATATGATGAAGAGTAATAAATTCAATTCAATTGAGTTCGACAATTAACATGAAAACGAAAGCAAACAAAATGGTAGCCCGCGTAGCTGGCGGTCATTGCTACAGAGCAAACAAAAGCATCACGTGACCAATCTGCTGTCCTGTAAATGATTGCTTTTGAAAATATTTTTACATGATATGATGACGTCATTAGTGGCCTACACCTAACAACCAATTTACTGCTAGGCTTGTCCGTGAGGAAAATACTTGATGTATGCAGTACCAATTGTATGCAAGACCAAGTGTATCAAATATATTGTATATCAATGGATGTATCATCTTTTGATACACTTGGTGTTGCATACACCAAGTACTCACCGGTGATGAAGCCAACGCATGAAATAACAATAAAAGAGTAAAGTCTGGTTTTCACGAGCGACGGAGGCAGAAGATGATGCAACATACGCAGAATCAGTAATGCATTGTTCATTGTCTAGATCTTCCCTCGGGAAATGCGTATGTTGCTTCCGCTTCTGCCTACGCCGCTCGGAAAGCCAAGCCTAAATCTATAAGGATTGGCCGAGTGAGGGTTAGTGATGAGTGAGTGTCGATCGATCTCGTCTTTGATTCGAGGAAGTGCTGGTCGTGGTGGGTCGCGCAAAACAGGCAAGCAGTTTACACCCCATATAGAGTGTCTAGTTACTTGGGCATAATATCTTTGCCTCAGAATAATTGTAATAATAATAATAATTTGTTTAAAGTCGATAACGTAGGAAGTGGTTGCCCAATCTTCCGAGCCGGTGGCTCGCATGTTAAAAACACTCGACAAACTAGAGGACATAGCGAACTGATCGACAAACTAATATTCAGTTTGAGCACATGCACGACCTTGAAGAAGTTTCTCCTAATAATTTCATTAATATTCCCTTGATAATTGATACGTTATTTGTTTCTAGTCTAAATATATAGTCGCATTCTTACAGAAAAACTTTCGAAATCGGGTTCAAGTTTTCAAGTTTTATTCAATACTAAACACTTAGTTACATTATAAATACATAAATTATAAGTAAATTATAATGAATAGATTACAATACAGTTTTACAGTTTTCCTAATAGATTTTTTTTTTTTTTTTTTTTTTTTTGTAACAATTTACAATACATTAATTCATTAAATATATAGATAAACATTTTAAATAGGAAAAGAAAGAAGGTTTGATCAAGACTGGAATTTGATTCACTGATTAAATATATATGTTATAGGACCAGTGAGTTCATTGCTCGCTATTTAAATTAAGTTAGAAGGTATATCAGCAGATGATTTGCCTGGTTCTAGCGATTCTAACCTTTGTTTTACTTCAGACTTTGACACCGGTTTTAAGAAGAGGAGAGTTACGGATATACTTGGTAACATCGTCTCCAGTATCAGGTATCTGCCTCACTTTCCAGCTTCTGCCAGCTGGGCCGGCACCAATGTCAGAAAAATAGTTATTAAGTTGGTTTGCTATGTCCTTTTTATCTGTATATACAGTGTCATTATGGACAATACCTGATGGATTTTTTCGAGATTTAGTTTTTCTCTTAATGATATATGGCCTATGTTTTATTTATTTATTTATTTTTTCACGTTTTTTTATGTTTCCACGTTATTTTGAGATTATTTTTATTTGCTTGAAATTGCGATACGAATTAAGTATTATATTTTTGCTTTTATAAAAGAAAGCAGTAGGCGTAATTCATTTATTCGGGAGACAGTTTGCATGTCAATAGCGGAGCCAGAATGGTTTTAGATTTGTATGTCTCGTCACCACAGTCTCGCTTGCACTTGTCACTTTTTCGAAAAAAACTCTCAAAAATACCTCCTACATTGACAGGAAATTACCTCAAACAATAAAAATTGATCAAAAGATCGAAATGAGAAATCAAAAGGACTATATAATTAAGTGGCATTATGGTAAATAGTGTTTGAAATAATGTTTTTGTAAAACAAAATATCGTGTTTTGATGTCGACTTCAATAAGAGAATTGACCCTGACCCTAACTCAATTCCTAATCCTAACCTTAAGGTCCTTTTGATGTGTGTGCAAGTGAGAGTTAAATACCAAGAATGGAGGCAATAAGCCATATACATCCAGAGGCCATATACCCGGAGGGATATATAGCTTATGCCATGTTTCAGGTATTTAAGTGTCTTATTTCAGATCTTAAGAAGGTTTTCGCAAAATTTTTGATTGTGTATATCTTTTAATTTAGGTAGATGTTGGCAGAGTAACAAAATATTTATAGGTTTTTTGGCTAAAAGTCTCGGTTTAAAAGGACATTCAACGATCAGATCATTGTAGTTAGTGAATTCCCAGAAGGAATTCAAACCTTAAACAATTGATTTTTAATTCTATTCAAAGTAATGCTAACGATCTTCATCACAACACACAAAACGCTTTTTTGTTGAGATTAATACATCAGTTAGCTCGGTAGTATAGTGGGCAAAGGCGTGTATAGGAGGGCAGAGGGTTCGAGTCTCAGTCACTGATCAAATATTTTTTTCGCCAAAATTGGTACTTAGTACATACATTTCTAAGAAAATTTCTAAGGCCACGTCCACACGTATGCGTTTACGTTTGTAAACGCATAAACGTATTTGCATCCACACGAAAACGATGGCCGTTTACAGCGGCATCACACGAACAACTTGCCGTGCTAGTAAACGTATACATTTCTATGCGGTTAGACTCGTCCACACGTAAACGCTTCAACTCGAAAACAATGTTAAACGCTTGACTAGGCAGGTATTGAATGATATTGTGACGTCAGCGTTTTCGAAAGTATGCGTTTACGGGTGTCCACACGTAAACGCTTTTTAGTCGTTTTCAAATTTATCCACTTTGGAGAGCGTATTCGAAAATATGCGTTTACGATGAGCGTTTCAAACGTAAACGTATACGTGTGGACGGGGGTAAGAGGCCTAAGGAAGTATGGGACGAGGTAAATATCTGTATACATCGGCTTCGAATTATAAATTCAAGGAATCCAGCTACTACATCATACATCCCGGGACGATCTTAGTGGATACATCTATCCCTTGAATTGATATAATGTCTGTAGATATGAGCCCTGTGAATTCGAATAACAAAGAAACCGTGTCAAGTATGAAATAGGAGCTGCTAACACCACGCCTACAACCGCCTTTCTGCTCTGTTTTCCTCTGTGCTAGAGTTTTGGTCTGCTCTGTTTTGATCTATTCTGTTATTAGTGCTCTGTTTTGTTCTGCTATCAGTCTTATTTCATATCTTTAGTGCCTGAGGTACGCATCCGCGCATAGGTAATTACGTCTCTTCAAGCTTGGAAAAAATATATTTTGGTCAACAGCACAAGACAAAAAACATTTTAGGAAATCGATCGTGTGATTATGACAATCTTAGGTTCCATTAGTTGCACGGTGAGTTAACTAATTGAATTCAATTTCATTTCTGTTTTGGCTTCATTTATTCCTGTCAACATTTTCTGGCAGCTGACACTTTTTTTTGTCGACTGCAGAAATAGAAATAGAATTATCTAGACCTAAATATTTTTATGAATAAATAGTTGAGCGTTTATCAGTAAATTTTTGGGCCGGCAAGTAGGACGATGTGTGCGTGTCTTGGGGTGGGATGGGGTTGGGACAATCGTTTGGATATTAGAGGGAGGTCGCTAACATTAATCAAAGGGGGATTTTTACCCACCAAGACTCTAACACAACGTTTTACATTCTACTGAAAGCAATTTCAAAGCAGGTGCAGTTTGTTTGAGGATATGCAGAGAGTGGGTGGTACTAAATTTAGGTTTGGTAATTCGGTTTCCGTTTTAAGTGATCTCAATTACCACAATTAATTAATAGTTTTCGTATGACTGTGAATTAAATGCTCTCACTGCACGGCACGGTCTCGGCAGGAATTTTGAATGTTTTTAAGACTGATGTCACGCGGCACTAACACGGTTACAGCACGGCGCGGTCCGTTTCATACTCATATACGGAAGCCGACTCTGTTACATCGATTGTCCATCCGTAACAATAGAAACTTCGGAGCCAATGAGCTTATGATTCAATTAACAAACCATGTCGAAATTCACACCAGTTCTCGAAATGCCAAATTTGACGCTTATCTTTCGAAATACATCAGATCGATTGAGCTATCTCGCGAGCTCGAACGACCATCTGGGTACTTTCTCAAACTGGTAACTAATCAAGCATAGTTTTTGACGAATTTATGAAGAATTAATCAGGTATTTACTTTTTACTACGAAATATTTTATAGTTGTCGCAGCGAACTGGTCTATAGAGGTATATTTTATCAAACTCTATAACGGTAATTTTTCGTTTTTTGGTCAGCGATTGCAATTAAAGGGATATTTGGTTTACAAGAAAGGTTTAAATGAATAGTTTCTCGGCAGAAAAACATGATTAACATTTTTATTTTCCATAAAAAGAGAATATTTACAATGAAATGAACCATAATTTGCATGTCCCGTTGCCACAGACTAGCGTGCACTTGTAACTATTCAAAAAAACTCTCAAAAAAGTACCTCCAGATTGACAGAAAATCACCTCAAACAGTAAAAATAGTTCAGAAGATCAAAATTCATTTAGAAAAGGACTATATCAAAGAGTTGAATTATGGTAAATAGTGAAAATATACATAAATAGTGTTTGAATTTATGTTTTTGAAAAAAACAAAATATTGTGTTTGATGTCCACTTCAATAATATGGAATTATTGAGTTGATGTGCATGTTTAAAAAATCAATAAAAATAGAATGTTCTTTTATGCTTCAACAAAAGGTGTTAAAAAGGTTTTACAGTTAGTAGTGAAACATGATGGTAATTTTAAAAATTAAAAGAGTGATAAAAAGAGCTTTAATTTACGCCAAAAATACACAAAAACTGTAATCCGTTGTCTGAACAACCAAAAATTATTATCTTTGCTGATTTGATATATGAAATAGCTTTCAGAAACATGAGCTACTGAAGTTTGTAATGTAGAAATTGATTTAATTCTTTTTTGTTTGATTGTTTTTGTTGTTCATTTTCACGTTTGCCTGGCGCATTTTTTATGGCGATATTTTATGAACGCTTACTGTATGATATATGCAAATTTCATGACTCTCGACAATACTGTCCACCTGATTCCAACAGACGTGCTTTGCCAAAGATCTGCCGTACCAATTTGTGTTTTACAACTCATAATTACTTCTAACAACCTATTATTTTAGTTTCTCTAGTCCAATAATTACGTACTGCAATCGCCTCAAAAAAGCTGTGACTTGCATTCTGTTTCACAAATCTACTGAAAATCATGATATGTGTCGGCAAAATGTCCTGGCTGTGTATTTTTTCGTACTTGGCCCACCTTTTTGCCGATTGCCGTGACTAATTAATTAATTTGTAATATAATAAATATTATCGATAGTTTCCTTTGCAGGTAAGGCTTAGTTGGATTATTTGAAAAACGATAAAATATGTAAATGTTACTGGCAAAAATATGATCTTACGATAGGTTTTGGCAAAAAAGGGGCCACTTTTGACACTTAAAAGAACTCGTACTTAAACTGACTGGCAGTGCAGCATAGACTCAATCATTTCTTACGTAATTTTGCCCTAAGTAAATTGCAAACATTCTGTTTTGAATAGTACGTAATATGACGGATAGCTATTGCAACAGTTACAGGAAATCATTAAAATTATTTAATTTTTTGGAACGTTTTTGTGCGCCAGTTTCGGTGCATTAAAAATATGAGCAATATCTACACTAGTAAGTTTCCTTTGACAAATTCCCCGCTCACGGTAGACGGCAAAAATTGTCATCTTTTCCTTGTCAAGCTGCCTTGTTAAAAAGCTTGCGTGTCACCTTTTTTCTTTGCTCGGAAGGACAATTAAAGTGAAAGTTGACAAGGACATATTCCGCGCACTATTTTGGGCGCAAAGAAATGTTCCAAGGAAAACTTGTTTGCCGTCTACCGGCTATCAAGTTTTGTGTGTGTGTGTGTGTGACAAGGATGGTAAGTGCATCATTAGAAATATTAAATCAAGAGACAGCAATATAATTGTCCACGGCCAGATTCAATTCAAAGCTATCAACCATAATAGATACAATAATTTTCAGTCATATATTCAATCTATCCATTTATACGTAATGGCAACTTTCTTTTATGTGTCGTTTTCAAGTTGTCATTGGTTTTGTAATTATATCATTTAAAATAAGAGAATTTAAAGTAGCGCCAAGACGTTTCTGTGTCGACATGGCACCGAAATGTCGCGCTACTTTTAATTCTATTTTTTATTAATTATTGTACTTCAAAATATTTACTTATGGTATATTGATCTTGATTTTTATTATTCAAACATATGAACAATATATGAACGTACGTGTTAAAATACATGGAAACAAATCAGTGAATGGTCAAAAACGAAGCATATTCTATTGTTCTTATATAAAGGCGAGTTCAGTGTTTCCAGGAAAAAGAAAACAAAAGAGTTATCCTCGCTACCAGGGATACTGCCTTCTTATAATCAGTCCCTAAAGCCAAATTTACACTACAGTCTGATGCGCGACATCCCTAATTTTTTGTTTACACGATGATAAATCACACAAATGACTCACATAAATATCATTCTTTACCTCTGAGTATATTTCTAAATACGGTGCATAAAAATAAGCCCTCGATCAGCAATTTTCTGTCACAGATTGAGCTTGACATGCGCAGTTAAGCCAAGTCCGCAAATAGCGGACTAAAAATTTGTGTTGGCCAGAGCCTCTCGTTTCTCGGTCGCTGACCAAGAGGAACGCAGGCTCTGGGTACGAGATTGATGAAAACTTTGTACATTCAGTCGAAGGAGCTGTTTTACAACATGCAGAGAAAGTTCGTTAGGACCCCTTGCTACTGCGCATCTCCACGCGCATTCGAGCGCGCGTACTTTTGTTAAAGAACATTCGCTTTTCCGTGGGAAGTCTGGGCACTAGCGAGTAAAGGATTGAAAAACGAAGAAATTCTACTTTTAGCGGAGAAAGAAAAACATTTTATCGACCAAACTCTTCAAATGTTTTTATCACAAAATATTGTACAGTGTAAAGTAGGAGCAAAAGCTCAAACTTTAAATTTTAACGAATATTATTGGTCGAAAAAGCCGGCAAGAACAACGGTAAAATGGCTGATTTTTGGTATTCGTTTTCGAAGAGTTTTATCCTTTGTTCTTCTCTAGCTAGCTCTTTAAATAATACGGTGACCCCCTGATTTTGTGAATGGTTTGAATTCATGATATAAAATTTTCATATAAAGAAAAAAAGTACACTTCTAGGATTTTGAGTAAATCTATTTTTTCTCTGTCTGGTCCTTCAAAATCGTGTATTCTGGGAGGCTTTTTTTTTCGCACATTATTGTTGATCTTTCGCTTCTTCGCAAATTGTTCGGCAACAACTTAGTTCCAAATGTTTTTCTGCATCATATGGTATCATTTTGTTTACTTTTGAATATTTTTGGTTGTTCCAAAATTTTTATATTTTGACCAGATGTCGCAAGGTCATTTTTATAAAAAGTGTCCAAAACACCTCACATGCATCTCCCCCCTCATAACTTGAGAGTGATCTCGGTGACCACCCTTTTTATTTCACGTTTTATTTCCACCTATGTACCTCTTTCTTTGGAGGAATTTTGAAGACAAGTTTATCGTAAAATCTGTGAGTCCCGAAAGTTTGTAATCAATTCTAAAATTTATCTACAAGAAATAAGTTTTAAAGTTAAAGTCAAGAATCAATTTACCTGTCAAAATTAAAGATTTGCCACTCAAGACAGGAATTAGTTTAAATTGAACCAGCCAGACTGGACGTTTTCAAGACAAAAATGAATTTAGCTCCGTGAATGAAAATTATGCCAGTTCTTCTCACGTTCACAAAAAATCAAAATCAAAATCAAAAATCAAAACAAAACAAAAAGAAATCAAAAGCTACTTTCACGTGGACCTTAAATGGGGTAAATCACGTTTCACGTCAAAATAAGTCAGCCAATCACGTTTCACGCAAAAGATATAGGGGATCCTAAAACTAGTATCTAGTCGTCGTGCAATGACTCGGTTAAATGGTTAAAACCCGGGAAAAATTGAATTTTTCCGCGAAAAAAAACAAAACAACAACAACAACAAAATCATTCCAGTGTGAAATTGTCAGCAAATATGTGATATACGAAATAAAATTTCTGCTTTATAAATGGCACAGCTGTGAGTCCCTAAGGTTTTTGAATGAGAAGAAGCCGACTCCTCCTTTTCAACCAATCAGAAACACTATTAGACAATGTAGTTTGAGTGACAGCCGATTCGCAATGTTGACTGCACGTACGTTAGTAGCTCCGCCCCCATTGGTTCGTGTTTTCTGGCGATGGGATCAACATATGAAATAATACTCTGCTGCAAGACACCATTGTGAACATGTTTTATCGAAGTAGTAGCCAAGGTTAATTTTGCAGAGGATTTAATTTTTCGCGTATTAATTCATTTTCTGAGTAATAATGTGTAATAAAACATGAATTGTTTTGCTCATTTAATTTTATTGAGTAGTTGTGGAGCGAGCCATTTTGTTTTCTTCTCTACTCACGGTATCTAATTTGTGCTGACAGCCAAGTAGTAGAAGAACCATGCAATCAGAGCGCGCGATTCAATGGACATGGATATATAAACAGGAAATATAAGGGGTGGCGAATGGTACCTAGAAAATCGTGGGTCTCGGCAACTTTTGATCCGATCTCGGAATCTCGGAAGCCTTTCTGATGGGTCTCGAATTTTCGTTTTTCCGTGTTTCTTCCCGTCTCGGAGTCTCGGTTTTCCAGGGCGAAAGGTTTCGAAGTCTCGGATTTGTTTTCTTTGTAGAGGGGAACAACTTCAACTTGTCAGTTTTAAAAAAACTTCCCAGTTGATATGGCTGCTCTTACGACGCAAGGTGCAAATCACTCCACAAAGGTAATTTGCACTGAATTAGTTGCCAACAACGAGTTGCAATTATTTCAAATATCAATAACTAGCTCTTGCCGAAGCGTAAGCCACTTGGTAAAATTTTTGTAGTAAAGGAGTTTATTTGCAAAGGCAGCTCATCCGGCAGTTGTTTGAAAATATTGTATTTCCTTGTACCTCTACGAGCGCTCAGCAAAAATCTTGCAGTAAAGTAGTTCACAATGACTGCTTTCCGGGTGATTTGACAACTGAATAGGCCATATGCACTAACAGGTCACGTGACCCTATCTCCCCTAAATCAAGCAGCACCGTCAAAATGAACGCCAGAAATAGAAAGAGCACCTCGATATTAGTAAAAGAGCAAATTTTCAGCTCCTAAGATGTAATACAGGAGAAATGACAGTAAATTTAAGTTTGGATATTTTCTTAAGATTCCTTCGGAAAAGCGCGTTGGATGGCACGAGCTTGCCATCCAACGCGCTTTTCCGAACGATCTTAAGAAAATATCCAATCTTAAATTTACTGTCATTTTTTTCTCTTATTCACCTTATAAACTGAAACTTTGCACTTTTACTAATATCGAGGTGCTCTTTCACGTTTTGGTGTTCATTTTGATGTGCTGCTTGATTTAGGGGAGATAGGGTCACGTGACCTGTTAGTGCATATGGCCTATTTCTAGTTAATAATACTTTTCAGATTTGGATGCTTCAGTATTTCTAGTTTCGGGCTCGGTTTTCTCAGCACTCAGTCTCGGTCTCGGATTTTCGAAAAGCGTTCGGTCTCCGTCTCAGATTTTCGGCGTCTCGGCGAGTCTCGGATTTTACCATTCGCCACCCATAATATACGCACTTTCCAAAGTCGTGAATTCACGACTTTATAGTAGAATGCACTGTTCGACGCACGCATTTATGAAAGGCCAAAATTTTATTTATCACTGCTTTAATTTTTACTAAGCTGAATAAACAAGGACGATTCAGTAATAATGCATACGGCTAGTCTGACATCTACATGTTTCGTCTCAACGCATGTCAACTTTCGCTTAGCCAACCCGTCGAGCATCGCGCTAACCAAAAGGTCTCTGATGAGTCTCTTGCCTAAGATCTAGACGAATTCTCAGTAAGCTTCATGAAGCTTTCCCCACAAAGTCAACTTGCACTGAAGCGGTAAATTTCGCAAACAACATGTTTTTTTTTTAAATATGGTAAGAACATTTCCGCTCAAAATTCAAGACGTCGATGAATAATAGATGGCTAATGCAAGATAGACACATTATAGCGAGAAACAGAGTTAATAGTCCCCTAGCTCCTGACCATTAACTCTGCGAGAAATAATGGTGTTGGCCTGGTATTGTGATGTCATATACACGTATATTGTCTGTCTATAAAAGTTTCACTATACAAACCTATATAGACCAAACTAGATCAGTTCTCCCATTCAACGCGCGCTATACGAATATCTGAATATCGCTAATGTTTTGTATTATTTTATTATACACAGCCAAAGTAAACAAGGAAAAGTAAAAGTAAGGTACGTAGGTTTGAATAGCACTTTTTTAAAATTTATTCCATTTGTCGAACTTGAATATTTACCATAGTCACCATAGGATAAAAATGCTTTATTTAGTAGCGTACTAGCGATATGAAAGAGAAGGGGGATAGTACTATCATAATCGAAAATGAAAGACAGATGATAAAATGGTATACAATATGTTATATGTTTAACTATCATGATAAAATGTAGGTTTTATTTCAATACACTGTCAATCTCTAAGAGCAACCGACATATAGCGAACCTAGTGTCAACAATATACACTTTTGATTTTTGATGAAGGAAAAACCTGAAACTGATCTTTGTCATCTATTATTAGGAATTTAAAAATGCCTTAAAGGTTTTATATACTTGGGTTATAGGTGTTGTGTTGTTATAAAATTCTACTGCTAGCTTTGACAGCTGCTGTGATCCGGTAAATTCAGTAAGGAGGTTTAAAAGCTTTGTTAATCTATCAAAAGAAGAGTTTACTAAACCACGTATTTTAGAGGATAAGCGAGATATGATAAAGATATTGCCGGAGAGAGAATTTTATCGCCAACTATTTAGAAATCGACCTTTTAATAAAGGTGTTTATAGACAGTGATTTGCAAAAACAACTTTCATCGGAAAGCTCCAGCATGGATTAAAGATATGAGATGATAAAGATATGATCCGGACATATGATTGTATGCACGCTGTGATTGGTCGAAAGCTGTGCTTTATAACTGAACAGAGCACAGTTCTGGTGACAGCAGCGCAAGGCTCGACCGGACGCGCGCCTTTGGATTTTTTTGTAGAGAAGAAAATCGAACTTTTTTCCTTGAATATTTAGCTAACGATTTAGCGAATATATAATAAAACAAATAGAACACTTAGGAAGTACCGAGAGCACTCAAGAAGTGTGGAGAGCACTCTTCGTGTTCTCGTCATTTCCAGCGTGCTGTATTACTGAACGGAGCCAAAAAGCTGTAAAAAAGATTCACTATAAGTAGGTTAAAAAGCTTTTCTAATCTATCAAGAATAGTTTACTAAACCACGTAGGGATAACCGAGATATAATAAAGATTTGAGAGGGATGTTTTCTGTCAACTATTTTGAAATCGTCCTTTACAGGCGTTTTATAAACGGTCATTAAACAGATTTACAAAAAAATAAAAATAAAAACATTTTCACGAAGGCTGCGACTCGGCTAGTGTTTTATATGAACATTGAACAGATTTAGAAAAAACAAAAAACAAAACCATGATTTCAGTCAAAAAGATGCAAAATTGAGACTTTACCATGAGATAATCCTCCTTTGTGGAAAAACAGAGTTCTTTATTTAACCCATTTTGGTTCACTTTTGCATCCTTGTTTTTGACTATATCAGTTACGACTAGTATTTCTTTAATTTTGTGTGGAACTCATAATAATCTTTGATCCTTTACTTCTTCTTATTCATTTGACATTTTATGCTGTGTTGTTGCAGTACTTCAGTCATATGCATGTCATTAGTTCAAATTTACTACTATTTGCCTTTTTTCTCGGGTACAACAATTGGCAATCATCAATTTCAACTAAAGAAAGGAAGCGAAGCATTCCGGTAATTGTAGTTAAAAGACAAGTAATGCAAATCGCTTATTCTTCCATCAGTTTAATTGAGTCTATTGAATTATAATTCTGATAGCACATCTTGGACATGAAATAAAATACATCGATAACCGCCTACTCAAATGGTGGGGGTGGGGGTGGGGGGTTACTTCCCTATATTCGCTACACGGGCATGAGTCAGGATACCAGAGAAAAGAACTTGATATTAAAATCCCTTCGAAAACGTTTACATGTCTTTTTGGAACAAGGTATTGTTTTAGAGCATTAACTCTGGAACAGGGAACTGATTTTGGAAATTTTGCTCTGAAACAAGGTCAGGGTTTGAGGGGCTTAGTGGCACATCCCTACCCAAAACTGGAAGGAGTAACCCCTCCCCCCCCCCCCCCCCCCCCCCCCCCCGTCCTCCCCCGGAGGTAAACACGCTAAAGAGAGAAAATAAACTTTTATGCATCCAATATCATCCGCAGTACTTTTCGAATTCATTCCATTTTTTTATTTTCGTTTTCATTCTTTCAGTTTTTCTTTTGTATTTTCAATAAAAACGTTCCATGTTCGGCAGCAACCTCATAATTATACAAAACAAATAAGGGAGGCTGCAAAAGGGCTTGACACTTGTACATCATCGATTTAAAGTCAGTGTTACCCAGTTCTAGAACTGTTCACAGCTTTGCAAAAGCCGATTAATTAACACTGTCCACTGGACATTACTTTCGACGTACTTCTTTTGTCAGCATGCATTTTTACAGTGTTTTGGGCTTTTTCCTTGTTCGTGCAACTCCAAAGAGCTCATTAGAATATAAGCCGAGCTCATTTAATAACACATAAAACTGCGATATACGAATTAATTCGATCTATTGAGAACTAGCTCGGTTCTCTTTTGAATAGTCATCAGTATGAGACAATAGGTCACAATTTCTTCAAAGTTAATGATGGATATTTCTTAGAATAATTATCCATATTTCTCCTAAATTTAACATGCGCTGGAAATGCTAGACCCAAGACGCTTACTCTGTGGGTGCCAGATAGCGCGTTACCGTTCGTTAATTATTATTATTTCAGTAATAAAACGAAACATAAAACGAGCCAAATCTCTCACCCAGGGTAATTTATTAGAACCTTGGCTTTAGTGTCTTGTTATTGTATAGTCTCAAGAGTTGTTTTTACCCGCTTTATGAACGAGGAAATGTGATGCCTGTAGTTAAAGTAAGAAAATTAGTAAACATGATTTAAAGTCAAATATGACTAAAACGTATTGAACATTTAGGAGCGCGCTGATTGGTTAGGCGTGCAGATATTTCAGTTGACTTTGTAAACATGTCGTTGAAAATCGTATTTTAGCATCTGATGGTACCGATCAAAAATGTTTTAAACGGTATATTAATTATTCTCTGAATTCAGTATATTACTGATTAATCTGTTTCCCGGAACTTTGTTTTGTGGATGTGAATGTTTTAAATTAGTCGACAAATCAGCCAACTGAAAATTAAGCTGCAATGGTAGGGTATTTTTATCGTCGGTTTACGGTACGGTAATTGTCGGAACGACTCTTGGCCTAAAAAGCAGGTAAATGAATTGGAAGAGACATAATTTATAATTTGCTTCGATTCACATTTTCATAATTAATTGATTATTACTTTGTCCAAGCTTAAATCCCCTAAATATTACTTGATTCTGGAGCTCAGTTTTACTTGTGAAAATTTGATTAGATTTAACAAGTGTAGGAATATTATCATATCAATCTAATTGAAAAACGATTGTGGAATTAAGTCCTACAGCTCCGGTTTTCTTCCGTTTAAGGCGGATTGGACAGTTTGAATGAAATTAATGAAACTAAAGAAAATAAGCTGACACAAACAAGCGAACAATTTTTTTCTCAATTTCTGCTCTACAAAGCCGCCGTCATATTAAGCTGAACTCAGAATGTCCCAGAGAACAATAGTCGAGGAGGCCGTCAAAGATTTTGCCTTCAATATCAAATCCAAAAACATATTTGATGGATATCAGTTCTAGATCTGAAAAAATTGATAGATGCTTTCATAATCTTGATAATTGTCCTACGTTATATTTTAAATTTTAATTGAGTGGCTTGTGTTAAGCTTTATTCAACTCGGTAAAAACATTCACTTATCTGGATCAACGTTTCTTATTTCAGTTTGAAGAAATGCATTGTTTGACTACTGCACCTGCCCTACGTTAAATGGATCTAGCGAGTTTTTCCTTTATTTGGTTCAATATCTGATTGGATCATCAATACCAACAAAACAACTTTGTTTATAAGCCGACATGCTGTTTAGAGGATGAACAAACTCTGTGGTAACATTATCTTGAGCTGATTTGACGTTGAAACCCGTAGTCAATGCTGACCATGAAAAACAATACTTGTGGCGAATAATCGAGCCTCGAAGCCAGCATAGATGAAATGTCTTGAGGAAGAAGGAAGATGAAGATATAACTATTTGGATAGCACGTACTTAACGGACTAACGCTTGCTATCGCTTAGAGGAATCGTCTCAACCTTTGTGATTGTTCCAGGATAAAAGAATAGTTGCAGAGCTACATATTGTAATTGAAGGTTAAAAACGCTCTAGTACGTAGGTGGAAAATGTAACTTAACAAGGTCCTTTTGCGTCTATTGCTGTCAGTTCTTGATTGGTTCTCAAGTGGAATTCACACAGAAGTTTCAATACTCGTTCCAACTCGGCTATTTTATCTGGATGATAAATCGAAACAATTTGAGATCGCTTGCTGAGTTTCTAATTGTCCTACTCAAGTTTTCACCCGAGTAAGTGAGCGCAAAAGCGAATAATACATCTGCAACTTGGGGATCGTTACTTTAGTAGATATTACTACTTATCAGTTAAAGAGATAAACTTTCAATCAAATCAACGAAAATAGCAAGTAAAGTTTGACTAACAAGATGCAATATCTTCCCGAAGCAATTGCCGAGTGCATTTTAATAAGCACCATTTGTTTCTTGTCGATTTTGGGGAATGGCTCACTTTTTATCATCGTATTTTCCAACAAAAATCTGAAAACAATTTCTAATTACTATGTACTAAGCCTTGCAGCCGCTGACCTGATGGTTACCCTGGTCAGCGGACCCGTCACTGCTATTTCCATGCTCAATCAAAAGTGGACGCTAGGAGCAACTGCGTGTACCATATTTGGATTTATAACACTGTTAACATTTGTTGCATCTGTTGCTAACCTTGCAATGATTGCATTGAACAGATATTTCTTTATTGTAAAATGGAAGGAATATAGAAACATTTTTAACAAAAAACGAGCACTTGGTTATGGTATAATGACATGGACATTTTCCACTCTGCTTTCAATCCCGCCATTGTTTGGATGGAGCAAGTTCTCCTACATTCCAGAGAAGTTCTACTGCTTTGTTCACTGGCCTTCTGATGTTTACTACATGTATTTTATGGTAATCATTTGTTTTTGTGGGCCACTTACTGTCATGTCAATATCATATTACAAAATCTTCGCTTTCACCAGGGAACTGAAAAAGAAGCTCTACAACCCTAAAAACACGAACATCATGATTACAAAAAGGAAGTTTTTCAAGCGCGAAGCAAGAGTTGTTTCCCCTGAAGAAACCAAACTTACAAACACGTTGCTTATAGTTGTTGCTTGTTTTATTATATGTTGGGCTCCCTTTGCTATAACTATGTTTTTTGACGTTTACCATCCGCATCCAATTCCACGTTTCGTCCATATTTGTTCTCTCATTCTAGGCTATCTTAACAGTATGTGTAATCCCATACTTTACGGCATTCGAAGTACAGGCTTTAGAAAAGGATTCAAAAATCTATACGCCAAGTGTTTGCCTTGCCTAATTAAGAGTGAAGTCATTAGCTACTTGCAGAATAGTTCTATGGAAAGTGATCAGGATAACTCCAGGTTCAGAGTAAACACCGGTCACGGAGGTCAGTCAAAAACATTTACAGCAGAGACAGAAGCGAACGATGATTCACCGGAAAGAGATCGCAAGCCGTCGGTCATTTTTAGCTCCAAAGTTTCGCCGACACCCGTAAAGGAAGTTCGTAATTTTGCACCAGGGGAGGTGTGTTCAACAACGATGTTGTAACATTCGTCGAAAAAAATATAAGTAATAATGAAGACCAAACATAAAAAATGTCGAAACATTCTCAAAGTACATTTGTATAGGAAATCATATATGGTTTCGAGTGCAATTTACTGCACTAAATTTCCTTGAAACAGCACTGCTCTTAGCCAATCAGCGTCGAGAAATGTTTTCATGTATATCATTATTGCTGAATTAACTAAAGGAACGCTGTGAAGAGGATGTTGACAGAGGCCGGTGACAACAGTTACGTTAACTGACATTTTGCGGCGTAAAAATTATGAAGAGGATGAATCGAAAAGGATGTTGACAGAGGTGACAACTGTTGACTGACATCTTGCTTAAAAACTATAATATAATACTGACAGATAATCCCAAAATTTGCAGTTAAATTATGTAAATGAAAAGTTGACTTTTTACTTCGAAAATGTTTCAGTTAAAATTAAAACGTCGAAAATGATTTTCCACGTTTTTAACTGAATCCGTCAATTCTTTACTTTCCCATATCCATATGCACCTGCGCCTTTGGGGTCGCCGACATTTAGAAATTCGTAATTTTTACTAATAGACCTTTCAAAATCATATGAAGATATCTTTATAAGATCTAAGAGCTGTTTTGTCATTGACGTCATTTTGTTTGATTTGAACTACGTATACAATAATTGTGAAAGTAAAAAGTAATGCACCTTTATCCTTGTGACGTGCCATACCTAAACTATCACTTTCCTTTTCGTGATTTTTCCCCTTTGAGTGAAAACTAGCGTACAAAATTAAAGAGGCTTCTAAAAAGGAGCCTGGAAGTGTAGGCATGGAACATCCTAAGAATAAGGGCGTATTTGGTCAGTTCATTCAACTGAGAATTGACCAAAAAAATAGTAAACGTATTGGTTAGTTTCTTCAAAGTATTTTTTTGGAATTACACATGTGTGTATATATATATATACACCAGGCTTTCGGGTCATCGACCCGGCCATCTTCTCAGGGTCACCTATACCCTTTGCAAAATGAAATTACGCAAAAATATTTGGTCTTTTCACGCGTCACGCGCGGATAATAAAAAAAAATCTCTTTCACGTTCACAAAAAAATCAAAAGTTGCTTTCATGTGGACACAAAAGGATTTTAGACCTTACCGCTGATTTCGATGAAACGCGACTACCTAGACATTAATGAAGTAAACCCTTGAAGAAGAATGAATTACGTACCAATACAATATACTAAAACACATGCAACCATCAACATCGTAGATTGCACTTTGCATTAGACGTCAATTAGCCAATCATCTTACCTCTCGCACATTTTACGGGTTAAATCGATTACTATCAATTGTAAAAAGTTAAAATATGGTTTCCTGGATTTTAGAAGTTAGGAAAGGTTTATTTCAGTGGATTTTGAGGGTTTTTTTTAGAATGATTGAGGGCCGTGTAATGCAAAGTGCAATCTACAATGTTGATGTCTAGGTAGACGCGTTTCATCGAAAACGGCGGTAATATTAATTAAATCACATTTCACGTCAAAATATATCAGCCATTCACGTTTCACGCAAAAGGTATGGGGGACCCTGATTTTCTGGGGAAGTGAAAATACACCAATATATATTTTCTAGCTCTAAAGCCAATGTACAACCAAGTTTTAGATATATCAAAAAATAGTAGTTGATTGATCAGGTATTTCCATTAAATGACACTCTGTGAAATACAGTACGACCAAATTTGAGTGGCCGGGAAAACATTCATAAAAAACTATGCATTTTTATACTTATACTTACGTTTATTTTAAGGAATAAAACAAAATTCCGAAAAAACTAAAATGGCTGTTGTAACTAAAGCAATAATTTTATATTATTTACTTCACAACCAAAACAACATACAACCATATTTAAGACTAGTTTTTAGAGTTAATTCATTAAATGGGCACAAGACACCATAATACTAAGAGAGCGAAACTCAGTATTGATATGCGATGTCTATGCGATGTTCGCGGCGACTAAGGCTGTTTTTAGTAATTCCGACATCGCGCGCAAGGCTTTCAAACAATAGAATTCAAAAAAACCGAAAGCAAACGGTCCCGTCCGCAAGCACGTCAAAAATCAAATTCTATTGTTTGAGAGCCTTGCGCGCACGATGGCAAAGTTACTAAAAATAGCCTTAGCCGCCACGAACACCGCACAGACATCAATACTAGTAATACTGAATTTCGCTCTCTTAGTATTATGGTCTCTTGATGGGCATAAAAATGCTTGCTTTTTGCTTAGCTTCACCGCGCTTGTCATAACAAAGAGAAATTATTTCTCTTGATATAACTGAATGTTCATAAGTAGGCGAGAATAGTCACTGCAGTAACATTAAATATATGTTATTGGTCGACTAACCAGCTAATACGACTGTGTATTTTTACGAGTCACGCTGTATTTTGGCGAGCCTTTTTTATTATATACAATATTGCAAAAATCAATACAAATAATGTCGTTTTTATTGCCACTTTTGACTTTGATTAGCGCGCGGCTTTGCACCGGGAAGCCATTCAAATGTTACTAACCTAATACGGTCTCATATTTTTTGCGTTCTTGTGCATATTACGTGCGTTCTTTTGACAATTGTATAATAAAAGGTTATACTCTGTTCCTTTTTGGAGATGTTGTAGTTTTTGCAAATAGAATCCCGGATATTTTTCTATATCAATACTTTGATCAAATTAAGCGTCTAATAAGTTACATGGGGTGCGGTACTGGTGGGTGTAATTCAGTACTGATATCAAAACCTCATATGATACAAACTAGAATATTTATGTCGAATATAGTTTTAAAGTTAAAAACTCGACGTTCATGTCTAGTTCGTTTCCTACAATATAAAATGCTATCGAACAAATTGCAAGCGGTTTTCCATCGTCTGTACTCTTATTGACAATCGATTTGACGTCACAAAATGTTCAAAACCCAAGTAAAACAGACAATAGGGCATATGCACTAACAGATCATGTGACCCTTAGTTTGCGATTTGTGTTTTACAATAATTATTTGTGATATATAACGGGTGAAAAATCCTCATCCAATGGGCTAACAGAACGAGCGCACGTGACGAGACGCGTCATCACCGTTGTCTGAACTCTTATTGACAATGGCCAACCAATCAGATTACGAGATTTTGCCCGAGTGTTGTAAAATCTCGTTTGTGTTAGCGTCAACGTCAATATACTATCTACTCTGCATTTTTTCTTTAAATATATCAATTAATGTGTTCTTTTTGACAGGAAAATAAAACAAGTGTTCTTTGACTGGCCCATTCATAGAAGACGTCATTCTAGGTGGTGCCAATTTTTTATCCACGTAACTTTCCTGAGCCTGACTCTCAGTGGCCAGCGGGTGTTTCTTAAAAATTTCGCGTGTTTCACTTTGGACTTTTTTGAGATTGCGCAATTGATTTTCGAAAAGTTGATCTTGTTGCTTAGCAACCGTATGGACTCTGGAACCCTCAGGAGTAGTTTTAGTTTTAATCTGAATGCTGCCACTCTGCTTCTCGTTTCTGCTTGTTAATAAAGGAGTTCTTATTAACCAACTTTGAAATGGATTTTTTCCCACAATTTTGACTTTTGGTAAAACCTTCCTACTGACATTAGCTTGCATAGAATAACCACTCGTGAAATCTGTCGCTGTTGGGGTGAAGTTGGAAGGTTTTTGTACATCTTTGGGTTGGGATTTTCTCCCTAAAAGCGAAGCAATTGAGTTTAAAACAGATGATCCCGAAACGACGATGGGTTCAACGTGGTTCATCATATCATTTTTAGCGCCTTGTGGCGTCATATTAATCTTTTCTTCATCAGCTATTTTCGCTTGGAAATTCACCAGAGGTTTAGCTGTATTATTCTTTGCAGGCTGATTATTTGTATTCATTGTTCTTGTAGCATTTTTAATGGAGTTTGAATTCAACTGCGCTTCCCGCAAAGGCCTCAAATGGGCATGTAAATCTAGATTGCTCAAATCTGTATCTGCCCTATTGTTTAACAGCTGCAGGATATTTTTGTCTCGTGATAGATACTTCTTCACTTTAGCATCACCAGCCATAGGGCGAGTTGGAATATTGTGTTGTCCTGGAGCACTCTTTAGAATTGGTTTCCAGGTATTTCCGGTTGAAAACGTCGGTGGCCTGGCAGGGACCTGGGGAGCACTATTTATTTCAGAAAATTTAGTTGGAGTCTGAACAATCTGTTTTCCTTGAGCATTTTCCACGACTGGTTTCCAAGTTTTTCCATTTGAAAGCTGCTGTGGGTTAGCACTTACGACGCCAGAAACTGAGCCGGGGAAAGCATTACCAGGGCTCTGAAAATTTTGCTGTTTTTGACCAAAATCTTTCATGACTGGTTCCCAGGTCTTCGCGTTTGAAAACGTCTGTGGACTAGTAGTGACCTTGAGTCCAGTTTTAAAAGGTGGTGGCAAAGCTGCTTTATTCTGCAATTTCTGTGTAGTGTGGGAACCTTAGATTTAGAAAGAAAATATATATTTTAAATTACTTTTGAATAGTTAAACAAATTAAAGTTACATCACATGGTTATATTTATTATGATACATCACCCACAATCATTCTTGTAGTGTTGTTATCTACATTTGGTGCTACAGTAAACAGCTTATTGCGCAAACCTTGACCTAGACTTGCTCCAAGTCTGATCCCTATCTAGCTTTCGAAACGTGTAATGTTTTAGACCGACTAAGGTTTTCTGAGATATAACAGTTGGGTGTTTTTATAATGAAAGAGCAAAAAAGGGTGGATTTCAACGTCCACAAAAATGTCAATTTTTTCTGCCATCTTATAGTTAGAGTGGATCTTGATAGCAACAATAAGTATTACGAAATTCAACAAAAACTTGTCAGGTTGTTGATTACTTACCCTTTATGTTACCTTGAGCAAAGCTAGTGTGAACCATCGGAGTATTTTGTACCATCAAATTATTACCATAAACAATAGGCATTGCAGTGCTAAAACCTACATTAGACCGACTTATTTGTCCATCCTGATTGGGTGGTCTATATGCATTACCGCCGACAGGAAAGGCCTTGATCATTTTATTTGAAGTCGGGGCTAATCCAGAATTTCTTTGACCAAAGGACGGCTTAGAAGTTCCTTGAAAATGGATTTCATTCTGATTTGATGTTAAGGACTTCCCGTATAACGTTGCAGCAGTTGGTGAGGGCTTGGATGCAGTTATAGCAAGTTTACGTGCTCTGTTAGTTTGCGTCTGCATTCCTATTGGACGGTTGGATGCAGGTGTAGCTAGTGGAAGTGCACTATTACTTTGCGTCTGCACCCCTATTGGATGGTTTGATTCAGTTCTAGCTAGTGGAAGTGCAGTATTACTTTGCGTCTGCATCCCTATTGGACGGTTGGATGCAGGTGTAGCTAGTGGAAGTGCACTATTACTTTGCGTCTGCTCCCCTATTGGATGGTTTGATTCAGTTTTAGCTAGTGGAAGTGCACTATTGCTTTGCATCTGCATCCTTATTGGACTGTTGGATGCAGGTGTAGCTAGTGGAAGTGCACTATTACTTTGCGTCTGCACCCCTATTGGGTGGTTTGATTCAGGTTTAGCTAGTAGAAGTGCACTATTACTTTGCGTCTGCACCCCTATTGGATGGTTTGATTCAGGTTTAGCTAGTGGAAGTGCACTATTAATTTGTGTCTGCATTCCTATCGATGGCTTAGGTGCACTTATAGTTAGAGGTATTGCTTCCTTAGTTTGAACCTGAATTCCTGTTGGTTGGTTGGATGCAGCTGTAGCCAATGGAAGTGCACTATTAGTTTGTGTCTGCATTCCTATCGAAGGCTTAGGTGCACTTATAGTTAGAGGTACTGCTCCCTTAGTTTGAACCTGAATTCCTGTTGGGGGCTTAGGTCCACTTGTGGCTAATGGAAGTGCTCCATTAGTTTGAGACTGCGTTTCTGTTTGACGCTTGGGTAGAGTTATAGCTTGTGGTAGTGTACTGTTAGCTTGCGCCTGTATCACCCTGTGAGCTTGGTGGCTGTTGGTATGATTATCGTATTCCTTCTGTAAGTCTTGTGCCTCTTTTTCGATGATTTCACGATATTGGTAAGCTCTTTGCGCCTTCTCGATGTAATCAAACAAATGATGAAACCTAGAAACAAATTAGATACATTTTAACTAAATGTTACACCTATTTGCGTTCATTAGAACTGTCTAAGTTGGAAACGAAGTACTAAATATGGTACTGGTGAAGGACGTAATACAGCTGAAATTAAGTGACATTTTAATTTCAACAATGTAGTTTGGTAACTAGCGCAGGGAACGTCTTAAAATGCTGCGTGTAACGTCAGAAATTACACATCGAGCTTGTGTCAACGTCTGATTCCCTTGCGCGCTATATTGCTTTTTCAAAAATATTGCAACTCAATGCATTTTTATTATATCCATTTTCTATTACAGTGTTTGCCCAACAGTACTAAGGAATATTTGCAAAACATCACCAATTCGACTCAATCAGATTCTGACCTGTCTTCAGGGTCTGCTGTAGCTGCGTAGGTATACGGTGTTGTTGGAATTCCTTTGTGTGTATCAGTGATATGTTTGGTAATCTCTTCTCTCTTCTGTGCCAACTCTTGGTTTATGCTGTCAAACCGATCATGGCTATAAAAATTATGACAATGATTTAGATTTCTTAGCATGCATAGTACTCTCTCTTGACAGAAGCCCGTTGTAAAACGAATGCCTCCTTAAATGTGGAGGAAGAACATGTAAAACATAAATAAAAGTTCAAAAAAGAACATGCAAAAAATACGTTTGCAGGTTTCGGTTCAAGGCTGGTCATTTTTGTACGCACTCTCAGTACCTGGTACAGTACCTGTTCTTATTGGTTACACAGGTAGCCCAAAAACAAATAAAATCAAAAGATTGAGGTCATACCTGTTATCTGGGATACAGTCTGGCCAGGGAACCACACTACCTATAGGATAGGTAAACCATTCCCCTGTAACCGGACCACACATGTATACGACAGCAGGCTTGGTTGCAAAGCGGTAACCAGGGTGACACTCAGGGGAGCAAAACAAGTGGAATAAGCTGTCGCACGTGACGTAGCCATTCTTTGGATCATCGAAAAACTTACATCGAGGATTGGAACCTGTGGAAGCGAAATCGTACAATTATGATGATGATAATGTTGGTACAGTATCGAATTAGGTGTTTTAGGCATAATTTATACAATAATTGTTATATTACTCGTGCTCTGATTGGTAGAGAACCATGTGAGATCTGTTAGATGACGTCATTAAATCTTACGTGTACGCGCGCTCTTGTTCTTATTCATCACATTTTGACGTCATCTGTGCATCTATTATATAGAGTGCAGACTAGTACTCACGCAAAAATGGAATCTATTTGTTAAATTTATAATGATGGTGCAGTGTCGGTGCATCAATGAAATGAAAACTCTCTTTTTTTTTGTATACTGAAAACCTTTAAAAAAAATGTTGTCAAAAAAATATGTTAATTGTCCAAAATTGTAATAAAAAAATGAAATTGTTGCAAAAAAAAATTTCTGTGTTATATATGTAAAAAAAATTATTGTAAAAATCTATAGTGTTAAAATGTAAAAATTTATTTATTGTGAAATAAACGTATTAAAAAAAATCAATGAATTGGGTGTCTGATTATAATGTATCGAGATGCAGGACTTTGAAGTTAAGAATATCAGTGGATTCCCTTTTACTTGAACAGTACTTTCACTTTGACGGTATAACAGTTGCAGTTTAGTAGCAAGTCAATTCATACCAATAGAACAGAAACATGGCAACAGATATTATTGTCACAGTCACATTGACGCCATACTTACTTGCAAAGCCCACAAAACTAGTCATCAAGAGCAGAAGATCAAACAAGCAAGGAGACATGTCAAACCGCAAAGCACTTTCATCTGTTAGTGCATTACTGGAGCTTTGACCAGTCTGTCTTCATTCATTAATATCATCGTTTACAGTTGCATTTCAACATCAGCTGTCTAATCGAGAAATACAAATTATATCTTAAGTTTATTATAATAGCGGTTTTTCAGTTAACGAGATTTTATGTTCTTAATTAAACAACCAGGTAGGCCCCCACCCACTGTGGTCACAGTAGTTGTTCACAATCGAACTGACTGACTGACTGAGGAAGACTAGGAGAAGTAAATCTCACCTTAATTAGCCCTAGTCTTGATGACTACGAAATCTTCATACAAAAACATGATAGTGAGAAATGGTTGCAAAAGTAATCACTGATGTGATGGTCTTAAAAACAGTTGATTTGTATATGTGTGTACAGTAGAGACACGAACATCACTAAGTTTGCTCATGTTTTGATGGGCTACCTGTGTCGATAATCAAATCCTTTCTAAAATTCGTCAATTGCAAATTGAATTAAGAGAACGAATTTTCGATATAAATTCTCGTTAATTTCAGCTTCCTTATTTCTAGCCGAAGGTGTAGTTTTTGAATGCCTTGGTTATATTTTCATTCTTTTCAAAGATCTTTTCATAGTTATAGAACGGTTCAAGTTTAGACCAAATAACTGAAGCATAAAGTTGTGACATTTATTTCCGGATTCTAAATATCAAAACAATATAACCTAGCTAGAAATTTGAGAATTTTGCTATGAGAAACACGTTAAAGATCGTACATTTGTTAATGCTACGTTCCTCAACGCTTACTTGAAATTAGTGAGGCGAGCAGTCATTGCGTGCTCGTTCTACTGTTTCATTTCTTTGAGAATTTTTTCCAGAAGCACTCCACAAATACAACAAAAACCTGATTAAACTTATTCTATCTTCTTACCTTCATCATGTAGACTTATCCATATTTTTTAGGGCGTTAATTTTAACATTTTTCAACTTTTGTTTTTATCACTTCCATCAAAAGAAGTAACTTCTTTTCAACCAGCCTCTTTAAGATGATGAAATTTTAAATTCTCCTTAAGTGCTTATTTCTATTCTATATAGCGCCAAAGGAGATTTTGTGTTTCGATATTTTCTGGTACAGCAGGTTACTTCCATTAAGCTTTGTTCTTCTGATAAGAAAGGAAATTCTTATAACAATGTTAAGGGTGTTGCTACTGGTTTGGTTGGGAGAATGTAACATTTGATATGCTACAGGTGGCCAGGGCAGGTAAGCACGGGTTGTTAAAGCAGCTTTTTAACTGCATTTTTTATTCAGCTAATTAGTTTATCTTTTAGAGAAGTTAAAAAGACAAAATAGATTTGATCGAAGAGTTTCAGATCTGGTTGCACTTCGTATCAACTCTAACTTATTCACAAACGAACTCTAACTTTAGTTTTGCTAACGACTGTATTGTCAAAACTTGAAAAGCTATAACGCACGTTAGCTGTTTTGCATTTAGTCGAATAGTCTTTTTGTTTTCCCAGTCGCTATATATATCTTTCACGTTCAAGAATTGCTTTTAATTGTGTTAGATGAAAATACTGACATATTTTGAAAGGCTAGCCGGCTTACATTTACTGTCTGAATTCTTTAATTCCAGAATCTATTAGAATCTAGCTTAAAATAAGAATTTTAAGATAATTTTGTTGAGATTTAAAGCCGGGAATAATGAGGGTTTTACGCACTGACATCGGAACACCTTAAAATAAATTGTATTTGGGCGAAGAACGAGACGTCTCTCATTCACACTTCGACATACTTCTAATTAAATTAAATTGTGTTAAAAGGTTTATTTTAGAATAGTTGACATCAGGCATGCGCAGCATTTTTTGGTCATGGTAAAAACCAGACCCGTAAATTCAGTTTAATTTAGTTCAAAGTTATTTAATTGGTTGAAGATGTAGAGCAAGTTTTAATTAGAATTTGCCGAACAGAGGTTGAAAGACATGGTTTTATTTTTCTGTATTATACCAGTCAAAAATAAAATCACTTTCTGTAGTTACATAGCGTGATAAAAACACTTGAGCAAGTTTGGAAAAGGATTAAATATGGCAGTTCTTTCATATTTTGTTGCATGTCCCTAACAGCTTTCGACTCCTCTCTGAAACTTTCCGCGTCTTAGTTTGCATTGGCTTTGTAACACGTTTGAAAAAAGTCATCGCAACATGGTATCAACAAAGAAAAGAAAGAAGCAAAGACTAAAAGTAAACATTAAAAAATGAGTGTACTTCGTTACCTGATGATCTGTTTATTGCAAGACTTTCTTAAAGCAAAACAAAAACCAAAGATAAACAAATTAAACTGAAAAAAATACCCCGTCTTATACCATCTTAATCAAACCGTTTAATCGTAGTACATAGTTACCCAAGCTTCTTTAGCTTTACTTAGAAAGAACATTAACTCAAAACATTTGTCAGCCCGGCTTTAAGTAATTACGTCTTAACCCATGGAGAGAAAACATTTTCGACGCCCTTAAGCAATTCAGAAAGCATGGGCAATTCTTCTTTGAAAGCGTCAATCAGAAGGGTTTTCATATTGCGTTGCTTGATCCATTCCATTCCTTCTTCAGTGCATTGTATGTCATCTCATTGAAATCGTCAGTCATGAATCTAGACCCCAAAGAAAAAAGGTGAGACTTCAGTTATTTATCATTTGAGCTTATTTCAAATTATTTGTACCTTACCCATTGCTCTCACTGTACATATCATCTTACCCACTGTACTGCACGCCTTACGCACCGCACTGTACATCTTACACACTGCACTCTACGTTTCACCCACTGCACTGGACACTTTACCCACTGCACTGCACACCTTCCCTACTGCACTGTACACCTTACCCACTGTACTGTACACCTTACCCACTGCACTGTACACCTTACCCACTGTACTGTACACCTTACCCACTGCACTGTACACCTTACCCACTGCACTGTACACCTTACCCACTGCACTGGATACTTTACCCACTAGACTGTACACCTTACCCACTGCATTGTACACCTTACCCACTGCACTGTACACCTTACCCACTGCACTGTACACCTTACCCTTTGCACTGTACACCTTACCCACTGCACAGGATACTTTACCCACTAGACTGTACACCTTACCCACTGCGTTGTACACCTTACCCACTGCACTGTACACCTTACCCACTGCACTGTACACCTTACCCATTGCACTGTACACATTCGCCACTGCACTGTACACCATACCCATTGCACTACACACCTTACCCACTGCAATGTACACCTTACCCCGGCTGCACTGTACACCTTACCCATTGCACTACACACCTTACCCACTGCAATGTACACCTTAGCCACTGCACTGTACGCCTTAGCTACTGCACTGTACACCTTAGCCACTGCACTGCACGGCTTACACACCGCACTGTACATCTTACACACTGCACTGTACACCTTACCCACTGTACTTACCCACTTACTTGGCTAAGGTGTACTTTTTGTTAGGGGGAGGGATAGGGATAGGGCTGTTTTGTTTTAAAGGGGTTGGGTATGGTGGTTGAACCTTAGTAGGGGACGTCATGTCTTTTTGTTCTGCTACCTGTATGTATTCCATGTATATACAAATCCTTAAATAAATAAATAAATAATTACATTTTATCCACTGCACTGTACACCTTACCCACTACACTGTACACCTTATCCACTGCACTGTACACCTTACCCAATACACTGTACACCTTAGCCACTGCACTGTACACCTTAGCCACTGCACTGTACACCTTGTACACCTTATCCACTGCACTGTTCACCAAAAAGTGTTTCTTCTAGTTTGTATGTTTTTCTTATTATTGAATGCTAACTTATCAACCTGATACAACATACACGATTACCTGTCAGCCTGAAGCCTTCTACTTGCAATAAACAAAAACAAATTAAAAACAGTTTCGCCAAATCCAAAGCCTGGAGGTCTTGGTTCTTCAGCCAAACAACCAACCAACAAATCAAGTTTCTCAATGTCATTGCAGTACGTACAGTTTCTTCAACACTGCCACGTGCTTCTTGTTGGGCGTGAGTTTTTCAAACGATTCCACGGGTTTTAGGTTCATCAATCGACGAAAGTTGTTAAACCTGGGAACTCCCCGTTCTCGATCTCTTAGGATGTCAATTGTGGCTAGGTCTACTGTCTGGATCAAAGAAGATAGATTCTAATTCGATACAATTAAATTAAGCCTATAAACAGGGTTCTATAGGGATATAAAACGTCATCATAGCTAATAATGCATATTATAGATACATGTATATTTTGTTATGTTATGTTATGTTTTGTTATGTTATGTATTGTTATATATCCTAATTCACTGAAAAAAATATGGGATAACTTCCAAAATACATTTTCGTGATTGAGTTGGCTGAATAGAGGACCTCAATGACACCTCAAAAGATTATTTTTCTGGTCTCTTTTGCCGCTTTTCAATTAATCTTTGAGCTCTAGTGTTTACTTGCTGTGTTTATTGAAGTTTTTGTTATAAGTTTACAGATAATGCCTCTTCCTCTATATCAGCAAGTATTAATTTTGTTTGTTTTTCTGTTTGTTTTCTATTTGTTCATAAAGTAGGTATTTGGTTCAAACAAATTTTAGAGATTTAAGATTTTTTCCGTTCCGTGCAGATAGTGTTTCTTTTTACGTTTGGAAACCTGAATTTGCGATGCTCAAACAGGCCGAAGAAATTTATAGTCTTGTTTTGTTGACTGGTGACTTAGCGTGTTTAGATAGCCTCATTCAGAACGCTTTTGGGCCAATCAGAGTGCGTGTACTATCCAAATTATTTTATAAAATCCAATTTAGAACAATTTTGATCAAAGTCCCACTTTTAGCTAAGGAAAAGACTGACTGTGGGAAGGGAGTCTTACCCACAACCCTCTATATAGCTTCTTTATTGGGGAGGGGCATGGTTGGCTGATGAGCGGCGAGAACGGTTGCGATTCACCTGTAGTCCGAGCTCAAGTCGCGCGCAGCTCAAGCGATGGATCATATGTGAAGCGCGAAGTTTCTTTGATGTGTTTACTTCCATGCAACAAGAGTTTTCAGTCTGGGTTCTCCGGTTTTTACCACCCTCAACAAATATTGATATGTGAGTCGAGCGTTGTACGTGAAACAATTATGTACAGGAGGTGAGTGTGAGCGCTAGCAGAAGAATTACCACGTGGATCTGCTGACATAAATATTTTTACAGCACTTGATACTAATCTCGCGATCTGATTGGTTGATTAGAGTGTGTCAATAAGAGGACAGACACACTGCTGACGTGTTTCGGCGCGCGCGCTCGTTCTGTTGCTCCGTTTGATGAGGAATTTTCTAACTTTTATCTCAAATAATTGTTGTAAAAAAACAATTGAAGATGGCTTTGAGTTGTCTGTCCTCTTAATGACACACTCTTGATGTCAAAAAAACTCAAGTAGAATCACGAGCGCAGCGAGTGATTTCACTGCAAAGTTTAATTTCACCATCAAGAGTGTGTCAATAAGAAGACAGACAACTCAAAACCATCATCAATTTGTTAAGTATCTACTATCTGTTTGGCTTTTCCTTTTTCTCGCTCCCCTTTGGAAAACCTCTTCACACATTGACTAATTCATTAATTACCTGACTGCCCATTTTAATGTTAATTAAAAACTTGGGATAGTTGTTTAAAGTAAACGCTCCTGGTGACTCCACGCCACAAGTATAAAGAACATTAGCCAGGCCTTCGTTTTCAAAGACTTTTCTTGCATTAGCAAAGGAGTATTTGGGCAGGCTGTAGCTAAAATGTGAAAACAAAAAAAGTTAAATCAAAGGAAACTTTAACGACTTCATGTCGTATTTTGAATACGGTAGTTGCATTATGCAAGAAATATCATAAACGCACAGCTAATAAGCTTTTCATTATTCACAGGTCTACAAGTGAAGTATAGTGTCCCCATGACATATAATTATGGTATATTTTTTTGTTCTGCAACTCATTCCTTGTCAGAGAATAGAGTAAAGGTCTTTTTATCCTATTTTTTATACCTCCATATTTTCTGAGATATAAAAGTTTCAAATTTCAAAATGCAAATGTGATGACATAAATGGAGGCAACACCAACAGCTTCTCATGGCTTTTACAAAAAGTGGTATTCAAATTGATAACCATATTTTTTCACTAAACAACAGGCTTTACCAATTAACGGAAATAATTTCGAAATGAAAAAATGAGAGTATTTTAAGTCATCTTGTTTGTGTATAATAAATGATGACTCCTTTTACGTCATCACATTTGCATTTTGAAATTTGAAACCTTTATATCTTAGAAAATATGGAGGTATTAAAAAACTGATAAGATAAAAAGATGTTCACTATACTCTCTGACAAGAATGAGTTTAAATGTTTGCATGAGTTTGCATGTGCATGAGTTTAAAAATAGAGAAAAGATGTCATAATATATGTCATAGGGACTTTAATGTTTTTTCGTGAGAATTTGTAAGCTTCAAGTGAATTAGAAATTTGTAAACATTTGATATAAAGGGGGGTTAATTTACGTGTCAATTGACAGACCCCCTTCCTACTTGACTCAAACACAGTTATAAGACAGGAAAATTTGTAATATATTACCGAATCACCCAGACCCCGGATGGACTGATACCGCATCAACGCAAACCCTTACACCCTCTCTTAAAACGAGTGAAGACTTTTGCATGTAGATTGGTTTAATTTAGTTTCACGCTGCAAAGCTGCATGGAAAAATCACTCTTAACGTGCATGCATATTGTAAGAAATGGAAAAAAGCACAGCCAACGAGTTTTAAATTAATATATATACCCTGCGAGCAGAACGATTTTCCTAACACTTCTACGCATCGGTTTCGCCAATAGAAGAGAGAAGGAAATCCCTCTCCTCGCAGAGTATTTCATTCATTAACTGCAAAATCGACTGAGACTATTATGATACCTGTGGGAGAAAAGCATTTCTAATTAGAAGTAAAGTGGCGTGCATTTCTTATATTTAGAATTTCACCAAACCTTTTTCCTGTGTATTTTCTACTTTCAGCAGACTTAATCTTCAAGTAGTCAGGTAAGAGTGAGTGCATCCTGTAAACTGACACAAATTCCTCAGTCAAACTGAACGGTACACCATGCAGTTGCTTTGGCTGTCCAACCAGTGGTTTAGTGCCATTGTTCCGTTGTAATGTTAAACTTTGCAAGCTGCTCCCGGACTTCCTTTCCTGGGTCCAATCCCCAACTAATACGCACCACAGATGGTGTAAGTGGATTGTTCACGATTGCTGGCGTCAATTCAAGACTGTGGATTTTGTTCATCACTGCAATGTTTATAAGCCTATAGCACAAACAAATTGTTCCCTGCAAATTTGATTCGGCAAATAATTCTACAAATGGGGTTTAATGGTGGAATGTTTGCTATTTTGATAATAGTTATATTCTTTCCTTCTTCCATCCTTTCTTAGCTCTTCTTCCTTTCTTGGCTTTCCTTCCTTCCTGCCTTCCTTCCTTTCTCCCTCCCTCACTCCGATCCTCCCTCCCTCCGTCGATTCCCTCCCCAAGAATCCTGTGAAGTATATTTATAGTTTATCCCACACCATAGAAAATACAGCCAATCAGAAAGCAGGAAAGCCGTGCTCTATTCGGCGGTATTCAACTATCTCTTCCCATGATGAGACATTGCGGTAACTGGCTGTATTTTCTATGGTGTGGGATAAAATAGTTATACAATGGTTTCCCGTGGAATGCCATGGATATCCCAGTCGTCACTTCACGTGACTCGTGGGATATCCAGGGTGTTCCCCTCGAAACCACTGTATAACTAATATGTATTATAGTAGACATCCCTATACCTGGCTTTATCAAACAGTTCTTCATCGTCCATATTTGGATACTTTTCATGCAACATATCGCATATAATGTTATGTTCTCTAGTGAATATGTTGTGCAGTAATGCTAGTCCTACCCACCAGTTGTTACTAAAACCTGGTGTAGAAAAATGAAAAAAACCTTTTTATTAACTTAATAATTATGCACAAAAATTAATTCATCAATCAATAAATAAACAATTTTCTACAGCAGATACACTTAGTGGCTATTCTTCTGCTGGCATTCACACTCACTACCTCTACATTAAATTTTTTACATACATCGCTCAACTCACATGTTGATTTTTGACTTTTGAAGTGTCAGCATATGTACTCATTCTGCTCATTACTTTTGTAAAATTGACATCATATTTTCAGTGATTTCAAGGACGTCAGGTATTTATTGAATAGATAAAATGATCAAAAAAGAGCTAGAGGAATCTTCATGGGAAATGAAACTTGTTTATTGAGATATGGAAACCTGATGGTATTATCAGGTTTCAGGTTATGGAGACTTAGAGAAGACTATGACCAAATAAACGTAACTCATACTTTACTGGCTCTCGTTCGTAAATTTTGCCATTACAAAGATTTTAATTTTCAGTTAAAAACATGTTACCAGTGATATCAATTCCTGTTTTCTTGTTCACGGGTAAAAGCCCATCCTTCTGTATTTTCAGTTTTCCATGATAATGTGTGCGGACTTCACTATTGGTCTCATGGTCACTTCCATAAATCTGTGATAAATCCCACCAGTGTGTGACGTCATTCTGATAGGTGGCTGGCTGGGGTTTGTCCTGAAGAGATGTGTAATAGCTTATGGGTATAATGATTTGTATATTACGCGCGCGCTAGCTCTGCAGGTGGCGAAACGTTTGTGTTCGGTTAAGCCCACCGCACACGTTGAGAAACTGTGAGAGCAAACTGCCACGCGAGGCACTTTTCTCACCGTGTACTCTTTTACCTGCTCTATTTTTGGCCTCGCTTAGCCAAAAATGCAACGTCTGCGGCGAGAATTCGTCTGAGCTAAGTGCCTCGCGTGCCAGTTTCCTCACGCAATTTCTCAACGTATGCGGTGGGCTTTACAGTGCACACGTATAGATGACGTCACTGAATCTAACACGCGCTCTGATCATTTTCTGAAACGTTTTTGAAATGTGTTCGGTTACGGTGCACACGTATAGATGACGTCACTGAATCTAACACGTGCTCTGATTTTCTGAAACGTTACGATGAACTCTTTCTACACTCTAATACTTTAGATAATATGGTAACAACAGTCACAACACCACTGGGAAATTTGGACCATCTCCATGGATTGGGAATTTGTCGGATATAAGATGGAAATATGTTGGAAGTCCATGCAAGTTTCCATGCTTTTGCTCAAATCCATTGAAGTTTTTCCCAAGAATGGAAATTGGTAGAAAATGCGAAGGAAAAAGCATTGGAAATCTGCTTTCCAATCCACAGAAATGGTCTAAAGTTTCCAGTGCCACTTCACTGAGGTCGTATGGTTTTAGACTTGCGGCCTTCGGTGCAAGAGGTCCAGAGTTCGATCCCCAGATCCCACATCCTTGTTTTGACTTCTTTCCTTTCTGTGTAGCTTTAAATACCCTTAAAACGGAGCACTGATGGAGAGAGGGGAGTAAAATGAGCGCATCGCCGACCTCAAGTTTATCAGTTACTCAAATAACTGTTACGAGTTATCAACGTAAAATATGGTTGCTTTACTTTACTTTACTTTACTGACTTTATACTAAGTCCCGTACCGTTTTGCAGTTATTTGGTTTAGTCCGTGAGATACTCATAGATGGCCTTTTATGGCTGTACAATGGATCGTGTCTTTCAAGAGGAACTTGAATCCTGTTTTTCGTGTCTTGTCGTCCATGAACGGTCCCGTCGTGTATCACGAATTGAAGCCATGCCGCTGTTAAAAGGTTAATCTGCTTGACGGGAATGAACTTTTTTCTTACCAGAACTCTGTGAAATACATAACAATTTAACCCCTTAATACGACTGCTAGAGGACAAGGGGTTATGAGTATTTTTCAATTCGCGGGTAATTCTATTTGTTGCAAAAAAGGAAAATGCCGTTTGTTGTCCATATCAACCATTTTCCGTATTAACCTTGTCCGCCGTATCAAGCGTAGTTCCACCGTTGTACACAACAATTTAATAGACCTTATAAGCTTTTTCGTCGCGCAAGTATTTAATGTTGGATATTTTGGGCGTCCAAATAAAATGGCGCCATAGTTGGAGATCAGAAATGTTGGAAAGTGTCTAGGTTTTCAAAGATTTTCTTTCACAATTTCACTTGAAAATGGTGAAATTTAGTTAAATTACAGTTTTCGGGGCTGTGTTATGAATTTCCAAACTTATCAATATCTTGAGTTTTGCAATCTCTCAAAGGATATTGCACTGATAATTAAGGCGGCTCTCTATAGCAAAGTCGTCTAGCAAAGACGTCAAAGACGGCTTATTTCAGTAAAGGAGATATTTTTTTATATATGTTTTTATACACAAAATAAACTCCTACTTTTGTTGTATAAAGGAAAAAAATATTGTTATCAGTTTTGATCAATTTAATATAATTTTTTTGCATTCGGTTTTAAAACGTATTATTGAGGAGATCGAACAACTTATGCTATGACAACGCCTTTTCAAAGCAGAACCATTCAATTCCTGACGGATAAATCCATATGCTATGCTGAGGTAAAATCAGGCCATCAATAACACTCAAATACAAGATCATGAAAACAAATTGAAGAAAACTTAAATTCAAGACATAAATGGACAAGTATTTTTTTAAATTAAAATTCACTTACTCTTGACTAATTTTTCTTGGATTGGGTTCCAGCATTTGATCATCTTCCGCTGTCCAGTTCAAAGGAACGTTTCGACCAAATCTGTAAAGTCTGCTACCCATTGCAGGATTTTTGAGGTCATTGCACGTTCCGTCGATGGTTCTTGCCCTTTTCATGCGTTTGGTGCAATGCACTAAACCATACAATCAAACGATACAAAAGTTTTCAAACAAAATTGTTTTTTTGCAAGTTGAGAAATTTTGTTGCAGAAAGTAGAAGGTCGTTCTACTTCTTGCAACAAAATTTGAAAATGTTGTACGTATTACCACTTCAACTCAACTCGTGTTGCAGCAAATGAATTTATCGGCCAATTAGAATACAGGATTCTCTCAACTTGCAACAAACAATTTTGTTGCGATACAAGTTTGTAGTCGCGTGGAAAAACGCGCAGCATTGCTTTTCAATTCGTCTCGCAGCAATGTTGCAAGACAAGTTGAGTGATTTTGTTGCTCATATTGCCACAGCTTTTAAGCTGTATTAAAATACGTATTAAAATACGTAACAAAGAAAAGCACAAATACGCACTTGTCCTGTATACGTCGACAAGATCACCACTTCTTTCCAAGCCGCAAAAATGAGGCCAGTAACAACAGTGTCCACAATAGCCTTTTCTTTCTTTAACCACTGACGACGAGTAGTAGTGATGACCACAGGCCTTTCCTTGCAGGCATTTTGTGGACAAACAGTAGCATGTTTTGTGGCACTTGTTATAGGCTGCATAGGGCATGTGTTGTTTCTTGCCACAGTATCTTAAACAAATAAAAAGAAAGATTAGCAAAGATCTATTTTATTTAGGATAAGGATTTAGATAAAATAGATATTTTTCCCTCAGTTTCTGCACCATAGACGACTGAAAACTCATTAGTGTGAACACAGCTAGTATCCCTAGTGAATACTAAACTCCTGGACTCACAGTATCCTTATTATTAGGTCAGTGGTTTGTCTTGAAAAAGTTTGCAAGCTGTTGGGTGTTGACAATGATAGGAATCAAAGCGCAAATTTAAATGAGGACGGTTCAGTTAACCAGTCATCAGTGAATTAAGTGATCAATTATTTTCACATACAGTTATACCTTATTATACGAGCTTATACGAGTCTTGTTTCGTTGTACAACAACAACGTAACAACAAAACGTTTTATTTGGCACTGTATACTTAAAGTACATAAGTGATATCCAAATAAATTAAATTATTCTAAGGTTTTAAATTTCTAGTTTCCTTTCTCGTATCAGCATGCATTTATATACATGTGCTGACACATTTTTTGCAGAAAGATTGTTCTGGGATTCATCAAAAATAAAAAAAAAAACGATTATCAGTGTTCATGTCGTTGTTGATATTAATATTAGTATTTTTTTCAATAAGTTCTGCTAATTCTTTTCTAATTCTTTTTACCTTATACATTTGTCATAGGATGGTATTTTCTTATAGTGAATACCATATGTTAGGGAGTAGCACCCAAGATGATAATATCCTATAGACGTTACAAATTAAAGGATTAATGTACAGATTAGTAATAGAGTATTAATGTACAGATTAGTAATAGAGTGACAAGAATCGAGATGGTTTGAAGGCCTAGGACCAAATACATGTTCGAGAATGCTTGTCGAACACCAGTCAATCTAGTCCAGACCCAGGCCTCTTTTTACCCCGCTCCGCTTCTGTAAATAACATAACATTTTATAGAGTCAAGAGTGTGTCAATAAAAGACAGACAACCCAAAACCATCTTCAATTCGTTTTTAACAACAATTATTTCAGATAAAAGTTAAAAAATCTTTATCAAACGAGGCAACAGAACGAGCGCGCGCGTCGAAACGCATCAGTGGTGTGTCTGACCTCGATACAGTCTTATCAACCAATTAGATTGCGAGATTAGTATCAAGTGTAAAATTATTGATGTTCGACGTTTCCTTTCGTGACGTCATGAGCACCAAATAGATCCCGCGGGATCAGGTTGCGGGTCAGCATTAGTTTCATATTTACTATACCAAATTGAAAAATCATACTAAAAGAGACATTAGACGCTCATTTGGAAAACCCTTACCGTAAATTTGTTTCTTCGTTATCTATTTAACAACCATGTATCGTTTTCTTTGAGTAATGATTATTCTTTTTGTAGCTATTTAATTTTATTCTAGCTTTGCTTTCCCGATCGCGGGATCGCGGGATCACATCAGTTTAGAACGGGACGAAAGTTAGCCCTCCAAAAATTGTACTTTTTCTCATCGGACAACAAGCCATTTTACGACCAAAATAAGAGGTTTTATAGACCTTGATTTGGTCTAAAATATTTTTTGTGTCTTAACTTTTATTACCAGTGTAAACCTCATACAATCCTTTCTTTCAATCTATTCGCAAATAAGATGCAAAGATGAAATAATTTTAAGATGCAAAATAACATTCCCCTAACGGCTAGAATGAAATAGGCACGTGCTTCCCTTGGGGATATGGCTATAAAATGCGCGCAAACCCGAATGAATCACTCGGTTCTTGCTCAGTTCCTGCTCAGTTCCAGTGTAAAACGGCGTACAGCGGAACTTTTCTTATATTTCTTGGACGATCCATGCGGATTTCGAACTCATGGTGGTACCTTCAAGCCCCAAAATCAAGATAGTTGTGGTTGAAGATCGAGCTAGACGGCCTTCTCAAGCACCCTTAACTAACCGTCAGAGTTCATGAATAACGAGATAGATTCCAGCAAACAAAGGTAAATTTATTTTGAGATTGCTAAATGTCTTGTGAATCACAGGGGTATGTATGGGAAGTAAGAAATCGTACGAAACATGCATCAATTCCCTTGAAAATGAAAGCCTTTCTATTTCTCCACAATGGATAAATTTGTGTAAGAGATCTACTACAACCTCTTAAAATCGATAACACTGTGAGCTGCTTTGCACGGTTCACCGCATGCATATATTTACACAAGGAAAGACAGCTTTTTTAACTACATAAGAATATAAAAATATAAAAATATATAAATTCTGTTTGGTAAAGAAGTATCATCACGAAATGATCATAAATAGTATAAGAAATTTGACGTTTATTAGCAATAACTTGAAGCCGAATTGCTGGGTTGCATCCATACCTTCGGGAATCCAAAGACAATGAAGCGGTAGCCATGTTGGATGAACAAACAATAAACACTAATGAGAAATCTTTTGTTGAAGTTCATCCAAGATGGCTGCCGTGACGTCACATGCAACCCAAGAATTGGATTCTTTCTCGATGTAAGAATCGTATTGTAATTCGGTTCAGAGGTCTTTGTTTTCCAGGCTATTGTATCGTTTCAGGGTCTTTCTGGGCCTAGGTTGCCGCGCGCCAGCGCTTAGTTTAATTTCTGACGTACAAATAGCCTGCGCGTAGCTGGCAGTTTAGGGGGAAGGGGGGAGAAGAAAGGAAAAGGGAGAGGTTTCTCTTCTTGTCCTCCCCTCCATTCCTCTCTCCCCAATCCCTCCTCCCCTCTCCCCAATCCCCTTAAACCGCCAGCTACGCAGGCTAACGTACAGACAAACATCCTCACCAATAAAAGGATCGTTACAATGCTGTTTCTTCAGTTCCTCAGTCCTTGGATACGAATCAAAAAGATTATTTTTGATCAAAAATTCCCGTCGTCGCAACTGGTAGACCAATACCAGAACCATTGGCAGTTTCCACCAATAAACTACTTTTTTGATTAGTAAGATCAACTTTAACAGGATCGCTTGGGGTACCATGGTATCCTTCTATTTTCTAAAAAGAAAAAAAAAAAGAAGAAAAGAAAAGAAATAAAGAAGAAGAGGAATTAAGAGGAAGAAGAAGAAGAAGAATGAAGATGAAGAAGAAGAAGAAGAAGAAGAAGAAGAAGAAGAAGAAGAAGAAGAAGAAGAAGAAGAAGAAGAAGAAGAAGAAGAAGAAGAAGAAGAAGAATTAAAGATGATGATGATGATGATGATGAAGAAGAAGAAGAAGAAGAAGAAGAAGAAGAAGAAGAAGAAGAAGAAGAGACACTGCGAATTAAAAAGTCCGCCCGTAATAATTTAATGTACTATCTGCATTTAGTAAAAGCCTTGATTGACATATTTATGTAAATCTAATGATATATGTAAACCGCTAAAAGTCCTAAAGTCCTAAAACATGGAACTTTTTTAAAAGGCAATATTTTCTGTGTTCCCTCTCATCGAGTGTCGAGGATCATTTATCGTGCTCCTTACAAAATCAAACAAAACATAAAGTTGTCCGTGTGTATACGGTTCATTTATGTCATTTGATACTAAGTGAGTTTTAAAGATCATTGTCGTAATTAATAGTTTTAAATGAATTTACGAAGTCATTCGTGACAATTATAAACAATCGTTCAACACGCAACCCCAAAAAATAACTTTTCAGTTGGCTATATGATAATTTTTTATTACAAATTTGTGTAAAATGAATTTTTAGTAATTATTATAAGTAATAGCATGGCTATGAGGTTGATTAGTGATTAAATGTACCCGAAGCCGAGGGAGGTTTAGTGGAAGTCCCGAGGCCGTAGGCCGAGGGACTTTTACTAAACCTCCCGAGGCTGAGGGTACATTTAATCACTAATCAACCGAAATAGCCATGCTATTACTTTGTAATAGTATGGTTGCCGAGGAAGTATATAGGAAAACTAGAACGATTTGGACCAAATAACAAGTTACAAATGAATAAATTAAAAGTGCTGTTATTACTCTAGGGAACTCTATTTAGACACTATCACTCAACCAGAACAGTACAAAACTAAGTGCAAGAAAGACCTAACACAAAGGAAACAATGCCTCGTTACAACTCACTTGTCTAAAACAGTTATTTATATTCACCAAATAATATTGAAAATAAAAAAGCGTTGTGTGATAACATTGTCGTGCCACGCATGCGCAAGATTATTCCAGTCCATCCCAAATGTGACAAGCATGCTGAATAGTATTGTAATCCATCCCACATGGTTTAGACTACACTGAAAGGTTACTTGAAGCTAATTTGCATCATTCAAGTACTGCTAGCTGCGGATGTGTCCTCAGGAAATTTCTCAGGGACGTATCCATAGTTGGACTCTTGCATAAACATGAGGTATGATTGGTTACTAATCGTACCTCATGTTTTATGCATTAGGTACGATTAGTTACTAATCGTACCTAATGCTTATGCATGAGGTACGATTAGTTACTAATCGTACCTAATGCTTATGCATGAGGTTCGATTAGTAGCAGTGAGGGGGCATTTAGCCATTAAATGCTCCTCTCGGAACAATAGAATCCGAGGCAACCATGCTATTACTTAAACTAAAAAGCGCCACTATATTTCCCCTGCTTGTACCTGAGCAAGAATTTAAGAAACATCAATTTAAAAGTTGTAAAGAAATGATCTTACGTCTTCAATAGTGTGGTTTTCGTTTCACTAACGGAGCACGAGGCGTCGTGAAAGTTGTCAGTTTCACTGTTGTACATTCGATGACTTAGCCAGCACGGACACTTGTAGCTTGCAAACGCCTTAGCTTGAAAATGTTCACTATGTTTGACATTCGTGGGAGGTTTAAAGGGCGTTCAATCCTTGATTGACAGCGCGTCCATTGTGAAATGGTGCACGGTAAATTAGCCAATCAGAGCGCGCGCTTTATTGTAGCTATATATTATAATAGAATATGAATATAACATTTTATAGATGAGCAAATACAATATCTTTTACTGGAGTCGACATATTTGACAAGTCCTATGTTGTAGCTTGCAAACGCCTTAGCTTGAAAATGTTCACTATGTTTGACATTCGTGGGAGGTTTAAAGGGCGTTCAATCCTTGATTGACAGCGCGTCCATTGTGAAATGGTGCACGGTAAATTAGCCAATCAGAGCGCGCGCTTTATTGTAGCTATATATTAAGAATATGAATATAACATTTTATAGATGAGCAAATACAATATCTTTTACTGGAGTCGTCATATTTGACAAGTCCTATGTTGTAGGTGAAAATAAATGTCCTTGTCCGAAGCAAATGAATCGTATAAATGTCCAATAGGCCGTTAACTTTTCTTTAGGATGTTTTTGATGCATCAAACATTTACCTAAGGACCACTGATCAAGCGAATGATGAATGAATCATGAATGAATCTCACTGTTCAATCAACAACGCATCTATTAAGAAATTTCTGGTTTATATATGGTTTGATTTTTTACGGTATGATCACATATGAGTTAGTTTAGAGGCTACACTGACGCAGTCGGTGTACGCAATTCATTGTATACACTTGTAGCTTGCAAACGCTTTAGCTTGAAAATGTACTCTAAGTTTTTCATTCCTGGGAGCCGGGTTTTAAGGGCATTCAAACCTTGATTAATAGGTTATCAGTTCAAGTATGAAAATAACGGCATTTTATGGATGAGCAAATACAGTCTCGGATACAGGAGTCAAAATATGTACTATCTGCATTTGGTAAAAGCCTTGATTGACATATTTATGTAAATCTAATGATATGTAAACTAAAAGTCCTAAAGTCCTAAAACACGGAACTTTTTTTAAAAGCATTTTGTCAATCTTTTCTGTTCCCTCTCATCGAGTGTCGAGGATCGTTTATCGTGCTCCTTACAAAATCAAATAAAACACAAAGTTGTCCATGTGCATACAGTTCATTTATGTCATTTTATATTCAAGTGGGTTTTAAAGATCATTGTCGTTATTAATAGTTTTAAATGAAACTACGAAGTCATTCGTGACAAATATGAACAATCGTTCAACACGCAACCAAAAAAAAATAACTTTTCAGTTGACTATATGATAATTTGTTATAACAAATTTGTGTAAAATGAATTTTTAGTAATTACAAATTATAAAAAGGAAGATCAATCAAGTTTTGTAAGCCAGCTTATATTTAAGCAGTGGGGTGTTTTCTTTTCTCGGCACCTGATGCATCAAGCATTGGCTAAGATCCACTGATACTGATCAAGCGATAGAAATTGGTTTATGTGAAGCCTCGAAACACGAAATCGAAATCGAATCTTCAATTCATACTGACATTACACTATCAAAAGTGTGAAAAAATCTTTGAATACGAGATTTTTATTGAAAATTGATTCAGTTTGAGAGTTGCTTTTCAAAGATTGAAACGAAAATCAAACATGAGAAATTATTTTTTTAAAAGCATTCAGTAACAAGTTGAAAAAGCAACACCAAAGTTGTCTAAACTTCTATCTTAAACTAAAAAAAGCTGCCACTAAATTTCCCCTGCTTGTACCCGAGCAAGAATTTAAGAAACATCAATTTAAAAGTTGTAAAGAAATGATCTTACGTCTTCAATAGTGTGGTTTTCGTTTCACTAACGGAGCACGAGGCGTCGTGAAAGTTGTCAGTTTCACTGTTGTACATTCGATGACTTAGCCAGCACGGACACTTGTAGCTTGCAAACGCCTTAGCTTGAAAATGTTCACTATGTTTGACATTCGTGGGAGGTTTAAAGGGCGTTCAATCCTTGATTGACAGCGTCCATCGTGAAATGGTGCACGGTAAATTAGCCAATCAGAGCGCGCGCTTTATTGTAGCTATATATTATAATAGAATATGATTATCAGTAACATTTTATAGATGAGCAAATACAATATCTTTTAGAGGAGTCAATATATTTGACAAGCTCTATGTTGTAGGTGAAAATAAATGTCCTCCGAAGCAAATGAATCGTATAAATGTCTAGTAGGCCGTTAACTTTTCTTTAGGATGTTTTTGATGCATCAAACATTTACCTAAGGACCACTGATCAAGCGAATTATGAATTAATCATGAATGAATCTCACTGTTCAATCAACAACGCAACTATTAAGAAATTTCTGGTTTATATATGGTTTGATTTTTTACGGTATGATCACATATTGTACCAGTTTGTTTATAATATATAGGCTACAATGACGCAGTCGGTGTACGCAATTCATTGTATACACTTCAGACACTTGTAGCTTGCAAACGCTTTAGCTTGAAAATGCATGTACTCTTTTGAATCTAGAAATACATCATATATATAAATAAGCGTTTTATATAAATATTTCTGAATAAAATCAACTCCTCTAAGAATTAAGCACTGATTCAAATCTGAAAATGCAAATGAATGAATGACGTCAAAGCAGGAATTTGCTTGATTTTGATTCTAGTTCTGAAACAAGTGCATTTCAGTTAAGTAGCAAAAATACTCACCATACCTTGTACTTTAGCAATGAGATTGTTTTGCAACTAAATAGTATAAAATTCGTATCTAGTGTATCTGTATATTTAATAATTTCTGCTTTGACGTCATCTCATTTGCATTTTCAGATTTGAATTGCTTAATTCTCAGAGAGGAGTTGATTTTATTCAGAAATATTTACATAAAGCGTTTATTTATATGATGTATTTCTAGATTCAAAAGGATTTGGCTAGGCTTTATGGGCACTTTAAGGGGGGATTCAAACCTTGATTGATAGGTTATCAGTTCAAGTATGCAAGAAAATAGCATTTTATGGATGAGCAAATACAGTCTGATACACTAGGAGTCAAAATATTTGACAAGTCCTATGTTCAAATAAATGGAATACTTGCTCGCAAATAGGATTTTCATGTTTTCTCGTGGGTGTATATGGCTTGACTTCCATATAGGACTGTTACTTGCTCAGGCAAAAGCATGTATACACAAGGTCTGTATACGTGAGGTCGGTATGGGGTTATAGCAATTGGCGTGACCCCCCTGTGGGACAGTAGTACAATTGAGCTGTCGGACAGTTTGATTTGTTCGAGTTAAATTTATTTTTAGTCGATCATGCATGTTTTAAATTAGGAATTATTAGGGTTTGTAAATAATTTTACATGATATCGGGGTTGGGGTGATATGATATTTTTAGTTTAGTGGTCTGTGGGACTAATGGATTACTTTGGGTTGGGTACATATTTCTGGGGAGGTTAGTTGTAATTATTTTATAATGATAGTTCATCCAGGCTTGCAGCCTTTAATTTTCCCCTCCTCCTTCTTCCCGTGTCTTCCTTGTTTTGTTTGGTTGTTTCAAATATCGTCTGGGGTTTTGATGCCCTCACGTTTCCTTGGGAAGGTCCCTTAAAGGAAAATGAATTGAACCAACAAAAACATTAATTATAACAACTTCTTGAATTCATTACTCAGTCATAACCAAATCAGTTGATAATCATATTCAATCAGATTAAATGGATTACATAAAATATAAATATGAATTAAAAATTGTACTGGATCTAAGGGGGTGTTTACAAGGCACTAGGTTCGTCCTAGCACTAGGATCATCCTAGCAGACGAATCATCCTACCTGCTATACATTTACTGCATTAATTCTGTTTAGTAGGATGATCCCAGTACCCGAAGTGAAGACACAAATTTCCATGTAAGCAGCATGCAGTAAATGTATAGCAGGTAGGATGATTCGTCTGCTAGGATGATCCTAGTGCCATGTAAACACTCCCTAAATTGAAGGAAAAATCTATGTCTCCCATTATTTAATCAGTGCTATTTTGCGCTATTTAGTTGTAGTCTTCGTGCTTATAGTAAATGCACACTTTATTCATGAATCTACTTTGTTCTAAACACAAAAGTACACAGCTAATAAATCCATACAACAAGTTTGAACCCACAAATGATCAAAATTTCCTCCACCCTTTTACTAAATTATGTCTAAGTAACCCATGGAAAGAAAGTATTTTCCACGCCCTTAAGCAATTCAGAAAGCATGGGCAATTCTTCTTTAAAAGCGTCAACCAGAAGGGTTGTCATATTGCGTTGCTTGATCCATTCCATTCCTTCTTTAGTGTATGTCATCTCATTGAAATCGTCAGTCATGAATCTAGACCCCAAAGAAAAAAAAGACTTCAAAAGACTTCAGTTATTTATCATTTGAGCTTATTTCAAATTATTTGTACCTTGCTCTCACTGTACATATCATCTTACCCACTGCACTGCACGCCTTACGCACCGCACTGTACATCTTACCCACTGCACTGTATACCTTACCCACTGCACTGTACACCTTACCCACTGCACTGTACACCTTACCCACCGTACTGTACACCTTGCCCACTGCACTGAACACCTTACCCATTGCACTGTACACCTTACCCACTGTACTGTACACCTTAGCCACTGCACTGTACACCTTACCCACTGCACTGTACACCTTACCCACTGCACTGTACACCTTACCCATTGCACTACACACCTTACCCACTGCAATGTACACCTTCCAATGCACTGTACACCTTAGCCACTGCACTGTACACCTTACCAACTGCACTGTACACCTTACCCAATGCACTGTACACCTTACCCACTGCACTATACACCTTACCCACTGCACTACTGTACACCTTACCCACTACACTGTACACATTACCCACTGCACTGTACACCTTACCCACTGCACTGTACACCTTGCCCACTACACTGTACACCTTACCCACTGCACTGTACACCTTACCCACTGCACTGTACACCTTAGCCACTGCACTGTACACCTTAGCCACTGCACTGTACACCTTAGCCACTGCACTGTACACCTTACCCACTGCACTGTACACCTTGCCCACTACACTGTACACCTTACCCACTGCACTGTACACCTTATCCACTACACTGTACACCTTACCCACTGCACTGTACACCTTAGCCACTGCACTGTACACCTTAGCCACTGCACTGTACACCTTACCCACTGCACTTACACCGTACCTTACCCACTGCACTGTACACCTTGCCCACTGCACTGTACACCTTGCCCATTGCATTGTACACCTTAGCCACTGCACTTACACCTTACCCACTACACTGCACACCTTGCCCACTGCACTGTACACCTTGCCCATTACATTGTACACCTTAGCCACTGCACTGTACGCCTTAGCCACTGCACTGTACACCTTACCCACTGCACTGTACACCTTACCCACTGCACTGTACACCTTACCCACTGCATTGTACACCTTACCCACTGCACTGTACACCTTACCCACTGCACTGTACACCTCACCCACTGCACTGTACACCTTACCCACTGCACTGTACACCTTACCCACTGCACTGTACACCTTACCCATTGCACTACACACCTTACCCACTGCAATGTACACCTTCCAATGCACTGTACACCTTACCCACTGCACTGTACACCTTAGCCACTGCACTGTACACTTTACCCACTGCACTGTACACCTTACCCATTGCACTGTATGCACTTTACCTACTGCACTGTACACAAAAAATGTTTTTGTCCTCTACTGTATTTATCTTCTTTTTGAATGCTAACGTATTTACCTGATACAACATACATTACCTGTCAGTCTCGAGCCTTCTACTTGCCATAAACAAAAACAAATTAAAAGCAGTTTCGCCAAATCCAAAGCCTGGAGGTCTTGGTTCTTCAGCCAAACAACCAACCAACAAATCAAGCTTCTCAATGTCATTGCAGTACAGTTTCTTCAATACTGCCACGTGCTTCTTGTTGGGCGTGAGTTTTTCAAACGATTCCACGGGTTTTAGGTTGGTCAATCGACGAAAGTTGTTAAACCTGGGAACTCCTCGCTCTCGATCTCGTAGGATGTCGATTGTCGCTACGTCTATTGTCTGTGAGAAATGAATACTGATTGGATTCTAGAAGTGTAGGTTTAATGTTATCATAGCTATAAATCACTTAGCTTCGTAAGTTATAGTCTATCTTTATCCAGTCATTGGGTTTTTGATTATAGCACCCGCAATGCTTACGCGACACCCAGCTTGCTAGAAACTGATTCTGTGTTGATTATAGCCTGCATCTACAGGAAAGGCGAAAGGTTGGAAGGAGAAGCTTAATTGAAAGCCTTGCCCCACCCCTCTAGTCTCTTCCTCTTTCCTCCTCCCCTTTGGAGAGCTTTTCACATGCTTGTGGACTAATTATTTACCTCTCCATCTAGCTGGTGACTGGGCATTCTAATGTTAGTTAAGAACTTGGGATAGTTGTTTAAAGTCAACGCTCCTGGTGAGTCCACACCAAAAGTATAAACAACATTAGCCAGGCCTTCGTTTTCAAAGACTTTTCTTGCATTAGCAAAGGAGTAGTTGGGAAGACTGTAGCTAAAAATTTGAAAATAATGACAATACTTAAACCAAAAAGAACTTTTAATTGTAGTTTGGAAATGTATGGGACCTTAAGCAACCAAAAGCAACAACAACACACATCAGGGTACCTTCTTTTTAATGCGCGCGCCTTCATCGATGAATTTTCAAACAGTGAGAAAGCATCAACTGACGTTCTAGCGAGAATACGGGAACCTCAACGATGATGGCGCTGGCGGGTACGGAAAAGAACTATGTGTGATGTCCGTGTCGTCATTCTTCATATAATCGCTGAAGTTCCCAAACTCTGGTCAGTCACGCTGCAAAATGCACTTGAAGACTCAATGTCGTATTTTGAATACTGTAGTTGTATTGTGCGAGAAATATCATAAGCGCATGCGCACAGCTAATAGGCGTTTCATTATTTACAAGTCTACAAATGTTGCTTGCTTGAGAAAGGACAAACGGTGCTTATGAGCTGCAGTACAATACTACTGTTTTTGCGTTTATTTAATGAACAAGCTGGTGCAACTCGCAAGTGATTGGTCAATGGCTATGCTATAAATACTGTGTAAAAAGATCCATCAAACCTTTTTCCTGTGCATTCTCTACTTTCAGCAGACTTAATCTTCAGGAAGTCTGGTAAGAGTGGGTGCATTCTGTAAACTGACACAAATTCCTCAGTCAAACTGAACGGTACACCATGCAGTTGCTTTGGCTGTCCAACCAGTGGTTTAATGCCAGGGTTTTGTGTAATATTAAACTTTGCAAGCCACTCCCAGACTTCCTTTCCTGGGTCCAATCCCCAATTGACACGTACCCCAGTTCGTAGAGGTGGATAGTTCAGGATTGCTGGCGTCCATTCAATCGTGTGAATTTTGATCATCACTGCAGAATTTATAAGCCTATAGCACAAACAGATTTTTCCCTGCAAATTTTGTTCGGTTCTACAAGTAGGGTTGGATAGTGCAATATTTGCTATTTTGATCATAGTTCTATCATTCCTTGCTTCTTTGCTTCCTTCCTTCCTTCCTTCCTCCCTCCCTCCCTCCCTCCCTCCCTCCCTCCCTCCCTCCCTCCCTCCCTCCCTCCCTCCCTCCCTCCCTCCCTCCCTCCCTCCCTTCCTTCCTTCCTTCCTTCCTTCCTTCCTTCCTCCCTTCCTCCCTTCCTCCCTCCCTCCCTTCCTTCCTTCCTCTTCCTTCCTCTTCCTACCTCCCTCCTTCCTTCTCTCCCCACGAATCCTACCTCTGAAGTATATGAAATAGTTATACAATGGTTTCGATTGGAATGCCGTGGATCCAGTCGTCACTTGTCAAGTGACTCGTGCGATATTCCAGGATATGTCTCTCAAAACCATTGTATAACTAGTATGTACTATAGTAGACATCCCTACCTGGCTTTATCAAACAGTTCTTCATCGTCCATATTTGGATACTTTTCATGCAACATATCGCATATAATGTTATGTTCTCTAGTGAATATGTTGTGCAATAATGCTAGTCCTACCCACCAGTTGTTACTAAAACCTGGTGTAGAAAAATGAAAAAAGGAATTTGAACTTCTTAATTATTATGTACAAATATTGAAGTGCCAGCTTATGCAACAAAAAACGTAAGTCGGCATACTCTAGCTCTCGTTCGTAAATTTTACCATTACAAAGATTTCAATTTTCAGTTAAAAACATGTTACCAGTGATATCAATTCCTGTTTTCTTGTTCACGGGTAAAAGCCCATCCTTCTGTATTTTCAGTTTTCCATGATAATGTGTGCGGACTTCACTATTGGTCTCATGGTCACTTCCATAAATCTGTGATAAATCCCACCAGTGTGTGACGTCATTCTGATAGGTGGCTGGCTGGGATTTGTCCTGAAGAGATGTGTGATAATATATGAATACAATGAATCATCAATAGATCTCTATAATAGCATAGTATAATGACAAAAGAATAGACGTTATCTCTCTCTTAGTTAACGTTTCTCCTTAAATTTTCTTTATTGTAAGGCCTATTCCGGGCCCTAAAATCGCCCAAAATCGCCCAAAATCGCCTTAAGTTTTGTGCATATTTGGAGATAATTTTGCTTAAATCGCCTAAGATTGCCTACGATCGCCCAAATTACGGCGATTTTAGGGCCCGGAGTAGGCCTATTAATAAGTCTTACCGTTTTGCAGTTATTTGGTTTAGTCCGTGAGATACTCATAGATGGCTTTTTATGGCTGTACAGTGGATCATGTCTTTCAAGAGGAACTTGAATCCTGTTTTTAGTGTCTTGTGGTCCGTGGTCAAACCAGTCATGTAACATGAATTGAATCCAGCCCGCTGCTAAAAGGTTGATCTGCTTCACGGGAATGAACTCTTTTCTTACCAGAACTCTGTGAAATACAGAACAGCACAGAGAAACTGTTTAATGCGATACCAAAGGACAATTGGTTCTGATGGTGTTTGTAATTTCCAATTAGCGGACAAATCCTATTTCCGCTGTTACAGAAAAGGAAAACGTCAAAACACGAATACGAAATTATGAAATAGAACCGCAAACAAATTAACAAACACTAAGCAAGCAAGCAAGCAACCAACCAACCAACCAACCAACAATAAGCAAGCAAGCAAGCAAGCAAGCAAGCAAGCAAGCAAGCAAGCAAGCAAGCAGACTGTTGACCAACCAACCAACCAACCAACATCACCAGAGTCAAGACATAAACCGCCAAAGAATGAAAAAAAGTTTAATTCACTTACTCTTGACTAATTTTTCTTGGATTGGGTTCCAACATTTGATCATCTTCCGCTGTCCAGTTCAAAGGAACGTTTCGTCCAAATCTGTAAAGTCTACTTCCCATTGCAGGACTTTTGAGGTCATTGCACGTCCCGTCGATGGTTCTTGTCCTGTTCATGCGTTTGGTGCAATGCACTATACCATACAATCAAACGATACGACAGTTTTAGTATCGATTACGAAAAAAGGCTAAATTAAGATTTAAGAAAAATGATTTTAACATTTTTGACCGAAGTCATCATCAGAAAATGATTGAAATTGGCCCAATTTTCTATAGATTAAGCTGTCATAAACCATGCAGTTTTTGGTCATCAGTAGTTTCATTTTACAGGTCATGTACAGAGGAGATTGAGAAGACATGCTTTAAAAGGCGTCATTAACACGTAACAAATAATAAAAATATATAGAGCTATTACAAAAAGGTTGACGGGGCGAATGGCGAATGGCAATCGGCGAAAATTTGGGGTAATAAGCTTCATTTTCATTGATTAAATACCCAAGCAATGCCGGTACCATGCAGTAAAGGCCTTATTGGACAAAGTGGTCGATAGGCAATTCATATCTTCACGCCGGATAGCGGTCTAATAGCCTTTCGGTCACCAATGATCACTGATCGCTGTTCGCCCCGTCAAAGCTATATACGCACTTGTCCTATACACATCAGCTATAACACCAGTGGTCAAACCACACAGGTGAGGTTGGAAACAACATTTTCCACAATAGCCTTTTCTTTCTTTCACGAACGGCGAGGCATGGTGATGACCGCAGGTCTTTCCTTGGAGGCATTTAGTGGACAGACAGTAACATGTTTTGTGGCACCTGTTGTAGGCTGCATAGGGCATGTGTTTTTTCTCCCCACAGTAGCTTTTGCAAAAGAAAATTGAAATAACAATGAAAAGAAAGCAAAGGTGGTTTGTAAGGACTATACGAAATAGCATTAGTGTATATGGGGCCTTGGACAATGGAGGCTCTTTATATCAAACATATCTCTATAAAAATGTTTGTCGTTCGCACGGCCATGAAGTCGTTTCCATATTTGGGCATGCAGGCATTACCTTATTTGGAAGTCACGTAGATTTGTTTTTGTTGATTTACCTGCAATTTGCAGCCTCAAACTGTCAAAATTCCATCAAAACTTGCAGATATTGCAGCGATGAGACACATCACATTGTCCACCATCTTGAAATTAGCTTAGAAACCTAGCTTTTTGGTAAACAGGAAGCCCAATAGTAGAAACACAGGAATCCCGCACGAAGAACACAATATATGTTTAATGAATACCAAAGCCGCGATATCCTAGCTATTACAAGGCTAGTAAACTGTCTTTAGAAACCTTGCTTAACAAGCCCTGCACTTGCCAAATAAGCAAACATATGCAGGGTGGGGACGGGCTGTTAATAACACTGAAGAAAACTATCTTAATTTTCATAGTTACCTTATGCAGCTTTCATAGGATGGTTTTTTTTCATAAAGGATATTGAATTTTAGAGAGTAGCATCCAAGATGATAATATCCTGTTGAAATAACATAAAGAAAAATGTTGTCGACAACTTCGCTCAGAGCCGTGGGTTTACCGATGAAATAAACCACGGTTTTAAAGCCTTTTCGGCCAATCAGAGCGCTTGTTGGAAAAAAAAAAAGATTATTATAAAGATTAGTATACCATGGAATTGATAGAAACTTCGCTTCATTTTTATGCAAGTTTGTTTTCTTTAAACATCATCAGCATCATCATGATGAGTAAATAATGCAGTTTTATTCAAAATCACTCTCATCAAATAGGTTCAATTGAGAAACAATAATTATTCAAAAAGTTCGCGGTTATCCATCAGAGGAGTGATGGTTTTAGTTAGGGCTGACCACCGCTTGATGAGGCATGATGCCGGCACTGAGACAGACAGACAGACAGACAGACAGACAGACATAGACCACCTCACCAATAACAGGATCATTACAATGCTGTTTCTTGGGTTCCGCAGTCTTTGGATACGCATCAAATAGATTATTTTTCATCAGAATGTCTCGTTGTCGAAACTGATAGACCAATACCAGAACCAATGGCATTTTCCACCAAAAAATTACTTGTGCGAGCAATTTTTTGATTAGTAAGAACAACTTTAACAGGATCACTTGGATCTGTTGGGATACCATGGTGTTCTTTTATTTTCTGAAAAAAAAAGGAAAAAAATAAGAAAGAAGAAGAAAGAAGAAGAAGTAACAGTAGCAGTAGCACTTGGAATTAAAAGGCTCGCCCGTATGATTTCCCTGTTCTGTGCTTTGCTATCTGCATTTAGTAAAAGTCCATCGAAACACACATTTCCTTACATTTTAATACGAGGCACAAAAACCCTCAACTTGTCGCGCAACATTGTTGCGTTGCAGGTTTTTGATCAATGTTGCGCGTTTTTTACCTCGCGATCTCAACTTGTCGCGCAACAAAAAAAGGGTGAAAAACGGGCAACATCGATCAAAAACCTGCAACGCAACAATGTTGCGCGCAAAGTTGAGGGTTTTTGTGTCTCGTATTTCGCCGCCTTTACTGGTAGTTGTTCTGGACTGCCATAATTCTTAAAATCATTTTAGAAAGGCTTTGTTTCGATTTGCATTAATGACGTCATTAAAGATGGCGGCCTTATTATTTCGCATATCACAATACATTCAATCAATTCAACATGTGTTCTGTAATAGATCAAACACGATCAAGTGGTTTTCACCTGATATCCAAACACTTACTCTAAAACAAGGTACTGTTTCATCATCAAATCGAGTCTCCTCGAACACACAGACCACTCCACGCTATTTGGCGGTAAGAAAGGTTTCAGTAGCTTAATACAGTAAAGAAAATAAGACAGACCCAAAAATAAGCATGAATGCTTCCGCGTACGATTATAGTTCTAATCAATTAATGCCAGAATAGGTCAGATTTCGTATAACTGTGTTAAAACTGTAACGAAACGTGTACAATTGGAAGTTCCCTTGTGTGCCGTGAACTCGTGCAGTCGGCTTTTTTAGTCATACTATATCTAGGCACAAAATCTATCTAAGGATAGATTATTCACAATAGACTGCAGATATTAGATATATCATTAGTACTGTTTGATGATTATAGCTTCTTTTTGACCGGTCTTAATTATAAATTTCCAATCATCAATCATTCGTGTTTCTTATTACATCCGGTTATACGCAAATGCGGCCCAAACTAGCTCGTTTACTGGCTACTAAAAACACACATATATATAAGTACTTTATGCACTTCCCAAACATTTTAACAAAAGTTGACACAGTTAAGTGAAACAGAAGGCTATCAGTGCCAACGGCCGTGGGAAACAAAACACCTTTAATTTGTGGTTACTCCAGCAACGGTATGGAGAATCAAATGGTTTCGTATTCCCTGAAAGACATTTTTACAGTTAAATCATTTCATCAGAAAAGCATTTTATTCCTTATATATTAATAAGCCGTATACAGATACTGAATACGACAATGTTTCCTTGTTTATAGATTAGTCGCCTTGGAAAACAGTTCTCTTTGTAATTTAATATGAAAACGGTTAAATAAGTAATAAGTATTTCTCAGTCAATATTTCTGTATATAGATACTGAATACTATGATTTTTCCTTGTTTATAGATTAATCGGCTAAGAAAATAGTTATCTTTGTAATTTAGAGTGATTTTCACCGGACTGTGAAATAGTTACTAAGCTAATAGACACTAGTAGACTCTGCACGCATTGTTTCCTTTTGTTGCAATACAACTATTAGACACTATTAAACACTGACTATTAGTAATTGTTTCACAGTCCGATGAAAATCACTCTAATATGAAAACGGTTAAACTATAAGTAATTAGTATTTCTCAGTCAATATTTCTGTATATAGATACTGAATACTATGATTTTTCCTTGTTTATAGATTAATCGGCTTGGAAAACAGTTCTCTTTGTAATTTAATACGAAAACGGTTAAATAAGTAATTAGTATTTCTCAGTCAATATTTCTGTATATATATAGATACTGAATACTATGATTTTTCCTTGTTTATAGATTAATCCCTTAATTAAGAAAACAGTTCTCTTTGTAATTTAATACGAAAACGGTTGAGTAATATGTATTTCTCAGTCAATATTTCTCATTTGCTTGATTTTTTTAGTCTGTTGTAAGTTTTTTTAGTCTGTTACATATTTTTTTACTTTTTTTTAGAGAAAACTAGTTTTTATATGATGAACTTGTTTATATATACTAATTAACACCTAACGAAATTAGCAGTTATCTAATGTCTGTTGATTGCTACATACATTTGAATGTATGAATGACCAGTGTTTTTAACAGGGGAGAACCTAATGTATTAAGTTACCTTGCAGCTAAAACAACAAAGCATTAAGTTCTTGTTTGGTTTGTGGCTTTGCACTGAATGGAAAAAAAGACTGACAAATAGTAGAGACTTTTTTAACAAAGTGTGCAAGTGGATCTGAATTTGTTTAAATTAAGATGTCTAAAAACGAAACTTAATTAAAAGCTAACTTGGATTTAAACTTGGGTACTTTAATTTCTGAGAAGCTGATAGAAGTTTTATTAAACCCGGCACTAAGTGCGTCAGTTTCCAGTGAATTTCATTCTCGGTTGTTGCGAAGTCAACAAAACACCAAAACGTTACGTAAAGAAACTATTGAGCAGCCTGTAAAGCTCCAAGCAAATGCTTTCAACATTGTCAACAACGACTTCCAACATGGTTAACTCAGTCTTAACTAGTCCAACATAGTGGGTGCATTTCAACATCACAAGCATTTCTTTTGTTCTGTTTCACCAAAGCATAACACAACAATATATGATGGGTTCATTTAAACAGCCATCAACCTTCCATCAACCATCATGTTGTTGGAAGTTAGACATTCAAAAACGGTACATTAACTTATGAGATACAAATTCTGTACCTGAAGTCCGCGTTGTTACGTACTTTTCTAAGATGAAAGGCACAAACTGTAATAGAATAAAACTCTGGACGTCTCGCCAGGGACGTGTCGTTCGTTCGGAGTTTTCGATGAGAGTGCGAGGAGTGGGTAGGACTGATCATCGTAGTGTAGAAACCACAATCATGATTGGTGGAATTTATAATCACTGACGTAATCTAAATAATTACTGCTGATAAAACAATGATGCCGTGAAATATCTTCATTAACTGAAGACCATGATAAAGTAGACAATAGACTCGATATTTCGTTACTTACTGCGTTAATTGTGTCGTTATCAGGCCAGAACGATTTCACGTAACTAACTTTTACAAGCAATTAAATGAGTAAAATAATATGCTAATGACAAAATAGCATGTTAATGATCTAAACGCACGACTAAACCGCATGCTTCGATTATTTAGGTGAGCATGATGCATGAATCATATAAACGATCATTATTAATTATTATTAATATTATTCTTATACGTGTATAATTTTTTGATCATAATCACCAAATCCTAAAAGTATTTTTTAAATTTATTCCTTAAAGTATTTATTCTGTAAGACGTGATACAACAAGCTTTTTTCTGTCTCCAAAGCTCAGTAGAAAAGCGTCATAAATCAAAACTCAGCAACTACTTTCAAAGGTTTACATCATTAACATGCTATTTTGTCATTAGCATATTATTTTACTCATTGCATCTAAAAGTGAGTTATGTCAAATCGTTCTAATTAATGAGTTCTCATTATTATTATAACTATTTTTCACTGCATCAATTTTGGTGAGAAAAGTTCTTCAATTCCCTATCTTAAAATGATAAATTAAAATGATAAAAAGGTAAAGACGTGTTGCGCTGCCGTGCTACGTCATCAAACAAGCTTGCGCGCGCATCCTTGTAAGCAAAGCACGACTTTTTGAAGCGTATTTTCTCAAATTTTCATTTGAATAGCTTGATTTGTCTTCTTTATTTCACATGGAAGGTCAAACTTTCAATATATCCGAAAATGTGAGTGCTAAGGCCTAGTGCAAACGTCGCATCTCACATGTACTGAATTCAATGCAAATGAGATGTAAATGAATGGAAACAAAAGATTTGACTAATTTGCATTAAATTCGGCACATGTGAGATTCGACGTCTGAACTGGGCCTTAGAAGTGTTTTTCTGTGTGATGCGTGCACATCTCTGTAGGCAAAAAGCGTGAAATAATTCTCAGGGGACCATTGTTTATAAACATTTGCAACTGCTCTATTGTGCAGCGATGCTATAGGTTGCTATCAATAGTAAATTATTACTTTTGTTAAATAGATTATTTACTTTTATTACTTTTGTCTTCTGTTTACGATCACTTGAAACCCCTTTAAGTATAATTAGCGACTACTCATTCTGTTTGTTTATCAAATCTCTTAGATTACGCTAAAGACTACAGTCGGCTATTACACATGCTACGTCCCCAAGCCCGCGCGGTCGTTGTAACTGACTTGAAAATGACACCCAGCAGCTGACGATTAAAACAAACATTGTGGGTCTGCTGAGGGTACTGTAGGAAGACAACTATATGGCATTCAGCCATGAAGTATTTGTACTCAATGTTTGACCACCATGTGCTCTCAACCAGAGAACATTCTACTGAAAACTTGTCTTTGAGATGACGAAACTTCCATCGAGATTGAGAATGACGTCATATGAAACCCAGGAATAGCTTCATATATGAACTTTTTAGAGTACAAAATTAAAACTAAAAGCACTAGCTGCAAAAACGCGCGAGTAAATTTACTCAAAGACTTGAGTAAATCGGTGCATCCACAGTAACTCACTTATCCGAGTAAGTTTACTGATCAGTTACTTGAGTAACTGAGTACCCTTTACTCAAATAACTGAGTAACTGCGCTCTCTTTACTCAAGTAACTGAGTAATTCAAATCGTCATCGGACAAGTGAGTTACTTTGGATGTACTGATTTACTCAAGTTTTTGAGTAAATTTACTCGCGCTTTTTGCAGTCAGAGCGTGCAACATAAGTAGTACTAAATTGTGTTGTCTTATGTTAATTCTATTGTTTTCTATTGTGTAATTAGTGCTATTTAGTACTAAACTAGTGCAAAGTATTGCACATTTTTAGTGTTTTTACTCTAGTAAATGGTAACTCCTGAAAAAGGTATGCCAGAGTTTCGATATTCAATTGGACTAGTTTTTAACATAAGTTTTCCTAATTTTTCAAGAGCGTCGGGTTTTTACATACACGGTATCTCGAATCTTCATGGAATACACGTGAATAAAAATGCAAAGCCAACAAGCTGTTACTGATCGACATACAATGTTCAATTAGCCTGTAAAATCCCATTGAAAGTGTGAAATCATCAGTAGTTGATTAAAAAAAATTCAATAGATTGAAAAGACAATTAAACTTTAAATTAAACTTCTTTCTGATTCTCTTTACTTTATATAGAACACACAAAGCAACATTTTTCAACTTAAAAAAATGTCGAAGTAAATTTTCCCGCTTACCTGATCAATGATTTGAAGAAGAAACTTAAATTTTATAAATGTTAAACTGGAGTTCCTCGGCGTTCGTCTTTCCAAGCGTACAAGTGGTCAGCTAGAGGAGTCCTGAAGTTGTCAATCTTACTATTGAATCAGTTGTGCTCGGTGACTTAGCTAGCACAGACATTTGTAGCTCACTGAAAAGGTACGCTACTGATGTTTGACATTCGTAGGAGGTTTGAGTGCGTTTAAGCCTTGATTGACGGGTTATCAGTTGAAATTTGAACATGTTTTACTGTATTTATGCAAATAGCTTTACAGAGAAATAAACAGGAACAGGAACAGGAATAACGACATTTTATGGACGAGCGAACACATTCTGTACAGGAGCTCAAAATCGTTTTCCGGAAATTTATTGTTTGGGTTCAGTGATACTTAGAGGGGACTATGAGCTTTAGTAGTTAACGGATCGGAAATTGAACAGAATGTTGTGGTACATCGCGAACAGGCCAGACATTGTCATAAAAAATAGAAATGAAAATACCTGCAATTGCGTGCGTTGTACCGCCAAGCCTTCTAAATTGGTTGTAAAAAGCATCTCTCAGTCTCCAGCTCTCTCTCTCATAGATTGCCACATCCTGGAATTTAGTGTTTAAGCTACTTTATATCATCTTTAAGAAGAGTAAACTTCAAGTTTAATGGTCGCTTTACACTTAGGTTTAAAGTTTAAAACGCCTGTAAAAAGCATCTTTATATATACGTACGCGTTTTCTCACTCTCCAGTTCCCTCTCATAGATTATCATGTTGTACAGAGCACAATACAAAACGATTTAGCAGACTTCACTGGAATGAATAATAGGGATGCTTTCATAAGACTAACTGAAAATGAAACAAGTCCCGCGTCCATTGTTGTAGCTTCAGTAAAACATGCTGAAATCAAACTCGTCTTTCAAAAGGATATATTTTTAAAATAACGTACAACCATTCCACTCACTCTCGTCTAATTTTGCGTGTTAACCGATAACACTGTAACTACAGTTCTATCTGGTTAATTTCAGTGGAGGACAGGACGAAAATAGCTTAAGTTTCAGCTCCTTATGTCAGCACGGTAGAGGTTATTTCGCGAGCTTCAGAACGACATTTCGCGTCAAAAGGCCTGGTTTTAGGGCTAGGGACTGGGATAGGGTCTACCCCTAATCTAGCCTAGCCCTAAACCTAACCCTAAAACTAAAATCTAGCTCTAATAATGGGGTCCTTTGACGCGAAATGTCGTTCTGAAGCTCGCGAAATAACCTCTACCTGGCAGCACCAAAGCCAAGGGACTGGCTGTGTCCAGACTTTTCTCCGCTCAAACCGTGCCGGCGTTACCATGGTTGCAGTTGTAATTTTGGTCGTCCAATCCCCGGCATTGGATTTTAGAAGGAAGTGTACATCACTTTTTATTATGTTTTTCACTATTTATTGTATATAGCGATATTAAATATTGTGGTACCGGCGCTATCGTATTCTTTTGTTTGACTGCGGAGTACACACACACCAATCAAAATGAATTTCCAATAAATTGAAAATGTTACAATTTCGAAAGCCATGAAAATGCATACCCTAAAGCTTTTTACTCGAGATATACCTACTCACTTAATTATAAGAGCTTTAGAACGGGCTGTTACTTTGAGCTTGATCTCCAATACTATGACAATAAACGCCGGAGCGTCTACTGAACTTCTACGATACTTTGCATAGAATGAAAGCTACAGTGGATTTTCTAATAAAACCGTGACCATTTTCATTTCTTTAGGAAAAAGGTACAAATATATAATGAAAGGATAAAACAAAGGGTAGGGATTTCTTAGGTTGCGTTCCACCTCCCCCTCCCCTCCCCCTCCATTCCTTCCCCCTCTCCTCCTCCCCCCTTCCCTACCCCCCACTGTGATATCAAAATTAAAAGACCAGATTAATTTCGTAGAGCTCACTCGAGTTGAAATAAGTTTTGATTATATTTCGTGTCCGAATAATAATACAAAATATATATGGTTTATTGCTTCTCAATACAAGCAAAGTCGACGTCGACCTTCCTCAAAACCCTCAAAACTTTTAATCACGCATTAACATTCATTTCCAAATCCCAGTCAAAAAATGCAGTTTTTGCTCTCCTCATTTTCTCGCTTAATTTTTCGATGTCTGGAAACGCCCTGAGCAAAACATCCTTCATGGTCTGTGTGTTGATCCAGTCGAGGCCTTCTTGAGTATAGTATTCAGGACGAAAATCATCGTTAAGGAACCTAAGGAGAAGAGAGAAATGTGCGGTGACAGTATGAACAAAAACGAGCTCTTCCCACTACCATAGCAACCTGAGACCAGTCTATGTCCAACATGTTTCCTAGTCCCTTCCATCATCATCATCACCTCTAATAATGTCATTACCATCTCAACCAGACTATAACTCACTTATTGTTAGGTGTCAAGCTATCCCTTGAGAATCAAAATATAGAGAAGTTAGAGCCATGTTGGATGAACAAACAACTAATGAGAAAGCTTTTGTTGAAGTTCATCCAAGATGGCTGCCGTGACGTCACTTGCAGCCTAGCAATTTCTTCTTGATCATGCAGTTGCTTAATTTTGAGTTGGTGTTAATATATAACGAGCATACCATAGACATGATATGACACCTTGTTCGCTTTTGAGCTATTGTTAGAACCACTTTGTGGCAACTAGCCACTAGTGCACTGAAGGTTTTATTAATGTTATATATTTGATTCCCTACCAGCGCTATCGCTCAAGTTAATTCGATGTAACAGAAGGAGACCGAAACGAGTTAAAAGAGCCCTAAATTAAATGTGGGATAAAATGTCCCATTTGGTTACCCAAGGTTTTAATCAGCCAAGAAACGGTGGAGTCCCATTGCTGGGGTGCATGTGACGTCACGGCAGCCATCTTGAATGAGCTTCAACAAAAGATTCTCATTAGCGTCTCGTGTTTGTTCATCCAACATGGTTACCGCTTCATTGTCTTTTGATTCCCGAAGGAATGGATGAAACCCAGCAATTCTCTTGGTTATGCTCCTCTGTATGTTATTATATGATATATTACGCGCGTTCTGATTGGTCGAGAACCGCGCATAAATGACGTCAATGAATCTCACGCGCGCTCTAATTGATTGAAATGTTTCTATGAATATTATATAAAACAAATATATTCTATTTTTTCCGTAGGTCTGTAAATAGATGCACACAAGACGTTAAAATGTGGTGAGAACAGTCACGCCACTCGACTCGTCTCGGGGCGTACTTTTTTGTTTTCTCCATATTTTGCCGTCATCTGTGCATCCATTAGAGTACAGACGCACGGAAAAATGGAATCTATTTGTTAAATGTTAAACTACAGTCCCTTAACCATCACTACATAGCAATAATACTCGTTCACCCCCACCACCACCATCATCATCATCAGCATCATCGTTGTAGACTTTTGGCATAGCTAACAATTCTTCAACATTGTCATCATTTACAGCCATCACAATGATTACCTGTCTGTCATCATTCGTCGATTTGCCATCAACAAAAACACCTGAAAGGGAGTTTCACCAAAGGCAAACCCCGGTGGTCTCTTCTCAGCCAGAGATCCAACCAACAAGTCAACACTGTTGATATCGTTGTTGTATATCCTCTTTAACACTTCAACTTGAGCAGGTGTTACGTCAAATTCCTCGAAGGAAGAGAGAGTCTTGAGTTGAAGAAGTTGACGGAACTTGTTGTATCTTGGGACGCCACGCTCGCGATCACGAATGATATCAATGGCTGCCAGATCAATAAGCTATAAAAGAGGGCCTGGATGGGGTTAACTGACAACTGACAAATGGCCCAAAATTTAACTGACAACCGACAAATGCCTTAGAATTTAAATGGCAACTGACATTTGTGTAGCCTGTTTTTAACTGACAATTCAACCAAAATCCGAAAAAATAGTCGTTTTTCTCCATAACCCATCTCTCCCAGGGACAGTTGCATGTGACAAAGTTCAAGTGGATGTCAAATTGCTGAATTTTGGTCGTAAAACTGGCTTAGATAGAAAAAATGCCATGAGAAATAAATAAAAGCCTTTGTTAATCATTAATTTCCACTTAACTGACAACCGACAAAAAGGCCAAAATCTAACTGACAACTGACATTTGCACACCCCCATCCAGACCCTCATAAAACAACATAAATGCTTCAAATTTAGAGTGAAAATATAATGTTAATGCTAATATGGAAGAAGTTACATTAGCAGTTGGCTGGCGTCGTTGTGCCATTTTTCAACAGTGTAAAGTTAGGGTAGCGCTACTCAAGAAATGCGCACGCGAAGTTCAAGAGCTGAGCAAGCATGCATAGTCACTTAGGATGTTTTCTACTTATTAAGGAAACCAGCTGGCAAGCAGGGCTGTAGTTCGAGCGCGAAGCTCGAAACTATGACCAATGTATTGACATACTTTTTGTCCCGCCATCCTCCAATCAGCGCTTACATAAGAGCCAGATAAGATTTGAGAATATGCTCTGGTGCTAACCGCTTGGATGATTGCTCAGTCGAAAGTATGAGAATCATTATAGATGGTCATACATTTTGAGCTTTGCGCTGTAAATTGTACATTTTATAGAACATGCAGGAACCAGTTCCAAGGCCTACTCCGGGCCCTAAAATCGCCTAATATCGCTTAATATCGCTTAATATCGCCCAAGATCGCTCAAGATCGCCCAAGAGCGCCTAAGAGCGCCAACTCGAAATGGCTAAAATTCCCAATATCGCCTAATTTCGCCTAATATCACCCAAGATCGCCCAAGAGCGCCAACTCGAAGTGACTAAAATTCCCAATATCGCCTAAGATTGCCTAATATCGCCCAAGATCGCCCAAAATAACGGCGATTTTAGGGCCCGGGGTAGGCCTGTTCCAAGAGAGGTGTACCATTTACAAACTAGCCGTTCTGGCTGGTTGGGACTTAAACGGAAAATGTCTTTAAGCTTAGTCACTATCGTTGAGACTCGTCAATCAATTAAAATTAACACCTAGCGTCCTAGTCTATCTTTAGTTCAAAAGCGCGGGCAATTCAAGAACGGTGCAAATATGAGGCGTAGTCACTTGCAATTGGTCATCAGCCATGTGAAATAGAAATGTATACCTATGTATATCTCCAGTTGGATGCGAACTACCAAGTACCGCAAACTGAACTTGTTTGCTTACCCTTTCAAAGCCGTGACCTTGATGTGCTGGTACAACCATGTTTGCAGTAGTTGCTGGGTAGTTGTTCAAAACGAGTGCACCAGGGTTGTCGGTACCAAATGTGTACACGATGTCTTTCACTTCGTTATCGTCAAACACTTGAGCTGCTTTTCCAAAGGAAAAATTTGGTAGGCTGTATTTATTTCCTGTTTTCTCACCTGAAATATAGAAAGATTAAGTGAATTATGGTCAGCTAATAGCTGATGCGTCGTGAAGCGAGAAATTACCACCAGAAGTAGTGCATGGCCCATCGCGAAGTTAGGACAGTCACAGTGAATGCTCGTTCCCACCACTGTCAGGTTTGATCATCAAACCGAAAAGTTTTCGGTGTCTTTTATATGTTGCCTGGTTTGTCTGGCTCTCTATCTGGCCTGTTGCTGGTTTTGTTTGCTGTCCCTCCTTTCCCATGCATGGCCCGGACCCTTACTAATTGAAACTGGCAAGAATTCTCTTTCGAAAGAGAGGTTATGTATGGATTTGCCGGCTGCGGCAACTTAACGGCGTATCAGTAAAACATAGGGAAATTTTATCCTTTACCTCACGACGATATTCAAATTGGCAGATAAGATCGAACAATCGAACAAATGAAATTATGCATGCAGTCACTGACCTGTTTCCATAGATTTTATTTCAATCGTGTCTGGTAGAAAAGAGTGGAAGCGATAGACAGACGCAAATTCTTCAGTCAAAGTAAATGGAACGTTCATAGCGCCAAAGTCGCTTGGATAACCAATGTTAGCATGAACAGCCTGAAATCAGAGAGCAAATTAAGTCTATTGTGATCATGAGGAATTAATTGATGTTTCCCAAGGTTTAATTAAACGAATGAAAGATTGAAAGATGAAAGACTGGACGAGTGAAAGAATAGACTACTTGATTGATTGATTACTTGACTGATTAACTGACTGACTGACTGACTGATTGACTGACTGACTGACTGACTGAATAAACTGGTCGACTGCAGTAAACTGACTGACTGACTGACTGAATAAACTGACTGCAGTAAACTGACTGACTGACTGAATGGATGGATGGATGGATGGATGGATGGATGGATGGATGGATGGATGGATGGATGGATGGATGGATGGATGGATGGATGGATGGATGGATGGATGGATGGATGGATGGATGGATGGATGGATGAATGAATGAATGAATACACAAATTAAAACCGTGAATGAATGTAGAAGTATGAAGAATATTATAAAATCAATGAGGAAAGATGATCTTATCTAATATAACAAAATAAAGAATAAATTTAAAAAAATATGATATAGTAGAAACAAACAATAGTAGGCACATACACTGCGGTTCAAGGTGATTTTGTGCTCTTTCAAATAACCAACAACCATTGGCGATAGAGTACCAAACCATTCAACCATGACAGATTCATTTACAAATGCTTCATTGAGGATTGTAGGTGTCCATTCAACCACGTGAATCTTGGCAATTAAAGCTGAATTGATCAGTCTGAAAACAGATGGATAAATAAACTTTTACCTTATTGTTTTATCAAAAAATTCCTTTTAAATTAATATCGTATTTGATCCAAGAGGTCTATAATATGTGGATTTTGACTCCACCAACGAAGAGGTCTATAATATGTGGATTTTGACTCCACTTAGCCTCCTCCGCAGGCAACTCCTTTTTTTTCTCTTGGGCTTCCTGTTGCAAAGATGAGAGACTGGGGGCGAACAAAAAAGGATAAGGAGAAACAGGAGATCTTCACTCTTTCCAAATTCTCGTCTTCAGTCTTCGCTCTTCCGGTTAGATCCCACAGGAAACCCAATAAAGGAAAGGAGTAGCCTGCGGAGGAGGCTAGACTCCAATAAAACACAGTCATTAACGCTTGGACAGGTTGGTCAGCCAGACCCACATATCTTATTCATTGCAACAACCAGGATCCGAATATATACATTGCTGAAAACTAATAAAACATCATAGCCGGACACGTAAACCCAAAAACCACTTTGTGGAAAAAGGGACCGTGTACCCCCAACCAATGCTAAGATGTGAACCTTTGGGGTTAAAATTAAGGTTTACATGAAATGAACTAAGCTAAAGAGTCTAAGAAAAAACAAGGACGAACCAAAGACGGCGAGGCTGATTGTAGATGACTTACAATACGGCCAGCACCGTGGTACACACAATGTGGTATTTATATACACCCTTCTAATAAATGCCACAACGTACTGTTTTCCGCGATTGACGTCAAATTTATTCTTTTGAAACTTGTACAATGTGAATGCAATTGAAAAGAATAGATTTGACGTCAAGTGCGGAAAACAAGCATTGTGGGATTTATTAGAAGGGTGTATACCACACTATTATCCTAAGGACTAAAATATTAATTTATGCTAATCTCGTGCCTCGATTTTCATAAATTACATGTTTTGAGACCTCGCCATCCAGCCATTTCTAGCTGCAATCCTGTAACCAACTTTACCGCAAAACAGCTTCAGGTTTAGGATCAAGTTCTACTTCTGCAACTTTTTTCTGCAGCGTTGCGCGCAACATTGCATTGGACACATGGTGTAACTGTGATGGGATCCCTGTGTGGCGCACAATATGTTTCAGAAACTGAACAAGTTTGCATCCTGTGCCCGTATCTTAAAAATAAGAATAACGTGGTTAAAGCGCGTGACGAAATGAAAGTGTCGTGAATATAAAATGACTTGAAAATTACTGAGAAAACGTTTGTATTGCGATCGACAACTATAAACTTTTAGTTGGATTTTGGGTTTTTCTGATCCGTAAATCATGTGAAATGCCTTCAATCCGACCTCGATCCACGTTCGCCATCCGTCTTGAGGTCCTTTGAGGGCATTTGCATAAGCTCTGCCCCCTTCACATGATTGGTGGATCAAAACTGAACCCAAAATCCAACTGAAAGTTTGAATTCGTTGTTGGTCGCGTTACAAGCGTTTTTGCAGTAAGTAGATCAGTCGCAAAATCGCAAAGTTCAGTATTTTGCCAAATAAGCAAGAACTTAAAAAATCACGAATCGAAATCAACGTGGCGTCACTCACTAAACATCGCCCGCAACGAACAAACATTCTATGTAAAAAAAGACAATGTAAATGGACTGCACCTCGCCACTGATAAGAGCTTAATGAATAAATAATGAGAAATAATTCTTTGAAATGAAATTTGTAAGCTAAATATCAATACAAAAATCGAGAGAAACATAAAAAGAGCAAGAAGAGGGATAAAAGAAGAAAAAAAGGAAGAAAAAAGAAATAAAAAATCTAGCATCCACGAGGCTCGAACCTGTAACCCTAAATATATTCACCCCCCGGAAACAAAGTAAAAAAATGGATAAGTAATTTGAAAATAGGAAAAAATAAATTAAATTTTGGGACGATTCTCCCGAGACATTCAAAGAAGCTGAGACATCGAATCGACTTACGTTACGGATGAAGATTTCGGCCCCATCCACGCTATCCCGGTGCTACATATAACAGTTGACTTAGCCCGAAGGCCAGGGAGGGAGACGATATCCGGACCCTAATCCATACCTTTAGATATCACCTTAGACCGCTGCACTATTTAGACACTTAATGATTATAATGTCTAATCGGGGTAGTCTATTCGGCGAAGTTCATTATTATGCTAATATATTTTCCAGGAATCCCATTGGTTTGTCTGACGTCCTCAGGGAATTGTCGAAATAACAGAACCAATCCAAGGTCACAATGATTTTATACATAAATAAAAAGGGTAACTAAAAGAATTATTTTGTCAGCATTTTTTCATGCTAAAGCTTCCCTGCATCGTTAAGAAGGTTATGTTGGTTACCGATGGTGGATTTTCAAATTCCTTCGTCAGATATCGCGATATGATCAACACTGAAGGTTTATTTTCAGTAACTGACTCAGTACGAAAACCAAATGTCTTATTTTCGGGACATTCTAGACGAAGATCGAAGGCTTGAAACTTTACCAAAGTAAGTATTGTTTGAATATTTTGAAATGACGCACAGTGAAACCACAACAACGTTCGTAGGCCAGCGGAAGGTCCTGTAATACCAGGATGTCCCTATTTGGTTTGCTTGATGATGTATCAGTACACCAAAATACAACTTTCTATGCTTGATGTATCGAAGGACCTTTATTAATTGAGGCTTGAACATATTTGGAGTATGTTCTTGCTCTATATATTTTTTTCTCTAAAATTGAAATAATTCAAATCCCGTACCCCATTAAAGCAAGAATATGCGCGCATGGTAGATTTTGTTTCTCCGTGCTCTTTGCGCTATGGGTCTGGTTGTTCGAAGGGCGATTAAACGCTAATCCTGGGTTAAAATAAATGAATTTTTTAGATTTAATCCTGGGTTAACGCTAATCGTCTTTCAAACAACTGGGTTATGGTCTGGGCTCATTTGTTTAAAAGCGCGTTAGCGTTAACGCAGGTTTTAATCGAACAAAAACCATTGATTTTAACCCTAGCTTGGCTAGCGTTAGCAGCCTCTTAATCTACATCGCTTCTAGGGGCCATTTTCTCTATATTTCACCCCTAAAGCTCTGACGGCAGTCATTTCTTGGGATTTGAAAGTAAACACGAGTCCGGGCCGTGTTGGGACCTACCTTGCCGTATCGAAAAGCTTCTGATCTGACCAATAAGGATGCTTGGTAAGCAACATGTCACAAATGGAGTTGTGTTCACGAGTAAATACATTGTGCATTAGACTCAAGCCTACCCACCAGTTATCAGAGAATCCTTTAAATCATAATCATGGTATTAGAAATTGTATATTTAGATTCGGAGAGAGAAACAGAAGAGAAGGGGGGAGGATGGGAGGAAGGGAGGGGATGGAGAAAGCAAAGAAGGGGGAAGGGGGGGGGACGGAGGGAAATGGGACTGGTCATTATTTACAGGGAGGGGGGGGGGGGGCTGGTGCAAATGAAAAAGGTAACTGCTCAACTTTTGATGGTCCATCCCCCCTTTCTACATACATACACACATAACATTCTTATAGAGTGAGTGTAATAAAAATCTGTGGCCTCCCTCTATTTGCACCAGTCCCCACTCCTTGTAAATAATGTCCGGTCCCCAGTCAAATGTCATGCATGCAGGAAGAAGGACGCAAATTAAAATATTCATTTGCACACGAGTATCACTGTAAAGGAGATACATCTTACCAGTAATTTCAATGTTTGTTAGGGGATCTAGTGGGAGAAATCCACCATCATCTACTTTAAGTTTCCCATGAGTCATGCTTCTCAGTTTTCTGTTAGTTTCTTCATCGCTGCCATAGATTTGTGATGCGTCCCACCAATGAGTCACGTAGTTTTGAAAGGAAAGCGGTCTGGATGGATCTTCTTTGCAGTTGTCTGGACGGGTTCTTGCTACTGACCAGTTACCTAATAAACAAAAAGGACGCATGGATATATCGCGTATGTTTGAACACGTTGGATATTGTGACGTCCAGGCCAATTCATCCGCGCATTGTACTTTACAAATTATTAAATGCTATTTCTATCTCAAGTTCTCTGGGGTCTGATATTTAATTATGGACAATCGAATCTCTGCACCAGGACCATACGAAAAACCCAATTACAACATAACACTACAGTACCCTAAGTGTGTTCCAGTAGCTATTAATTTTTTACCATCATTTTATTAGGGCGCTATTAGTGCGTTTCATTCCATAGGGCGCTAGCTCAACTATATTCCAAAAGCATAGTTGACAATTGACTTCTACTGTATAAAGTAAAGTAAAGTAAAGTAAAGCGACCATATTTAACGTCGATAACTCGTAACAGTAATTCAACTGAAAAACCTGAGGTCGACGGTGCGCTCATTTTACTCCCCTCTCTCCATCATTGCTCCGTTTTAAGGGTGTTTAAACTAATTAGAGCTACACAGATTGGAAAGAAGTCGAAACAAGTACATGTAAGGTATGGTTGGGGATCGAACTCGGGACCTCTCGCACCGAAGGCCGCGCACTAATTCAAGTCTTTTGAATTTTTTTCCAGCATCACTTTTTGTTACTCAATGGAAGTGTGTTTTTCAGATGATAGGTAAAGTTTGATATTTAACTATGGTTCACGGAGCAGCGTGTTGACTAACAAAGGTATTCATAGATCGAGAGGGCTTATCTTTCTCACCTTTAAACCTTTCGTACATAGGATCATCATGTTGAAGAGGAACTCTGATTTGATTTTCACCAACGATTGGTCGTCCATGGTCGAACCAGTCATGCGTCATAAACTGGACCCAAGCAACAGCAAGTAGGTTTAACGACTTAGCAGGTTTGAAAGTATCACGTGTCATCAACCTTGATCAGAACAATAGATATGAGGTATGGGATCAAGCTAAGCGCTTATGCGCTGATAAATATAAACTCGAGTTATAAACTCGGGTATGAGTTGACTGGACAAAATGTGTAATACAATGTGAGTGGTCGCATATAACACATCAAAGTCCTCTTAATTATTGTCTACACTTCGTATGAAAACTACAAATAATTGCCAGTGCGCATTATATTCGCTATATTCGAACGTTAACGTTTAGATAGAGCACGAATTTGCTACTGCTCAATCTAATTCTGAATTAGGGACAGGGACACCTATCCTATAAGACTACGGGGTACGTAATATGCAAAACAACCGTTTACTCTTTTTCTATCTCTTCGCCCCTCTCTTCCCCCATAGTCCACGTTTTTTGCTCAGCTTCATTTCTTCCGCATCCGCAATTTTTACACAGGAATCCCAAACTCTTCAAATCCTAAGAACGCCTGGTTAGTAGGTGACTTGGCTTGGCCATTTTGTATGCGTTGCTAGTATGCAGGAAGAGCATGTTTTCATACGAATTCAAACATGTATATATACCTTCTAGCAACTAGTCGCGGATTAGGTTCCAGTAGTTTCTGTTTTTTTGGTAGCACAGTGTGATTGTAGTGAAAGTTTCGACCCAATCGATAAAATCTGCTCCCCATAACGGTATTCTTTAAATTGTTACATGTACCATCTACCATACGTGCTTTTTTCATTTCCTCCGTACAGAAATCTATCAGTACAGAAAAATATCACAAAAGTTACTGCTTTACGTACTAGCTTTCGGCATTCACGTACTTATTACGTTTAGCTAAACGTACATACTTACATTTCCGTACTTAATATTCTACGTTTACCTACGAACGTATTCGTTCTATATTTGCGTATACTTGATATCTTACGTATTTACGTATTCACATATTGTTTTGGGTTTAACGTACTTGTTCTACGTTTACCTACCTATTCTACGTTTACGTACCTGTTCTACGTTAACGTACATATTCTAAGTATATTAACGTACTTGTTCTAAATAGAGAGCAGTTATCGTCATCACTTTTTTGATGCCTTTTGGAGCCACAAACTTGTGTCTTGTCACCTTTGCACATTCTCCTGCATTTGCATACGCTGGTCTTGCGTACGTTGTACTTTTTCCCGCAATAGCATCTGAAGTTGAACGCAATCAGTTTAGAATTCAAAACACTTCCTTTGATGGAAACTGTTTAAAAGCAGGGACAATGATATGCCGTTTAATTGAGTTGGAAAAGATTTCAGCGGCCTAAAAAATAAATATTCGGATGGCTTCGGGGAAATTTCTTCAGTTATTACAAAGACTCAACATCTTGACCACCGCGCTGTTGGCTCAGTTGGTTGAGCACCGCTCTTCAGTACGGAAAGTCGGGGTTCGAATCCCAGAACCGGCCGGACCAGCCATCAGGGTCTTTAAATAATTAAATTGAAAGTGCTGCCTAATTACATATGCGAACGGTTCGATCTTTACGTCTTCTTGGATCGATAAGGACGTCAAACCGTAGACCGCTCTGGTTCTCCACGTTTCAAGACTTGCATTGGAGGGGCGTTAGAGAACACACGCCACTATTCGATCGGGGAGAGCAGGTTATAAAGTTGCCGGTGTGTGGTCTGACCTACTACACTAAAGAGCCCACTGTCAGTTGGCGAAATTAATTGTTGTGGTCCCTGCTTTCTTAGGAGGGTGAAGACAATAAACTAAACAAAACTTCATATCATTGCGAGATAAAGCTCAAAATGATGCATATAGAGGCTTTGCGCCATCACGTGACGGCAGCCATGACAGGAGGCAGAAACAATAGAGTCTGGATGAATCTGCATGGTTTTACACGAGAAAGAGTTCAGTTTCCCAGGGGGAAAAGACTCTATTGTTGTGCCTCCTGTCATGGCTGCATGCCATCACGTGATAGTGCAAAGCCTCTATTCAGTGTTAAGTACTTACGAGTCACCATTGAATAAAGCAGCGTATGGGTACCCTGTGGACTCACAACGATGTACGCACATTTCTTGTGTCATGTAACTGCTTGTGAGGACTTTTGTAAATCCATGATTTTCCAGCATATATTTGTTGTAACATCCAACTAACCTATGACCTGGAGGAAAATATTAACCTTGTCTTTGCAACTAAGTTTTCAAGTTTATTTCTCTGGCTTTACGCGTTCTTCCCCGGATACGCGAAATAAAGATCTGGCAAACCAAAATGGATTCATCCAAAACATAGTGCATAAAAATGTAAAAGGACTGAACACAACGTAAATTGGGAAATCACTAAATATTATGGATAGTGGTTGCCAAATATGGAAATAGGCGACAAATATGCAATGTTACCAAATATGAAATGTGGCTTCCTGCAAATGTGCAAGTGTACTGTCAACAAAATATATGTGATTATCAAATATGGAATGTGGTTACCAAATATGGAATGTGATTACCAAATATGGAATGTGTTTACCAAATATGGAATGCGATTAATAGATATGGAATGGGGCTACCAAATATGGAATGTGATTAGCAAATATGGAATATTGCTACCAAATACATGAAATATGGAATCAGAAGATGTTGTTGCCAAATATGGAATGCTACTACAGCTTACTACCGCCAAAGAAAGGATATTATTTGCCCAAGTAATGGCCTCTGTCCTATCGTACTATAACCCTGACCTTTATCTTAAAGAAGATTAACAAGTCCAGAAGTCGACTCACCTAGTACGGGGTCGATGCACTTCATTTTTTTGGCGGGAAGAGTCTTTGGGTACGAGTCAAACAGGTTTTCATCCATCATCCTTTCGCGATGGTAGAACGTGTAGGTCATGATTAAGACAACAGGCATGTTCCACCACACAACACCACTTTTTAGAAGGCCAAAGGCCATTCTTAGTAGCTGGGCCAAACCAGGGTCCATGGTTGATATATCCACTGAAAGGCAATTTAAAGTATTCATGTAAATAAATAAATAAAAATAATATTTATTTTCAGAGTAGCATATTTCTGCTAATATCTCCGAGACTCATCCCTACATTCGATATACTCTGCATACAATTTAAAAACACACATGTTGTTTTGCTGAGGGAGGAAAAACCGGAGAACCCGCGGAGAAAAAAACCCTCGTGGCATGGTAGAGACAAACTCAACTCATATATGATCCAGCTGCGTCTGAGCCATTAAAAGATTAATTGACAAGAAATCATACTATATGTTCAGCTGATCTTTGACGAGGAATCAGTGTTTTCAGTGTTAATTTCGTTTTGTGGAGTGTATAAAACTTGCTTTGCCTTTTGGACTGCATAACTCTAGAAGCTCAATGTTTTATCCCAACAAACTCGTGTAAACTTAAAAACGTGAAATTTACATCAAGTATTAGCTTTAGGTGAAACATGTGTAAACGCAACATTACTTTTCTTCTCGTGGTTGTACATTATTTACTGCCGGATTTCTGAGTGAAACACGGTTCAGTAAGACTGTACATGTAGATATACAGAAAATTAAGTTAGCTAGAAAACTTATAGGGAAATAGAAAATATACTGTGTAACTTACATGGTTGTGTCTTTGTTGGCGGCAAGTTTCAAGTGAGTCAAATTTGCAATGTAGCGGTTCCTTTCAAGAGAGTCACTGATTTAAATTCCCAAAGGGAGCCGGACGACTGTTTATATAAGAGTACAATGCAAAATGTCCGGCATTCAGATCTTACAAAGTGGACGCTGTGAAAAATATTGGAGTACAACTGTGCACCCAACACGGTTTAATTTAACAAAAGAAATTACAACGGTTTTCTCTCCGTTTGAGGTCTAGACAACTATAGAAAACGTTAGTTGATGATAAAGTGTATTTAATATAGCTATGAAATTAGACTAATAAATTTTAAATCGCACTAAATCATTACATAATCCTTTTTTCCTATTGTTTAATTATGGTATAGTGTTGTGTACTATTTAGTTGTCTTAGTAGTGCTGTCTCACGCTTTTATTATAAATATGTTCTGTATATTATGAACGTACCTTAGAACAGCAAAATTTACACCAAGTTTTGACGTGGTACACTTAAGGTAGTACTGACTTGTTCTTTACCAGAATCTACAAACAAGAATAAATTATTCACTAGAAACTGTTAGCAACGACTTTGAATAAAAGGCAGTAAAAAAACAACAACAGATAATAGCAATCAAGACTCAATTAGTCAAGAAAAATTAAACTAAAATGGAGTGGAAAAAATTGAAAAAGTAAAAGTGATGGTCAAATTAAGGCGGGTGTTAGATGGTTTGAATACGGCAATCAATGCAAGTGTCCCATTTTCAACTATTCTATGATTTACGCCGCTTAAAATTCTTATCTCCTCTGATCTGATGATTTCATTGAAGATCCTGTACATAATTCTGAATAGTATTTCTGGATTTAGCACTCGTTCAAATTAGCTAACGAAACGAATAGATATATACAAACAGAGCTATGAGTGTTTCAAGGGCCTGTTTCGGACAAGGTGAAAATTACAGAGATAATGTACCCAAAATGTTTACTCAAAAATATTGATCAAAGCCCTCGAACGACTAGCGTACTAGCACATTGAAACAGCCTCTTCCTCCGATTTATAGCTATAGTGACTTATGTACAAAGAACAAAGTAAAAAGAACGAAAAACAAAGATTGAATCTTACCGCTAATACTGAAACCTGTCCAGTGAAGGGTTCCCCTGGCAACTGAACGTTCTTGAGTACAATCCTGAGAATCAGAATTGCAGAGAAGGTAATTGACGAGAACACAAAAGAAAGGGGCAGGCAGTTACAGTTATCAGTTTTAATTGCCTACGATGGCTAGAGGAAATCTTGAACGTCAACGATTGTACCTTACTTGGAGATAACACAAATATTAGGCACTCGTAGCGCAAGCTACTGCGCGCTATCTCAGTATGTATCAGACTTTTCCTGTCAAACGAATTGGTATTTCACTTTGCGTGGGGTTATAATATAGTTTGTAAAATATTTTGTTGGATGTAGCCACACGTCATGTACAGCTCTCCTTGGCAGTTAAAAGCAACTTAGTGAAACGCCTAATGGCGTTCGCACAAAGAAACGCCTGCCTGGTGATATCTGTGATATCTTCTGTGACGTTGCAGCGACCAACGGACTGGTTAAGTTAACGAACAGTGGGAGGGGAAGGGAGTGGTGTGACAGGAAGGTTCAAATTAATTAATTAATGACTCTATGGCCTAACCAATGAATGTTGTAGTAAAAAAAGAAAGAAAGAAAGAAAGAAAGAAAGATCAGATCGACGACGTCGACGCGCGAATTAACGAAGAAGGAATGAGGAACTTGAGTTCGTCAATTATAAAAGGAAACTAAGAAGAATGAAAAAAACAACATATCAACGTTATCGAAAGCAACCAAACACGTACAAACCAACAAACCAACAAACCAACAGAAAACGATAGAACGAAACAATTAGAATATTAAAACTGGTTGTATATGTTTAAAAAAGAAATAGCTTTTCTCTCACAAGTGGTTTCTTGTAAAACATTAACTGTCGAAACTAAAAGTTAGTTTAGCCGCAAGAATAAAAATAGATGCTCCAACAAGAGCACCGACATGATTTAAACTGCAATTACAAATGTATTCTCTATGCGAAACAATTATTTCTATCCAAAAATACTAAAAATAACATCAGTTTATCCCTTAAATCCTAATAAGTCTTAGCTAATCCTCATAACCCAATTCAGGTGACTTTCTTTTAGTTTTAAAGTGTTTTTAATGAAGTTAAGATTGAATTGGTGGTCACGGACGCCAACTTGTATGATTAATCATTAGATTAATCATCAGGCCGGCTTTTGTAAAACAAATACAAAGTTCCCCGGGAGATTAACAATACTGTTTCAATTCAAAATGAAATGTTTCCTATTATTTGCCCTGGTCTCTTGGAAACGATTTTAATTAAAAGGCAAACACAATCTTTTGTCATGCAAAACACCACTCAGGAAAAAAGTCGTGCCCACAACTGAAGACACGGAGATTTCGCTTTGCTAAAAAATCACATTTATTTACTTTCATTTTAGTTTGTCAGTAGATTTTGACATTTTAGAGGGACGCAATAGTGAAAAAGCCGTTGGCGGCTCTTGAACGACAAATGACATATCTCTTAATTCAATAAAGTGATACTTAAGACTAACAATTTGTACAGAGAAGTCGAGAATGACAAGATCGATCGATTCAAATTAACCTAGCATTCAAAATCGATCGATTCAAATTAACGTGGTAAGCAAAATATTAACTTTTTAACTTCAGGAGAGGACATCAAAACTCAGTGATGAAGGTTTTCACTGTACAACATTTTCCCACTGTTTTTTTTTTTTTTCAGCAATTCAATTTTAAACAAAATAACGATTTCATAAGGTATAAGAACAAACAATCCGGGTTTGTTTGTCGAGCATATAGTTTTAAAAATGTACCATTAAGTTAAACTTAAAAATGTGTACACGAAATTATTGTTACCGTTTGGGTCAAAAATCCGAGCAAAATGAACAAATAATAAAGTTTACTCCAGATTGAGAACTGATGCACGCTTGCAAATAGACACATGCTTAGGGCGGAACAGATTTCATGTTTAAAATGATTGTTAAATAAGCTCTCGAACCTTAAAATACGATAATTAAGTTTAAACTAAGTTAAGAAGTCTCAAAGTTTGCTACCAACCAAGATTTTTCCTCTCACCTCGCTGTAGCACGATCACTGCACCTGGTACATGTATATCTAGTTACCCTCAGCTATCGCCGCACTATCGCCGATCCTACACGCTGCTAGTCCTTCCGTACTTATAGGATCCCATAGGAGTGAAAACAAACAACTCATCCAACGCTAATTAATAATATCCAAAACTCAGTTATCTTTCATTATCAATTTGACATATGAATAATTGGAAAAAGTGAATAAATGACAGATTGGATGAAAAACGAGAAGGAAGCTCTGAAAAGTTATAAACTGAGTTTTTCTTAAATGTCTTAAATTAAACCGGTAATTTATTTTAGTATATGTTTTGTTTCCAGAAACGAAAGAGTGATCGATGTTTTCCGGTGATAATCTTTATTGTTTCATGCAGAGAAAACAAAAGAGCTTTTTAACCGCACTCATGCAGTGGTCTATAATTAGCGTATATCTCATTGCCAAGAAACCAAAATACAACAAAATTTAAATTAAAATCGCTTGATTTAGAAACGCGCAAAATTTGACTTTGAAAACAAATTAAGGCTACGTTAAGTTCATAATAGCTATTACTGATGAATTTGAAAATACAGCCACGTTTTGGAACGGCTTTTTTCTTTTGTCTTAGGGTGAAACGTTTCATTTTTTTCGGATTATTATGGACGTATCCCGCGTCCCAGTTGGAAGGAGAAACTGGTGCTAAAACGGCACGTTGGTCATATTATTTAGAATGCATTATTAGTTTAAAATGAATTATATGTTCATCAATAAACAACATTTCTTGTTTCATTCTTAAAATGCTCAAATCTTACATTATTTTATGTTCTTATCTATATATATTCAATGAAGTATTTGTTCATAATCGATTTGAGGATGTACGATTTTCTCGTTGCCTAGCAACACGTGTCGTGTAGGTGTCCACATGTACTTGTATAAAAGGGATAATAACAGATACCAGTTGAGTTTCTTGATAAGGAAAAAAACGAATTTATAGATTGGAACGTGTAACTTTTTTTCACTTTTTCGTGTATTCAGTAGCTGTACTGTACATGATATATACTTGTGCGGTAAAATGAACAATCAACAACAACATCAACAACAATAATAAAGATAATAATAGTACCATCATCAGTCAACAACAAAAACAACAAAACTAGAAGCATTCACTATAATTATACATGTATACTTGCAGAAGTCCGCAAGAAACTAAATGGACACCTCACTGGCTTTCATTCAATATTCCTCTCCCTTATTAATTTTGAAATCATTCAGCGCTTATAATATTTTGGGAACACAATATTCTAACCGTTAACTTGTAAAGATTATGAGCAGATTCCGCGGCCCTCCGCTCCCTAGGGACTCCAGAATCATTTTGGTCCAGTAATGGCGGTGGGTTTTATGACCGCATGGACCTTGTATTTGTCTGACGCACACTTCTCACACTTCTAAGAAACTCTTTTAGAACCGTAATGCGCTATTGTTCGAACGCTGTTGCCGTGGTTACGAAAGTCAGAAGTTGGTTCAAATTGTTAATTTATATTCCAATATGGACATTTCAAACAGTCAATCAACCTGATTTTAAATTCAACTGTAATTTATGATTTATATTGCTTGTCATAAGTTCCGGTTATGCTTTTAAAATCTGTGTTTGTAAAGCCAGCTTTTTGACGCACGCGAAAACAAACAGTCGCTGTACTGGAAGATCTTCTTATGGTGCTTCACACAAAAGAAGACTGACTACTTACAAATTTTGATATTCAGTTTTATCATCCCACAAGCTAAAATTAGTTATCAATTCCACGACTACCAGAACAGTATTTTAATATCCTGAAGTGTCACGGACAGTAGATTGAAACTGGCTTAATTCTAATTAAATAAGCAGTAAACGTTTTACTTTTGTTTTACTTTTTGGCAAATCAAGAGAAAATGTCATTCATCTAAAAACGATTAGAAGATTTTCAAGAAAATCGCGCGCGCGAGTTCAAATTTTCCCGCCACTTCTAAAACACGAACGCGCGCCAGCAATATGCTAATTAGTTTGTGTTTTCATGTAATTATTCTCGTCCAAAATTAACTTATTTTCGGCGAAAAAGTGGGATGAGTGGGATGATAAATAAATAATCGGTCAACTTTTGGCACGATTCGCCAGGTGTCAGGTCTCGTTTGATACTTTGGTTCGACTTCGACCAAAACCAAAGCTGCCCGATAAATATGCCTTTAATTAATGAATTTGATATTGAAGGTATCTACTGAGTTTGATACAATGGAACAACATTCGTTTTTCTCAAGCTTAGAAGCATCGGTCGACTCGCTCTTTCGGTTATCTCTGGCAGGACAGGGTCCAGCAAACAAGATTGTATAATGATATATCCTCAAGTCAACTCAATCAGTACTCACTTTATTTCATTCGAGACACTAAATCCGTCACTGAAACTCAATTTACTAGTAGAGAATCGAACAAAACAAAACAGAAAACTACTCAGTTTACTAGTAGAGAACAAAACAAAAACTGAAAGGAAGGACACTATCTTGAGGCCCTATATTGCCCTCGTTTCACATGAACAAATCTTTGATTCTATGGCAAATTTTCTATGACAAATGGTTTTTCACCGACGTCTATCGACAACTTTTATATGACAATGCATTTGATGTGAATTTGATCAAATTTCCTGATCCACGCAAGCAAACTGATTATTTGCCAACTGACTGGAAAATACTTGTCAGTTGAAAATTTACTCTTGTGGAGGGGTCTAAAGACGTCACGCAGGCGTGATGACGTTAAAAGCGAGCATTGATGCAAACCTAGCTAAATATATCTGGATACAAACATTTTTAGGACTTAAAGTAGGATAAATTTGAAATTCTATACAACCCACGTGCTGATCAAGTGTTTGAAAACCAAAATATTTCTGAGGCTTTTGTTAATTCTGTACATAACTGCTGAAACAGAACTTACAACCACCTACTCTATACTTTTCGGACCCACAGTAAGATGCTTAAGCGGAAAAAAATGAATAGACTTTTGAAAAACTGCTTTTTAATTTTTTTTTTCACTTTTGTTTGATTCTTTTGCATTCTTTTGTACTGAAATATTCAATTAAACTACCAAATTAAACATATACCCTACGTGTGTGGTACAGAATAGCATGCCTAATGGAGTAGGCGCGGGGGAAGAAAATTCTGAGACGGCTTCGGAGGAAGAGCGCGAGGGCTTCCTTCGTATTCTTTCTCTTAATTTCCGAGCTTTGCGTTAACCTCCCGCCCTTACCGCCCAGGCCGTGCTCTGTGTTTGATATCAAGGGTAAAAAAATCACCTCATTCTCTTTATCTATTACATGCTTATCCAACTAAACTCAGAAGTGGAAATGTGGTGAGTGAGAGAAAGTAAAAGGAAAGAACTGTTAAAGGAAAGGAAATAACCACTTTCGCGTACTATTACCAGTTCCTCGCGAACGACATTGAGTTAGTACCCAGTCTACACGACCAAGATGGCGGGCAAGATGGGTTCAGAATCTTTGGTGGATCAAGCAAACAGTGTGTGGAAAATGCTCAATGATTTAGCTGACAGTGATCCTGAAGCTTACAAGAAGCTTATGGACAAGACTTTGAAAGAGGGTTCTGACCAGTTCAAGCCTCCTCAACCTTGTTTCTGCATATCCACTGTTATGGTGAGACGTCAAAAAGCAATTTTCTACTGAGTTTATTTCAATTTCTTTTATTCACACATAAAATATAAGGACAATTATATGACAAAGAAGAAAACTATTATATGACATTGAGTAGTTTTATTTTTGCCACAATAAATCAGTTTCAGTTTCTCACTGTATGATTGGTTGATAACTGTGATAAATCAGAGTCCATACCAACAATTGGCATCATCATTTGCATTATCATTGCATCAATTATTTGTGCTTGCACTTGAGCTAGTTCAACACATGGTCAAAACAAGTTATGGATGCACTTGGCTATACCTTATGAGTCCATTATATTTTGACCATGTATGATGTAAAATGTTGGTAAATAAGAGTTCATATCATGGAAGCCATTGTAAATTTGTTAAATTCCTTTTTTGTATTTGCAGTTACCAGAAGTAATTACTCATAAAGTGTATGTTAATATTTGTGGATGGAATCAAGTCCCTGCACCTAAAACAGACCAAGACCCAATACCAGTGTTAGCAGGAGCTGTTGAAGAAATTACTGTTGATGACACTTCTCATTCAGTCGTTGATGTCATCTTTAATACAAAAGTCCTTAAAGACATTGAATACAAAAAAGACCAAAGAAATCTGTTAGTTCATCTGGCTTTAGATTACCTTGAACAAGTCAAAAATATACAAGTGTCTAGAAAGTATAAAACTTTAAAAACTCCCTACAAAGGGAACAGTTCTAATTTGACAAAATATTTGAAATCTGATGCATTTAAGTCTAGTAATTCAAGTACTGGTTTGAACCAAGGTTATAAGAAACCTGCAGAGAATAAGGACACTTTACTTGAACAACTTTCATCAATAGCAGTTCAAGACAACAATGACAAAGAAACAGAAGGGATAAGCTTGTTCAATACAGATACAAATCACAACAAAAAATGTCTCATTGAGGAAATTTCAACTCAAGTTGTAAATACACCAAAACGTAATACTATAAAAGTCCCCAAGCATGAAATGGTTTTCAGAAAAGAGGGGGAAACAGATAAAGTGGTTATTACTATTGAGCTACCAGATGTATCATCAGTAAATCAATGTGAACTGGATGTATCAGAGGTAAGTGGCTTTGATTTTATCTGCCTGTAAGTTCCTGAAAGACCAATAAGTAATCCAGGAATAACTCTCAAGAAAACCATCCAAGAAGAAGTTGATTATGGATTAGTGGTAATTAGACTTTCAGGAATGATTCACCTCCTGATTTTGATTAATGTCTGGGATAAGGATAAAAATATAAAACAAGCTTAAAATTACTGTATAGAGGCTTTGCCGGCATGATCACATGATAGTGGCCATGACAGGAGGCACAACATAAGAGTCTTTTCCCCCTGGGAAACTGAACTCTTTCTCATGTAAACCAGATTCATCCAGACTCCATTGTTCCTGCCTCCTGTCATAACTGCCATCACATGATGGTGCAAAGCTTCTATTAGTCATTCATCCAGTTGCCTAAATAAGAAAAAAGGGGGTCTCACCCTTAGGTTGTGCACTAACCACTTGCTCCTGTAATACCTAACCAAGTAATTTCCATCCTGAGTGCAGCTTAACAATACAGTTTCTCACTGATATACCTCATCAAAAATATTTCCTATTCTCTGTTTTTCATTTGTAGGTTGATGTTTTGCTGAATGTCCCATCACTCTATGAATTACAACTTGATTTACCAAAAAAAGTAGATGACAGCCAAGTAACTGCTTCATTCAATAAGACTAAAAAAATACTGATTATCAAGTTGCCAACAGTAGAATAAAAAAAAAAGATTGATGAACTCTCTTTATGATAGGCTTGTAGTTATTTAAAATGTGGTGTATTTTTAGACCCAGAGTTTGGTTTAAGCAGTCCTATCCTGACAAGTTTGGCAAGAGGGATTTCATGGCAGCCATATTTATGGGCAAGTACAATAGAAAGTTTTTGAATAACAAAAGATTTCATTTCTCTTGGGAAAAAAGCTCTATTATTTTGACCACAAACATGGCTGCCGTGAAATCCCTCTATTTATTCACATTGTTTATGTTATGTTGGTGTGTGGAATAAAGTTTATGAATGCTTCATAGATAATATAGAAAATTAGAAGAACTGGCTATTATCTCCATCCTTGCCTGTTAAAGTAGTGTTCCTAGTAGACAAGATGAAGCTGCATGTATCTAAATTTGTAGAATGGTCAGTCCCTGAGCAAGCAAAAAATCGTCCGTGTAGTCACCGCTTAATATATGGGAGTTTCCCCTACCCCACCCCATCACTCCAGATTTTGCTGCATTTTGAAATCAGTATGATAATAGCCTCCCTGTAAACAATGGACTTTTTAAAGGGCTGTGCTGTTATAAAGATTCACACACTTATTGGAGAGAAAAAAACTTTAATTCATTTCACAATATTGTGTTATAAAGAAAAAATCTGTCCCATAACAAATACGTCAGTATCAAGCATGGGTGCAGGAAATCCAAATGGTTGGAGACTTAGCCTACAGGTCAAGTCCCATGAAATTATACTTGTTTGTAGGGACTGCATTGTTCATGGGATCTGTACTTGATACTCATTAAAATAATAATACCAAAAAAAACAATGACAACATATAAGGTTATTTATAAAAAGACGTATAGGAAATATGCAGCCTTATCCTAAAACATCTCTTGAGCTGTGCACAAGGAATTAACATGTCCCCTTAACTCTAGTGGTGCCAAGATTAAATTCAAAACCAAACTCTCTCTAAGGTGAACACTAAGCTTAGGTTTAAGCCTGATTTTCACTACGATGCAATCAAAAGCTCAAGCATAATTTTCCTTTTTCTTGTGCTTGCATCGATGTTACCTCAATGAAAACAGAGTATTATGTTGCTTGTGCTTGTGACACTTGAGTGAGAAACAGGTTTTAGAGCTGATCCCAAATTGTCTGCCTTAACAGGAAACAGTAGTCTGCTGTACTCCCTAATGGCCAAGACTGAAAGTTATCTATCAGCTAATAGCATTATAACCAGTGGAGGCTTCAGAGCAAAATTCATCATTAGCCTACATCATTCAAAGACAAATCCTCCCTCAAGTCTATATCATCAAATCATCTGTCATTTTTGACATCATATGAGTAAAGAAAACCATCATAGAGAGAAATGTCTCTGAGTATCTGAACGGTTTTATAGAGCAAATGGCTGGCTGTTGATTCAAATTACATCACATATAGAAACAACAATGTGTAGGAATGCAAAAGAAGATGAATGTAGTGACAAGAAATTGTGAATGAGTGGAAAAATAGGGAAAGAAAGAAAGACGGTAGAAGAAGAAAACATTCAGAAACAGCCGCCATTTTAACCGTGTCAAGCTCAGAGGGACTGGGCTCAAACCCAAGTCCCCACGGTTTTGTGTCGAGCAACGCCTGTCGATATTTCACATATAGCTATTTTTCGGTTTTGATGAATTGCGAGAAAACTTTCACGTTTCAGGATGAAACTTTTCAGCTTATAGTTAAAATTCCAGAGGTAAGGGGATTGTTTCCAACGATTTGACGAGAAATATTTTTGTGAATTTGAAAATTTAATTTTCAGCTCTATCCAATCTCAAAATAATTAATTCTTCTTTTTCCCGATGGGTCTCGCTGTTAGGTAGTTGATCCACAATATGGCATGTTTACATGGCCCTCAGCCCCTGTACTCGCCCAATATCTGTTTCACAACCGTGCACAGCTTGCTGGAAAAACAGTTATAGAGGTATACTATTAGTATGTACACTGCATAACAACCTAAGTATCTCTCTGATGTACATTTAATTTTTATAGCTTGGTGCTGGAACTGCTTTGCCTGGCATTGTAGCTTCATTATGTGGCAGCAACGTTATATTAACGGACAAAGAAGAGTATCCAGAGTGCCTTGAAAACTGTCTTAAGAGTTGCCATGCCAACAAACTTTCTTCTGTTCAAGTCATTGGTATCACATGGGGACAGTTCTCTCCAAATTTCTTTAGACTTCCTAAGGCTGATATAATGTTGGGTTCAGATTGCTTTTATGATCCTAAAGGTACTGCAATGTAAATACATTAAGTTATTATATCTCTATATAGAGTTCATGCAAGTATGTAGAGCCTGCAAGACATTGTTATGGAACATAGTAGGCTATGTTTTGCAGGGTACATTCCAAGACTTGTGGAAAGCCAACTACCCAACATTGCATTGGACCTGAAGGGGTAGTGGATAGAAAAGACCTTAATAGATGGGGTATCCAATGGAATCAGGTGTAGTTTCTCACTCTCAACAGATATCAGCATTGAGGAACCATTTTGCACTCTCCCTGCCCAAGGCTAGAGAAGTTAACTATTTGTTGAGTAGCCTTTTGTGCAGGCATTTTTAGTAAATGGATTTGCATTTTCCTGGAGCATTAGGCATCTGAAGGAGAGAGAGGAAGCCTGATCCTAAGAAATCCCAGTAGTAGAATATTATTTTGTTGCCTGTAGGCTAGTGGAGAGCATTATTAATATGTTTAAGATTTAAGTATATTTTTGAACCTCGTTTGTTTTTTTTAGATTTTGATGACATTCTAGCAACAGTCTCCTTTTTTGTGAAAAAGAATCCCTCTTTAAAATTTTTGACAACATATCAGGAAAGAAGGTGTGTCATTTTAATGAAGTATATTTGAACCTAAAGTATTGCTTTGTACTATTTATTTCAGATTTATATAGTTTTAGTGGGCCAATTTATTTGCAACTTGGTGTCATCCCTAAAAAGGTCATGGGCCTTACAGGGTATACCCATTTTCAAAATCATATGAACTAAACAACTTAATCATCACATTAATGGTTTAAACATTAAAAACTATTCACTATACATTTTTATAAAATAATATAATGATATCTAATCAAGTTTGTCTCAAATTTTAATCTTTTCAAAGCTCCAATTGGTCTATCCAAAGTCTGCTATCAAAATGGAGTCTCCAATGTGTTCATATTCCTTTGGAAACATTCAATGCTGATGGAGGTCTTGTAGGAGGACATGCCATGTCTAGCAAGCATACCATTCAAATGCTGGAGATCACCACATGTGAATGGTGTGAAAGTTCTTGATGCAACCCAGATTGACCAGACTACTACAGTTATGTGTATTTCTAGTACATGGGTTGCAAGGACCTCTGATCTATCCAGCACCTTTCTGGTCCAACTGATGTACATATACTACATCATACGTGGTACTTGGTATATTTGTGCCTATGTTTTTGCAGTGGCTTCCACTTTTGGAGCTTGATGAACAGGAATCTTATAAACTTTGATGTGAATTGCAGAGTTGGTTCTGACCTTTGAATGGCTTTCATGTTCCTAGAACGAACCATAAAATATATAATGCAATATCAAGTATAATTGCTGGTGCATAAATGTATCAAACAGGATGAAATCCTAAAAACACAGTTTGCAAGAGAGCTGATGAATAATAAATTGTAGTATCTTACATCATCAAGGGGTTCAAAATCATCAATTAAATCCACACTTGCAGTGTTTGCTGAAATCTGGAAACAGATGATAGAGTATATATTAAATGAATGGAAATAAAAGCAGTTCAGTACAATTGATCTTTCAATATTTCTAGTACAATTGATATCAAAAATATTATGGTGTATTAACTTTTCATAAAATAGGAATATCACGCAACAGTGGGGATTCATTCATAACTAAAGGCGCTGTTACACGGTGCAATTTTTCTTGCAACTTGCAATGCAACGCCGTTGCGTTGCAAGTTGCAGAAGAGATTGCGCGCGTAACACCCTTCTCTGCAACTTGCAATGCAATGTTGCAAGTTGCAGAAAAAGTCGAACGAATTTTTACTTTTTGCAACGTTGCGAAGCACGTTGCAGCGTGTAACATCAGTCCAGCAACCTGCAATGCAATCCCTGTCGCCAATGACCAATCAGAACGTAGTAACATATATATCTGGTTTTTCGAAGGTCAAGAAAGAGTTGCGTTGCGAGTTGCAAAGAGAATTGCGAGCGTCTGACATCTTGCCAGCAACTTACAATGTTCTGCTTTTGTCAGCATTGCATTGCAAGTTGCAAGAAAAATTGCATCGTGTAACAGCGCCTTAAGCTACGATAACTCACTTCTACTGTCCCCATCCCCCTGTGTTTCAGTTGTAAAGCAAGATTGATCGCTCTGTTGATAGCAGCTCCTAGACCATGGATCCAAACTTCCTGTTGGCTAATAAAAGTAGACATTTTTAACTATGCATTCAAATAAAAAAAACACACACGCATTTTAAACACTTTATTACCTAGAGTCAAGTAACTTTTGGCATCGTTCTATTTGGGCTTTAAAATCCGTTTTCCTGTTGATATAAACGTCATTTTTCTTTTTGGGAGATCTTTGTGGAGTACGCTTCTTCATTGAAACTAAAACATAAGTAAAATAACAAATTATAGAATAAGAAAGCAGAAAAAAACTAAAGTTTATTTCAACTTACAACTTTCCTTCTTTTCCGCCATATTGAATTTGTGGTATCATCCGCTGACCGCATCAAATAATTGGCGGCGCATGCTCAGAAGCGTCCTCTTTCCATCGCCATCTTTGAGACTTGAGAGAGGGTGAGATAAATTGCACAAATAAATCTTACTGAATCTGAAGCATCGTAAGATATCTCAATATTTAGTTTAGTAAAACTTATAATGTAGACATTCAGCTCTACTCTGACGTATTTCTTTAATTTATTGTCCATTGTTTGGGAAAGTTATCGGGTTATTTCCTAGTACTACACTTCGTTGCTCAAATGTAAAATTTATTTTCAATGATTTTAAAGGTTGCTCAGGATCTCAAGAAGAAAAAAATATCAAAATGGTATGCTATGTCTTTCTTGTATAAGCTCGAAATTTCTAAGTTCCCAACTGTCGTTACTTTGAGTTTGTTTACATGTTTATAAACACCAAAGTCGTAATAAAACTGATGATTTATTTTGCAGCCAAAGCAGATTCACGAGATCAAAGATTTCCTCGTCACTGCGAGAAGAAAGGACGCAAAATGTGAGTATCTCCTGACAGCTGATATCAAGTATATTTATTGTTTTGTACAACAACGTTGATGTTAAAAAGAGCAGACTTTACTTAACTGGAAAACCACAGCACTATCACAGTATGTCATAACATGGAACTTTGATATTTTTAGAGAATACATGTCACGTGTTTGATAATAGCTAGGCAGATTTAGCAAGTGTGACACAATGCAAGCGTGGGAGATGAGGAAAATATCTCATTTGCTCATTGTAGTACTACCATGACAAATTTGTGATGCCACATTCAGTGATCCCATTTACAACACAAAGCCCAGAAGTATGACCAACTATAATGTATTCACATTCTTTCAAAAAAAGAGATATCATCCAATCAGCATCCAAGGAATCTCTTATCTTATCTCCCATCTAAGCACTAATTGGAGGATGGCGAGACAGAAGTATGCAAAATTAATACATTAACACTGGTCACAGTTTTGAGCTTTGCTCTGTAACCTGTTTAGACATGAGATGATGAATTTCTTTCATTTCTTTGTTGTATGACTACTGTGACGACATTGCTATGCTTGTTTTGGCATCCTCCTCTTGGCGTCAGTACATCAACAGTCATTTTGAATAAAATTCATCATCCCATGCAGCTCCTTCTTTCCTGTCACGCTGTGTTTGCTAAACCATTCTATGACTATTTATAGCTGTCAAGATAAAGAAAACTAAAGACAGTGTCAAGTTCAAAGTGCGATGCAGTAGATATCTATACACACTTGTCATTCAGGATAAAGAGAAGGCTGATAAGCTTAAACAATCTCTCCCTCCAGGTATTCTGACAGTTATTGTAGGATGTGTAGTGTTGTCTAAATGGATATACATTTGATATTTAATGAGTGCTTTGATGTTATTACCATCTATGTTTTGCTAGAATTGATTTCTCTTTGGAAAATCTGCTTTTCCTTCAGTTTATTTTCCTTCCTTATTCTATCTCCTGTTACCACTGTTTGGATAATTGTGTGCCCCATCGGACTAAAGTCTTGACTGCAAATTCATCGGCTACCAAAAAATCCAACTCAATTTTCAGAAAGAGAAAATATTATCATGATGTCTTGAACATTTTGTTGGCTTCACATTAGCCTATCGCCCAATAATCCAGTTTCAAGATGTGCTTCACCTGCCACATCTAAAGGATTTAGAATGAGGCTACATGCTAAAACTTTTGTCTTTTTATGAATGACTTTGTTTTATGCACATAGCCTCATCTTGATACTTTTGTATGTGGCAAGTGAAGTGTATCTCGGAAGTCGGCTGTTCATCAATATTGACCTCTTTCCTGTGGGTGTGTTATTAATATTATGCAAACAATGATAATAAAAGTCTATATATTTTAAAATGGTATTCTTGTGAATATGAAAAATTTATTACTTTTCATCTTTTTTTCATTTTGCAGGCTTGGCTGTCAAAGAGCTCAAGTAAATGTCATCTTTGAAAAGAAATAAATGTGTATTATAATTTGATTTGTTTGACTCATCATTTAGGTATACATTAATTTTTCTTGTACAATGACTCTGAGCAACTGATATTGTACATTTACAGCAGTTTTCAATTGCATGTACCCACTAACAATAATTTTTATCTCCAATGAAAAAACTAAGTTTTCATGGTGGCAATCAAAAGTGTTTCCATGACAATTTGCACTTGATTTTATGGCATCTATTTCTTACAGCAGTTTCTGATTGTTAGGCTTTCATTAAAAGAGTGAAAATGGTAAATCTGCCCAAAGACATAAGCAGAATGTATATATATGGCCAAATTAAAAAAAAACAAACTATCTATAGGCTAATTTTTTGCTTGTGGACTTCATATTCTATGCTATTGGAGCAGTCCATTCTCAACAGTCGACTAATTTCATGCACATAAGGTCAACTAAAAAGTTAAAATCTTTCAAGTCATTGAAGTCTCGTGATTGCTTATTGAATTGTCATGGAAATCGTTTTTGATTTACATGAAAAAAGTATTTAACAGAGAATAGTAGATGTGCAATATTATTGAACACTGCTGTACACAGTACCTCAAATGTGAGACATGAAGCATTGTGAAGTGCTTTTGATTTTGTTGCCGAGACTTGAGTGGGCATGGGGCCAATTTGGCTGTTTTTACCAAAATTGAAGCACATGCATGGAGAAAAATAAAAGTTTTGATTCCTTGGGTTTGCATTAAAGTGCCTATAAAGTCTAGCCAGAAATAATTTCTCTCAAAAGAACTTGGCCTCTCAAACAAAAATATTTTGAAAAGTGGGTCTTTCAATTTCTGTTGACCGGGAAAAAGCGCTGCAAAGTTGGAGAAAAAGCACATTTTGGGCATCCTGTGGAAAAATTTGTGAGAACCCTGGGAGACTGAGACCCAGGAATAAAGTTTGATTTAGACGCTACAAGCTCTTAATATCTTTGTATATTGTTATTGGTATACACTATATTTAACTTCTGCTACAAGTTCTACTACTTTGATATAGCTATTTTCAGCTCTTTCTTTGAGTGTAAATGCCGTGATTCCGGACATTACGTCACAATGTGCCTTACATTATGTCACAATGTCAAAGTTTATTATCAACCAAATGAGTTTATTATTAACCAAATTCGTCCCAGCCTTCCAAAGAATGCGGATTTTTGTATGGAGCGACAGCTTTGAACAGACGGATACACTGGAAAAAACCTTACGTCTTTGATGTCGCTTTAATTATATTTCCCCAAGATACTCAACTTTTAAAAAATATACATTTTGGCTAGGGTTTATAGGCACTTTAAATTTTGTGCTTGCACTTGATTCACATGCACATTGGCTTGTGCTTGCATTTGCATAACTTGTGTGATCCAGGCTTTACACCTGAAAGAATGACACTGAAAACTCAATGCTGTTTTGTAAAATATTTATTAATTCTACTTTTGTATAGATCCCCTAGCTACAGTTTATTTACAGGACTTGAATACTTCATAGATTTTTGCATAGTTTAGAGATATATAAATGGTTGTCATCATGTTATGACATTGAATGTCCACTATTTGATGCTTCATGTTTCTGGATAATTTTCTTTAGTTCATCCAGTCTTTCTTGTACCACGGCTGTTCTAGTGCATGAAAGTTCAAAATCCTAAAACAAAAATTACAAATTGGTTTACAAATCACATTCAAAAGTTATGGATTGACTATACATGTATATGAAAATCAAATGTGTATCATAGTTCAAGAAAACATCTCTACCCCACCACGGGGGGAATTTGTGCATGGGCTCCACTACCCCCTGGAACTTTCAATTTTTTCCCCTACAAACTCTTAATTTTGTTCTTTCTAAGATCCAGAATTTCCAATTCCCTCCATGGTAGTATACAGATATTTTCTGGGATTTATATACAATCAAAATTCTTGCCTTTTCAACACCATATGTTGACCCTTCATGGGGTTGTCCTGTAGCAACTTGGGTTAAATAACTTATTTGTTCTGACAAACCTTTTTCAACTACCTAGACATAAATAAGTGTTAATCTCTGCATGCACATACAAGGGGGGATATCCTCCAGAACCCAGGAGTAACATTTTGTCGCTTGTTTCTCGCTCCCAGAAAAATTATCCCTAGGAACGTACTGTAGTCTGTTAGAACTTGTTCCGGAAATTGGAATTCATCTCTTTTCTGATTGGTAAGCCCCAGTGGATTGACCAATCAGATTGACCAATCAGATTGGTTGAATTCTTTGAAAGCTGCCCTTCCGAAACAAGTTCAAACAGATGTGCTCAGAGGTAATTTCTCTGGGATCAGTGAGAAACAAGCGACAGAATATTACTCCTGGGTTCCCGAGGATGAAGGGAACATTGCAGGGACTTGAAGTGCAATTTCCCTTAAAAAGTGTACTGGATAAAATTGTTAAGTGGAGACAATCTTTCCCTAAAACAAGTCCCATTGATTTACACTGGTTTGATTTTGTTGGTGGCAATTCCATCCAAATATTTGTTGTTCCATTGTGTGCATTGTTTGTGGAACCTGTCTCCACTACAAAATAAAATGCAATCTCCCCCTCCCCAAATAAAAAAAAAAAGAAAAGAAAAGAAAGGGGAAAAAAGAAAAAAAATGTTACTCCTTAACTTCTGTATTGGAAACTTGCACACACAAATAGAAACAGTCATGGTTGGAGTTTGAAATTGTTGTAGACATATAAGAGAATGTATGATATCCAGCTTGCATGTAATAGATGATCCATATCCCTACCTCTAATGATTTGACAAATTGGGCTGCCTTTGCATTCACAACATCGTCTGACGGGGATTCCTTGGACAGTTCAGACAAAGTCTCTCCGGCACTTTTTAAAACAGTTACAATTTCCTACAAATAAAACCACAGTCACATGTTGATAAAGCAACAAGATATATTTATGCTCTCTTTATAGCACCCAATTTGTTCGGTTTTCCAATAAAAACTGTAAAATGAGTACGCAGTTCAATGCATGGAAAACTTCACAAAAACATGTTTTTAACGGGACTTACACGTTCAATATCTTCTAGACGCTTTAATCTATCTCTTGACTGTGACATAGTCAAATCGAAAAGCGTTATATCTAACAAATTCAGCAGCAAATTCAGAGCCTTTAGCTACACTCTGTCCGCCATTTTGGAACAACAGCAACCGCGAGGACCTTGGACGAATGGTAAACACCGCAAACGCTTTGAGTGCGGGCCAAATCACGTGACGTGGCCAGACAAATCCGGAAGCAAGATGGCGGCTAAATGTTGTGAAATCAGCAGAAAATCTTGCTCGTTTTTGATATGATTTTTTGAGCGAAATGTTCCAGCGTCAGAAAAACTGGATATCTGACGTACTGTGGAAGCCTAAGAAGTCTCATTCTTTAGAGCAGCTACGGTACGTAATGGTTTTTTAAGACGAAAGTATTTGGCTCTCAAGCCCTGACGTGTATTGTAAATGAGCTGTTTTTGAATCAACCTTTTGAAAGACGTCTTTTCTCGCCGAAACTGCACATCGTGAGAAGTTTTAAGTGTCATTTATGTAGATGAAGTCGTAATTTTACGTTTGACATTTCTTGCCAGGTACCTTCACTATGTTCTCAACAAAAACTCGGTCATCAACGAAACCAACCGAGGTCTTCTGGTTGAAACACTTCGATCAATTGCTGAAATACTGATATGGGGAGACCAGAACGACAGCAGAGTCTTTGAGTAAGCATAATATGACATTAAATTCGATGAACTACTGCGCCTCGTTATTGTACATGTTCTAGTAAAAAAATGTACGTCTTTGACAGTATTTTCTATACACTTCAATGATTGTACGATATACATTGTCCATTTACCAAACCTTTAAATTGTAGCACTGGTGTAGTGCACTTTTATACCAATGTGACTCATAATAAACTAGGATCAGCTAGCTAAGAATGTTTTTGAGCCACTTTACTGAATGTATATGTGTAAAATATATTTATTATATAGATATCAATGAAATACCAGGATTTCTCCTGTTTCTAAAACTTCGTACACAGTGAAGATATCATTTTTATCCTTCACATGTGAAGATATCACCGTTGCCATGACTACCCTTGTATCAACCAATCACAAATGGCCTAAAATTCTTCCCTGATCCTGGATATTTCATTGATATTTATAAAATAAACAGAACATTACATGGTCGCTTGGAGATACGAATTTTATCTTCTCGTGTTGAATATCTCTCACTCGTTCGCTGCGCTCACTCGTGAGATATCAATTGAACACTCGAAGATAAAATTAGTATCTCCGCGCGGCCATGTAATATCCTCTATTTGTACGTCAATTAAAAAGAAAGTTTGGGTTAAATTAATGTTGTATTTCATGGGAGCTGTATTTAAGTAAACAAAGAATAATTATAAGGCCATTCTTTTACCTAATAGACCTTTCCTGAATTCATATGACTAACCACTTGTAACCAAAAACAATAGATTCAAGTCGAGGTTTGGGTGGATAAAATACATGCTACAGTGTATAGATTTATCCAGCCCAGCCTCAACTAGAATCTTTTGTTTCACGATTAGTTATGCAAATTTGGGAAAAGTCTATTTTGGTACAAGATGTGAGATGCAACATCAAACAAGTCGCTGAGATATTTGATTTTATTTCTCAGCTTTTTCCTTGAGAAAAACATGTTAATGTACTTTCACAAGATGATGAATCAAAGATCCAGTAATCAGATCTGTGTGCAACTGCTACAGACCCTAAGTATTATGTTTGAAAACATACGAAACCAGACATCATTATGTAAGTGTTGACATAAAACGTCTTTTCTTTTATTATAATTACTACTACATGTGCATCATGTGCATCTCCTTTTATCTTTCATTGCATTCTGTACTAGTTTCCTTGGTTGGTTCCCAGGTTCCTTGATTACCATGGTGAATTATTGTTTCCAATTATCTGTAAACAACAGTATAGGTTGCATAATTAAGTTGAAGCCAAATGATACCAACAATTTTGGCCAATAACTCGCAATATCGTTGGCTCCAAAATGTTGGATACATCCATTTGTACTATCTTAATATCTGTAAGATAGTGCAAATGGATGTATGAATAATTCATTTCATCTGTTATCACTAAAGCATTGGGTTGCCAACCACCAACTGCCAACATTGTTGGTTGTCACTGGGAGTTTTGCATAAAATGCTACCTTCACTATTGGTATTGCTCTGCAGTGGGTATTTTAGCATGGATATTATGCACGGGGGCATTTCAAACTACTTTCATTTTTATTTTCTATTGTTATAGATTATGATAATGCACACAATGACAGCAAAAATCAAACAAAATCAAACCAAAAACAAATTTTTACACTACACATATTATGTACTTTGTTTCTTTTAACAGATTACCTGCTCTCTAACAACCATGTCAATTCTATTATTATTCACAAGTTTGACTTTTCAGATGAAGAGGTAATTAATTTGCATTTTATTTTTGCCACGTTTGGGATCTTAATAAGGATTAATACTTGAATCCTTAACTCCAGTTGAAATATTACTAGTGGTATATATACTAGCTTATTATTATTCCATAATACATGTAAGCTATACTGCTGGTATATATATTTCTCCTTCCATTTCCTAATATAATTGGAGTGGGTCGCTACATGGCCCTGTATAAAATAATATTTTGATCACTGTGATCTAACCATGATGCATGGTTAATATTTTCATCTTTTCTTTCAGGTGTTGGCTTATTATATTTCATTTCTGAAAACATTATCCCTCAAGCTGAATACACAGACCATTCATTTCTTTTTTAATGAGGTATTTTATAATCAATAAATTGTTATCACATACTGTACATGTAGAGTGATCTTTGAAGGCAACAGATAGATTCTGTATGCCTGTCTCTCTGTACGTCTGTTGTTTGGTGGCCAGTCAGCTCATCCTTGCATTTGTCTGTTTGGTCTTTTGTCTGTCAGTCAGTCATTCCATCAGTCAGTCCATTCTGTCTGTGATCACCCACTCCTTACACCTATTCAGTCAATCTGTCAGTCAGTAGGTCAACCTGTCTGTCAGTTGGTCAGTCAGTCAGTCTGTCAGTCAGTCAGTCAGTCAGTCAGTCAGTCAGTCAGTCAGTCAGTCAGTCAGTCAGTCAGTCAGTCAGTCAGTCAGTCAGTCAGTCAGTCAGTCAGTCAGTCAGTCAGTCAGTCAGTCAGTCAGTCAGTCAGTCAGTCAGTCAGTCAGTCAGTCAGTCAGTCAGTCAGTCAGTCAGTCAGTCAGTCAGTCAGTCAGTCAGTCAGTCAGTCAGTCAGTCAGTCAGTCAGTCAGTCAGTCAGTCAGTCAGTCAGTCAGTCAGTCAGTCAGTCAGTCAGTCAGTCAGTCAGTCAGTCAGTCAGTCAGTCAGTCAGTCAGTCAGTCAGTCAGTCAGTCAGTCAGTCAGTCAGTCAGTCAGTCAGTCAGTCAGACAGTCAGTCAGTCAATCAGTTACTCAGTCAGTCACTCAGTCAGACAGTCAGTCAGTCACTCAGTCATCTCTGGACAGTCAGTCAGTCAGTCAGTCAGACAGTCAGTCAGACAGTCGGTCAGTCACTCAGTCAGTCAGTCTGTCTGTCTGTCTGTCTGTAAGTCAGATTAACAGCCACATAGACTGTGAGATACAGACAAGTGTTTTCTAACAGATTCTAATGGTCTTAATGTTTTCCTTTGCAGAGAAAGAATGATTTTCCATTATACACAGAAGCCTTAAAATTCTTTAACAATTCTGAAAGTATGGTCAGAATAGCTGTCAGAACTCTGACACTAAATGTATATAGAGGTAATTATCTTTGTAAACATTTAAATTACTTTACTTTTAATGTACTCATTAATTTACATGCACCATGTTTTTTATTTTTGCTGCTACAGTTGGAGATAAAAATATGTTAGAGTTCATAAGAGATAAAACAGCAGATCCTTACTTTTGGAATTTAGTTTGGTTTATTGGAAACCATGCAATAGAGCTGGACAATTGTGCTCAAAAGGAAGCAGAGTAAGTAAAACAAGTACTTTGTCCATTATTAATTTATCACAGAATTAAAACTCAACTGCAGGCTTAAAACTACATATATAATAAAAATTCTTAATCCTAAAATGTTTTGCTAGCAATATTTGTGATACTATTTTCTCATTTTTCTTATTCAGCCATTTAAAATGTGACCATCTTAAAGGCCTTGTAGCAGATCATCTGGATCATCTCCATTATCTTCATGATATTTTATCTCTAGACATTCATGATATTAGCAGTATATTAACTGAACATCTGTTGGACAGACTACTAATCCCTTTGTATGTGTATTCCACTGTTAAAGACAGGCTAGAACCTGAACTGGTGAGTGGATACCTTTTAGAATTAATTATACATGAATGTTTTGCTGCATTTTGTTACATGATAGGTATTTTTAGAAGATTTGAACAAAGCTTACAGTAAATATCATTGTCTTCAGATATTCAAATTTATGAGTATGAGTATGAGTCCATTTATGTGGTCATTCTTTTCCCTTTCTTCCATTCTTCATTCATTTATTTATTTGTTCCCTCCTTCCTTCCTCCCTCCCTCCCTCCCTCCCTTTCTGTCTGTCTTTCTTTCTTTCCTTCCTTCCTTCCTTCCTTCCTTCCTTCCTGCTTTTGTCTTTATTTTTTTTTCTGTTACTTTCTCCTTTTTCTCATTAATATACAATTCATTTCAAACTTGTTTCAGATACAACCAAGGATAAGTGCTTTGGTGTCCTTGTTCTTGTTGTCTCAGGTTAGAGTTTGACTTACTTGAATGCATGCAATAATTACAGCAATATTTCAATTAACAGCAATAATTCTTTTTTCAGATTCTTCTCATTATGAACTACCCTCCTCTCGTCTCAAGTCTAGTTGATATAATTTTAAATGGAGATGAGGTGGCCCCAGGAGAAAACCCTGAGGAATCCCCTCTACCTTTGAAAAAGGTATCATTCTCATTTTCTTTATTCTTTCTTTCTTTTTTTTCAAAATCATGTGCAATGACTTCATTAGTAGTCAACCTTGGGTAATCTGGATGAAAGGGAAGAGAGAAGAGGAAGATTGAGAGGGAAGAACGAAAGGGAAAATGGAGAAGGATGCACTGGGCATTTCACTATGTTAAACCATTTCCAAAAACAAAAACTAATTTGAACTCTGACAGCTAGCTCAGTATTTGCTTTTGGTTAATGTTGTAACTTGATTGACAGAATCCTTAAATGTTGTTTCTATTGCAGGGAACTATTTTTTCTAAGTGGGGTAATTTTAAAAATCACTGTAATTTTCACTATAACATTGTTCATCACTGTGGAATAAACTGTTAACAAAAACATTTTACATTCTACATGTAGGCTGGATCAAAAGCAAGTTCTCTTGCAAGCATAAGGACATTCCAGTGTCCGGAGCAGACTTTAGAAGAGTCTTTAGTTGCTTATGGAGTCAATACTGAAGGCTACATGTTTCTCGGCAAATCTTCTATGGTCTCTTTATCACGTGACAGGCCTAGCTCTGTGCATGTTGCTAACTCAAAATTTTATGTTAAAGGTATGCAAGCCAGTAAATAGGATAATGTATTATACGTAGCATTACATCATATTCCTTATATACATGTAGTAATTAAGTCTCAAAATGGCCTTGGCAATAGACTGTGTAGTCCTTTAATAATTAATGGAAATAATGAAGATTTGTCAGACTCCATCTATCTGTAGATGGGTGAATTCAAGCCTCATTTGTATATGACAATTTTTGATTATCTAACTGTTTACTGTTCATTTGATAGATAAAAGAAAAACTGATGGAGGGTTTTTGGAAGAAAAGATTAATGATCCAAGATCAACAGTAGCTAGTGAGTACCTGTAGCTATTAATAGTTCATGTACATTCTGGACTTGCCACCCAGCCTCATGTTACATGTGCCAATGATTTTTGTTCCTGTGTGCCAAAATATCTCTTTGTTTTTGGTTTAGCCAAATTAAATGGTGTGGCTGTAGCAGTGACAGAGACACCACTGGCATTATCAGACGGGGATGTAGACTCACTGGGAGCCATTGCATCTGAAGGTGCAGACAAAGTATCTAAAAGAATGACCACTGATGAAAAACCACTGAAAGGTTAGACTCCTGCTCAGCCCCCAAGGATGTCTTTGTTACATTTCTTACTAAAATCAATTGTATATTATGCATGACTGATTATAGTATTTTCAATTGCTTAGTTAAATTGAAACATATTATAGAGCTGTAATTATTTTTTTAGTTTCCAGTGATCAGTACTTTCTTTCAAAAAATTCAAGAATACTGGTGAAGGTAGGATTGTATTACATTAACAAAATGTTATTTCCTTTCAAAAAATTTTAAAATGCTCATTTTTATTTTATTCCAGAGTTTTGTTCGTCGTGCCAAAGACTTCAAGCCTGATAGGTACATGTAAATAGATATTACCTCCAGCACAATGATCAGCTACCTAACAAACATACAATAACCAATACAGGAATACTGGGGTACATCTTGACCTTGTTGACTTTAGAATGGACCACTGAGATAAGCTTGTTGCAAAACCTTTCTGCATTTGCTTCAACACCGATTTGGCTTTTATAAATGATGGAGTTGAAACTATTAATGTCTGACCCCTTTAAATAATGTTGAAACAAATTGAATAACAAAATAGAAATAAAGAATAAAAGTTTAATTACATACATTCATGCTACAGATGTAATTTATCTCTGTAATTTCAAATTATTTTGTGTTATAGTTTGTTCCTTGATGCCTTGTGCTCCAGTCTAGATTCTAGTGATAACGATGGTGAAGCATTATTTGCCTTGTGTCTTATTTATGCAGCAATTAAAAACAAAGGTATGATATGTCAACAGTTACACCATTGTGGTGTCTAGTTACTATAGACCAAATTCATTTGACACTACAAACTTTGCCATTATGATACTGCATGGTTTCTGCAGGAATTTCAAATCTCTCAACTGTTGATTGAAATATGATTAACAAGATGCAAAATATTTTGGTTCCGTGGCTTTCTAAGCAAGGAGTTTTACCATTTCATTTCCCTTATCCCCTTCCCAATGATCCATCCTCCTCCATCTTTCTTGTTTGTAGATTTGTTTTCATTTTCTTTGTTTATGTCCTGTCGTATTTTGAAATGCCAAACCAACGTGTTTTAGGTGTTGACAAAAAGCTTCTACATTCTGCTGGTATATCATCAATTGAGGTCAGTACACTGATAGTTTCACATTTGCCAGTAAATACTTCATTAAAAATAAAAATGAATAATATTTTGTATGTCAGGAGGACATACCCTACAATGAACTGCTGGTGGATGATATAATCAAGGTTATTGAGCAAGGCTGTAGAAATGGTAAGAATTAAACCCGATTTACACAAGAACATTTTTAAAGCATGGCAACCCTAATTCTTGGCATGTGGACCCATCATTTGTGGCATGGCACCTGTTATTGTCATCATGTGAACAGAAAATTTGTTGACCTGATAGGGTACCATATTCAAAATAATCTACCAGCGTGCCCAGATTTAGGGGTGCCGTCTCATAAAAGATCGTCATGTAAATTGGGATTAAGCGCCATAGGTTAATTTAGGGCTAGTGCCAGACTGGGTTGGACCTCTGGGTCATGGTTCAACCACAGTTTCTTTATGTTTTCCCAAAGAAACTTAATTATAGCATCTTGGTGCTCTATATTTTAGGTAGCAGAGTAAGATTGGTGACAATAGAAATGGCGATTATTGTTTTAAAAGAACTAGTTTTGTACAAAAAGCAAGACACTATACAATCGTATTTACAAGACAGACATCTGGCTTTTGTGGAAGTAGGTGTATATCACAATTTTAATTTTTAATTAATCGTCATTGTCATATACTAGTTTTAATGAGTAGTTTATCAATACATTTGATGTCTCCCCAAATGTCAAAGATTACGAAAGAAAATGGCTTGAATTTTCCACCTATTGTATCAGTTTACCACTCTTTTATCCTCTCTTCTGACCAAAAAATAAGCCATTCCATTTGATAATCTTTATTTGTTGCGGTTCTGAAGTAAAATCTATTCAATTTTAGAATATCCGAGAAGCAAGTACTTTGCAGTTACGACACTTCTACAAGGTACAGTTGAATGATAGTTCAGAGGTTTTTTTTTTTTTTTTTTTTTTTGAGGTACTCTAATAAATATTTCGATTTTCTCCTATAGGAAGATGAAATATTTCTCGACATGTTTGAAGACGAATACAGACAAATGAAGGTAGGAATTAGACTGAAGTAGTTTCTAAAATGTTGATTGATAACATTTTTACAGTACTGAACAATGTGTAAACTTTAATGATATCCGAAAATGATATTTTTCCTTGAATCCCTGTTCACCGCTATGAGGTTACATGTACATTTTGAAGTCAAAAAGCGCATTCTCCACCATTGGGTTCTCCACCCGATATAGTAGAGGGCTAGAAATTCCAGGTCTATTTGATGATGAGACCCTCTCAGTCATCATTTGGCGCATTTATTTTCAGATGAAACCGCTGAACATCGTCCATTTGATGATGGATGCCACGCTCTTGCTTCCTATCACAGGAACACCGCTGACTGGTATTGAGTTTTCCAAGCGTCTTCCCTGTGGAGAAGTTGAACACACCAGACGAGTGAGTTTTGTGCAGAAAGGTTTTCGCTACAAAATACATTTAAATCCATTGAAAAATTAAATGACAAAAGCCATTCCAAAATAACTTGATTTAAACGAGCTGGGCCGTAAGTTGTATCGTGGCCCCTCTAGGTGTGGGGTATTTTCGTGCCGAGTTTCGCCTTGAAGTGAATTCATTACAAAATTGCGCAGTCGTCGCAAAAAGAAAAAAAAAGATTCGTCTTCTTACTCGTCATTAGTTCCCATCCGCGTTGCTTTTTCACATAAACTGTGTTGTAAAGAGTGTATTTGTATTTCTGACTCAAGGCAATCCGAGTATTTTTGCTGATGCGTGAACTATGTCTAACACTTCTACAAAAGAAAGAAACCAAGCTTCCTCTGTCGAAAGTGGAGTATTCCGTTCATCTTGAAGACGTTTTGGATCTGAGTAAGTCACAATTTGAATAAAAACTATCAGTTAATGATAATAGTTTGATTTGTTTTCAATCCAGGTAACAATTTTAGAACAGTATATACACAGTATTGTCACGCAATGGAACTTGTAGCTTTAACTGTCACGGTAAAGAGAGGTCACGCGCGTGGGGCACAGGCTTTCAGAGTCCTGTCATAGGTGTGGTCACGCGCGGGCCACAGGTTTTCAGAGTCCTGTCACCTGTGGCCCGCGCCTGACCACACCTTACCGTGACAGTAAACATTACAAGTTACATTGCGTGACTATACTATGTGGCACTAGCTGGTTTTCACAGTTTTCAAGAATATGCTCTGACAAAGTTGTAATATTTTTTCAATATTTCTCCTCGTGTTAATAGGTTCTTCTCTTTCTAGTTTACGACCATTTACACAAAAAATCTTGTTACTAACAGACATATTAACTTTTTTCAGATAACAGTGACTTGATATCATGTACGGTGGTAATGGAAGATAAGTATGTTGACAGAATTTCTAAATGCCTTCCTTTAAAAAGCGATTTTTCATGTTAACCAGCAGCTCTCTTTATAGGCGCGTGAGAAGGTTCTTGGTTATTGACGAGGCTCAGTTTATTTTGGTTGAGCCTGACACCAGTAAATTGGGCTGGGGCGTGGTCAAGTTTGTTGCACGTTTGCAGGTCAGTATCCAATGATAGTATGGTGAACTGTCTCTAAGACGGACACCATCGGGACTGCCAACAGGCGTCCGTCTTAGAGAGGTGTCAGTCTTAAAGAGGTGTCCGTCTTAGGGAGGTGTCGGTCTTAGAGAAGTCCGTCTTAGAGAGGTGTCCGTCTTAGAGGAAGTCAAAATTGTAGTAAATATATGTGATTTGGGCAGAAAAGGACCAGCCGTAGGTGTTCATTTTAGAGAGGTGTGGGTGTTATTGAGATGTCTTTTAGGTAAACGTTAATGTGTAGACCAAATTGAATCTTGAGTGATATGGGAGGGGAGAAAGCCTCTGGGGATATGCCAGGTCATAACACTTTCAATTTATACTGCGTGTGTGTGATTTACAACATTAAATCATTTGTTTTGATTTTCTACTCTGTGACTTTACAGGATGTCGAGACGGCGCCAGACAAAGAAGACAGTCGGTCTTTGTTCATCACAATTCACCAACCGTTTGCAGCCAGAAGTCTGACCAAGGTCAGAACTCGACCTTTACTGTCAGCAAAGTTTGTATTCGATGATTATATTCGATGCATGTCTGCTAGACAAAGGCTACAAAGGAGGCGTACTATGCTAAAGCAGAACAAACTGCATAGTATTGCAACGCTGCTTGAATTGCCTGCCATGGCTACACCCCCCGCTCACTACTACACAATAACACCCCCTGACTACGTTAATTTGGGGTCCAGTAAACCACACTCCCCTTCCCATGACACTCAGTCTTGTCAAGATGGTGTAGGGATACGGGAAAGATCAGACGCATTCTCGACGATTTCTGGCCCTGGGGATTGCTTGTCACCAAAATCACGAACTACATCGCAGGCTCAGGCCCTTGCGCAGGTCTTGGAGCAGTCTCCTCCACATGGCGTCATGGAAACAAGAGTCACGGAACACGCTGTGTCTAGAGTACGAACAATATCTGTTGAAGAAGCAGAGGAAGCTCTTGATATGGAGCCTAAAAACGGACGCAATCCTTCGTTGCTTCGGGTTCAGGAGCAGGAGTCGTTCAGCGATTGCTCAAGCTCAGAACTTTGTAGTCCAACAGAATCGTTAGAAAATATTCCCGGCTTTCGTTTTATGGAGACCAAGTCTTACTCAGCTCCCCCTACCCCTCGCGGTGGGCGACATCCTCCCCCTTTAGACCTCCCTGACAACGAAGGGTTCTCATTGCTATCAACATCGCCCTGTCTATCAGATCCAGCGATTTATTGTTTTAAATCGATGGAGTCACCACCCTCTCGAAATGTCGATGAGACAAAAAAGAGAACAAAAACAGGAAACAGAAAGACGCATCGGAAGAAAAAAGGTCATGGCAAACGAAGAAGTACGAGATAAAAATGCTTGTAATAATAGGGTTAGTAGGTCACGTGATAATCACGTGGTACCACCTAGGGTACCGACACCATTAGTTATGATTGGACTCAAATTAAATCCACATTATTTAAGATATCTTATATTTTATGAATGAACTGAATTGCTATAGTAGAATAACCGTGTGTGGTTTTCATAAATGATTTTATTCCGGTGCCTTGAGGGTTAGCCTGTGTACAGCCGGGTCAGAATAAACATGAAATGAGATTTATCGACTTTATTTTCGTTGGCCATAGTAGTGTTAGTTCCCCCAAAAACTATGTACATTTTTTACAGGGGTGTACAATGGTGTTCACAGCATGATTTTCAGAAAAAAGGCCAAAGCACGAACAACTATCTACTATACTTTCCCGAAAAGCAAGACACATCATTACGCCGTTCATGTATTCTTTACGTTACGCAAGTGCTTTCCTGAACGTTAAACGCATAAATAATGTTTTGCACGTATCACGCAAAATGATTTCTATTCCCTTATAACGAAAAAAAATACCGGAAAGCCCCTGTACCTGCTGTACGCCCCTGTTTCTGACCCGTTATTCTCAACCGTTCATCTGGGAGCCCGGCCCGTTCCTGAGAGCCCATTTATTGTTTATCCAGATTAAAATGAATGGGTTTAGAGTTAATCCTAGATTAGCACTAATAGGGCTTGCAGGAACTCGAGCCTGTTCTTTTCTTCCTACATTCCCCGATCCCGGCTTCGTTAATGGTCCTACAGGGGTTTTGTATCACAAGTTTACACTCAATAGGACAGCACGCTTAGTACACGAAATTCCTGCGGTGAAAACTGATTCTACTTGCGTTCGTGACTCTTGGTTGTTGTTAGTTCTGCCTTCAATATTATTGCTTGCAAGCGGATTAATGTTTCGTGAACCAGTTTTATAGTACAAGCCTAATCATATGTGTATAACATTCTTGACAAGCTGCGGTTGATTTGACCCTTCGCATAACGAACATTCAAGCTATACTCTTAATCGACAATTCTAGCAGATCAGTGTCACATTTTTTTCATTTAAAATTACCTCATTTGTATAGAAAATTTTCTTAGTGGGTTTCTTTTCGCCACATGTTGGACTCAAGTTCCAAAACCGTTCCGTTAAAATCTCGAACACAACCCCTGAATTCAGTATTCTATAAAATCCCCTTTTATCATTTCAATTATCAGCATAAACAGCGGGATTCTAGTTAATAGCCGGAAATAATGGTACGACGTCCTCCAGGCGATTTCAGGTTATTTTCTAGCATGTGTGAACAGGCTCTGAAGAGAGAGGAAAGGAGAGGAATTGAAGGGGCTTGGGGAGGGGAAAGAAGAAAGCCCCTCCCCCTTTTCTCCATAACCCCTCTCTCCCCCTCTCCCTCCCTCCCTCTTTCCCTCCCTTCCTCCCTTCCTCCCTTCCTCCCATCCTCCCATCCTCCCTCCATTCCCAGGAGCTGTTCAAAGGCTAGCTTATTTCAGGTTTGTCGAGTTTGCTTAGATTCCACGACCAAAACTGACCATGTCAAAGTCCACAGCATATCAGTAGTCCAGAATCAAATCCAGCTGAGTTGATCGCGCTCATTAGTCGCCTTTCCCGTCTGCGCGGCCCGGGAGCGGCCACAAATTCTTGGCGCACCGATATTATCGTGCTATTTTTATGTATAAATGACAAGATGATGCAAGAGTTATAAATTCTTTGTCAACGGATTCAATGGAACTGAAGGCAAGCATTATCAAGTGATTTTCACCTGTTGCAGTTGACTAAAGGCGAGTGATATTTGAATTACCCGTGCACCAACACGAAATTACACGATCCAACATAGCTGTTGTCGGAAAATTGCGTTTTAAAACGGCTGCAAAGTGAAAAGAAATGGTGCTTTAAAAAATGAACCTCAATTTGTATAGGAAATCATATGGTTTCGAGTGCAATTTGGAATAAATTTGAACGCGAGTGGGATTTCAAAGAGTTCGAAATTGCACGAGCCTTTAGGCGAGTGCAATTTGAGCTTTCTGAAATACCACGAGTTCAAATTTATTCCAAATTTCACGAGAAATCCATATGATTTCCTATGAATAATATACATGAAAAAATTATAGAAACAAATGAGGTTTTGCAAAAGAGCGAACATTTTGTAATAAAACCTGAGCGTCAGTAGCGCGCGCACATTTCAGCGAAAATTTCATTCAAAACCACCACAAAATCTTCAGCTTTTTCGCTTTTTCCCCCCATTAAAATCGTTCTTTTGTGGTGCAAAGTTTTGATGCTAGATAATGTGAACAACAGCAGAACTAAAAAAACTTTGATTTTGACACTGTTTTTGAAAACTCAAGTTTGCACTAAATTTCCTTTTTTCTGCACTAAATTTCCTTGAAGCAGCACTGCTCTTAGCCAATCAGCATCGAGAAATGTTTCCATGCCTTGAGTAGTGCTTGGTGAACGTATCCCAGTAAGTGCACTGTTATGTGCTCGCAGGTTTCTCGTTACAGCAAAAGCCTTTCCACGCAGGGAGTAACCGTCACTGTAAACACCCACGCGAATTTTTGCACCTAGCTTACATCGCAGCCGCGCGAAGGGGTCGCAAACATCTCCAGTCATATAAATTGATCATGCATGTTCAGTTAAAATTATTCCCGGTGTATAAACTAAATACAACTGTTAACAAATAAAATCCATCATACTCGCCATCAATTTTCTTACTAGTATTTTGTATATAAGTTGGAGTTGCCTATCAAAGAGTGCAGTAATAAAAGATACTGAAATCGATATCGAAGAAAATACTGAATTTAGTATTTGAGTATTGCATCGTTAGTATAATTAATGCAACCTGTTTTGGGCATTCAGTTTTAATCGAAAATCCTCAAGTATCCCGCCCCCACTTGTATTATACCAAATATTCATTTCCTTCGGCCCTCTGGGTCCCACAGTATTTCCCCCTACTTTTCAGGCTAAGCTTATAATTGTACCTTGTTATGCAATGGTCATCTTGACTTGTGCATGAATAAGAAAAATTTAGCTGGGGGGTAAGATCTATTTTGATTTACAAATAGAATGGACTTGGAAAATTTATTACAAGTTCAACAGACAGTGGACGACCCCCTAATGAAATCAAAAGACCGATTCAAGGTCCGAAGGGCAGTCATTATTGATTCCCCGTGACGCTCAGTGTCTTGTAGAGTACCGACTAAATTTGCGTGCGTGAACACTTAAAAAACCCTTGTTCAGGACTGCTTGTTTTATTTAGCTGTCAGTTAACTCCTATAGACCACTTTCATAATTCAGTTTTTTCCAGAAGAGAAAATAAGGGCCTTTTGCAAGAAATGATCAATGCTATGTGAGAAAGTACTTCATGACAAATATTTTCAGAAAATTTCATCACTTTTGGTTCAAAATCAAAGAAGTTATGAGCTGTCAAAAATTGAGAGTTTTGTATGTAATTTTGACCAAAAGCCTTGGTAGCCTCGTTTTGGTGCATTTTCAAGATTTCCAATCCTCACATCTTGTGAAGGATTTAATGCTTTGTTTTGAAACTCACACATATTGTCTAAATCAACAACCTTTATGATTTCAAATTGATGCAGCTCCAGAAATAGTAATTTTTCACTATTTATGCTAATTAGCAGCAGCCATTATGAAAGTCGTGTATTAGGCGTATCTTGTGTTGCCTTACTAACGTCTTGGGTCGTCTTGGTGTGGTTGTAACACACTGTAATTCACTATTTTTGTTACTAGCAGTTACATCAACAAAACACATCACGTGAAACTAATCACGAACACCTTATCATTTTTGCGGTCTAGTAAATGTTCGGGTTCACCCGTCTCGTACATGTATTGATTACTCGGATATTTTGTACAAAATTTACATCCATCTCTGCATGAGTCTGTACAAAGGTTTCTTATGTGGAGAGAAATTGGTTCTCGTATATGTTTCACACAGTTTTGCATTGTTTTGCACAGTTTTGCACATGAGGTCGTAGGCAGTAACTCAGCAATTCAGACTTTGAAACTACAGTTCCAAAAACCGAAAAACCGGTGTGTCGCACCATTAGGTCAGATTGCTCCGTCAGTGTTAGGATATCTGCCCTCCCAAGGGACTCATGAGAAGAAAACGTGACGGACGTCTGTTCTCACCCAAGGGGAGAATTTACTCTGTGCAATTTACTAAATTAAAGACTTGCATTTATGGGCATTGTTCATTTAAGTCAGTGATACACGCTGCATTTTTTTCTCGCGCTGGCAATGGAAGTTTAGATATGCGATTTTGTTGCAGAGAAAAATTGCAACCTGTATCATCGCTCTGCAACACAATATGAGGAGTACAAAATTTTTCATTATGTTGCAGAGAAAAGTTCACTTTTGATCTTTCTCCAACAATTTTTTTGTTGCGGTAAATCATTGCAGGCGTTGTTGCATGCACATACATGATACACTCGGCATGCAATTTCGCTCTCGCACAAAAATCTCTAAAATTGGATTTCCAGCGCGACCACCGGCTTTGAATACATTCCTGACCTGGACAAATACGGCTTAATGTTTCCTCATTCATTCAAAAGGAACATTAACACAATGGAAAAACAAAAAGATTGGAAATGCAATCAAAAGTCCACATTTGTTGTTCTTCTCGAATCCAATAACCAAGGCACCCTTGACAGTAAGGTCTCCTGGTTTGTTTGCTTGTGTTCTTCCCTGTCTAACGTCATAATTCTGGGATGTCTCTTCTGTTATGCTGTTTTATTTCCAAAGTTACTGGAGGAATTCCACGAAGGAAAAGCAAAAACAGGTACCTCGCTGTGTCGACCTCTTTTATAACCGCGCGCGTTTCACAGGGAAAGAATGTCAATTCCCATTGAGGGGGGAGAGGGCGTTCCCTACCTTCCATTCCCTAACTCCTCTTAACCTGCGTAGAGGCTCTAAAAGGGAAATTGAAGGGGGGAGGGGGAGTTCCCTCTCTCCTTCCTCTCCCCACTCCCTCTCTCCATTCCCTTCTAGGGCGGCTCCGCAGGCTAGGTCCCCTCCTCCTTCCCCAAAGGGAACTATGGCCAACTAAGAACATGTTATTTTTTCCTGCAGCATTGGTAGCCTCAGTAGGGCTGAGTGTCTACTGTTTTCTTTCACCTGCGTCAGCGAAACTCTGCATTCGTTTTGGATGTAGGGTGGTCATGGTTGGCAGTGGATTGATATGCTCACTAGGACTTCTCGGGTCGTCGTTTGCTGCAAATATTTACTATCTTTACTTCTCGTATGGCGTTGTGCTTGGATTCGCATCGTCAATGGTGTACAACGCAGGGTTTCAAGTTATTCCATTGTATTTTGACAAACATCGCTCTCTTGCCACGGCCATGGTATCATCGGGGCCAGGGACTGGTGTGCTTCTGATGAGCCCTGTTACGCAAATGCTTTTGCAACGTTTTGATTGGAGGAAAACTTTGACAGTACTGGGATCAATCAATATGATTCCCACGATCCTAGGATGGAGTATTACTAGGAAGGACAGACAAGAAAAACCATTAAAATCAAGTGAATCTTCAAATAATTGTTGCTGCAGTTTAATGGACTTGTCGGTATTTAAAGATCCTATGTTTTTGATCCTTTCCTTTTCAATGGTTGTTGCTGTCTTGGGTCACTACATGCCACCGATGCACTTGGTAATAATTCGTCTGTATTTCTATTTTCATCAATTATATTTCGACTTGTCTCCAATGAACCTTTGTTTAATCTTGTCATTCAACGAGAGAACCTCACGAGTCTTGTCACGCAACGAGAGGGCCTCACGTGATCTGCCCATGAGTCTAAACACTGCTTCCCACAAAACTGAATTTCAAAGCACGTCTCATCCGTAAAGAACAAAGGGTTGCTAAGCGCCGGTCTGTCACCTCTGTCGGCCCGATCTCGGGCTCAATTCCCGTACGGAGCAACGCATGTGATTTAAGCTTGTCAGTTCTCTCCCTTGCTATAGCTTCAAATTACATATGCTATTCCACATTCTTTTTCCAGCCAAATTTTTTTGTTGTTACTTTTTCCAGGCCAAATACGCTGAAGATGTTGGAATCCCAAGCCATCTAGCATCATGGATGTACATCACCATTGGCAGCACTTCACTAATCTCCAGACTTCTGATAGGAAAATTGTGCGACAGTGGGTGGATTCCACTAGTACGCATCTTTCAATGTGGAACTCTTATTTTGGCCATCGCGAACTATTGTCTCCCTTTAGCCAACAACTTGTCATTACTTTTAATGTATTCTGTATCACTTGGGGTTGGTGAAAGTGTGTACACAACACCAATGTACTGCTTAATTCTCCAGTCTTATGGTGGTATGGGTTTTGGATGGTTCGTCTTCGTTAATATGATTCCACTTTTTATGGGGCCAACTCTTGCTGGTAAGTTCCTTCGTTGGGTTTGGTGTTCGGGTACTGCGCAGTATTCACTGATTGTCGATAGTCATTTCGATCTTTTTCTTCGATGTGAGCGAATCCAAGCGCGCGGATCTTGATATTTTTACCGTTGATATTTCAATCAATAATGCCCATTTCCAAAATTTACAAATAGATTACATTTTTCCATGTGCCTGTTCTTTAAAAGATGCATGCACAAGTGACATCAAAATGTGGTGAGAACAAAAAAGTAGTTTTATTCACGCCACATTTTGACGTCTTATGTCATCTAAAGAGTAGACACACGGAAAAATGAAATCTATTCAATTTATATATAATTTGCCGAAACATTTCAACCAATCAGAGCGCGCGTAAGATTCAATGACGTCGTCTATGAATATACTTTATTATAAAATATTTAAAATATAACGCGCGCGCTGATTGGCTGGGTATCATGTCTATATCAGAGGACAGAGATATGGCTCACTCAAATAACGTCGAAAATATTTTATAAAAGCAATATATAAAAATTAGGTACTACCTAATAGCGGAGCTCCCATTTCTATGTTCTTGATTCAAATGAATTGGGATTCCTGTGTTAATTGCCCCAATTGTAAAGGTCTTGAAAGATGAAAAAGTTGAAATGAAGATTATGAAAATGAAAATTAAGGCATTTGCTTTGGTTTGTATATACTCTCTCCCTTTGGTCTCCTGTGAATTGTATGGGCTTGTAAGCTTGAAGTGACCTTTATTATAGTATATTTCAATATTCAGATACATGTATACACTGTCAGATTTCATAATTGACTTTGTAGTGGTTCATAATTCTCAGGAATAGAAAGCAAAAATCTCCAAAACCTTATTTCATTGATACAAATAATTAACCCTTTTCAACATCCTGGATATTGCAGAACTACATCTCTTGATTTGCTTGTTTTCACTATATTGTGACATCTTGTTTTTTTTTTTTTTTTGTGGTTTAGTGTTGTTGTTGTTGTTGTTGTTGTTTTGTTTTGTATTTTTAATGACACACTAGGTGAATACTTGTCTCTTCCAGATTACACTGATAATACAATTTAAAGTGATGATAAAAACAGCTACTTGACACAACAAGAAAACAAGGAATTACAGAAGTATTTTCAATTTGCATTTACTAGTAAGGTCTCATATGGGCTCAAGGAGCAACTTCATGCTCAATGGTAAAACAACTCTATTTTGCATGCAAATTCTTTCCTTTTTCCTGTCATTAGTCAATCAGTTTCATTAAATTCCAGACCGTTCCAAACTTGAACTGTATATACACATTATCCGGGTTGAAATGAGTTCAAAATCAATTTTTTATAAATTTTATTATTAAAAGTAGTGCAAAAAGTTCACTGTAAAACAATGTCATTATACATTTATTACTTGAGGGTTTGTCTAAACTTAGCCACAGTTCAACGTGCATAAGCGTCTGTTTTTTCAAAGTCATCAGTCCCAAATAAAAGATAAATGATCAAATATAGGTACAACGGACTTTTTGACATCAGATGTTTTTCTCTCAGGGTCTTTACCTTGAAGTGCTTTCCTTGTTGTCTTTCGAAGCGTAGTCCTCAGTCCTTGTTTCACACTCGATGCAGACGATTCTTAATTTTCAACTTTGGCTAGATTTTTAAGCAGCTTTACTGAAGGCATCTTCACGAAACGAAGAATACACAATCCTCAATGACTCATTCCTTATGAGAAGTTTTTTGAAGCTACGAATCCAACTAAAAAGTCGTCCAGTTTTGTAAGCTTAAATGTTCTCTGTGTCCTTCGTCTTTCGAGCAGTTTTTGAAACGACACCGGGCCCGAAAAAAATTCAAACGTACGGTTTTTTTTGCTTTAACTCGTCAAGATTAGCACCGATTAATGATCATGAAAATCGCTAAATTTTTACGAGGTTTTCAGAATGATATTTTTAAGTTTTGCAAGTTTAAAACAGCAAGGAAACTTGTAAATTTTCAGTTTTCAAAGTGTCAGCGCGCGTCAAGTTGGCGCCAAAAAGCAATCAGCCAATCAGCATCGCGATGTACACGGACGTATGTACGGACGTATGTATGTATGTATGTATGTATGTACGGACGGACGTACAGCCGTTGGGCTCCCTGTGTGTCCATGAAAAATCAACTCGATGGGTTACCATTTTTTCTTAGGTATGGTGCTCCGCTCGCGCGGGCCTTCGGCCCGCGCGGGAGCTCCGCTATAATGATCGCTTATGTCTCTGTACTGTGATAAAAGCACTCTGGAAGATGTAGAGCACTCGAAAAGCAAGAGAAATACTCGGCTACGCCTCGTGTTCTTAAGCTTTTCTCTTGCTCTACATCTTCCATCGTGTTTATATCACAGTACAGAGACATGCGCGCGCATTTTATATTAATTCCTTAAATAACACAGGGTTCTTGACCAATCATTGCGCACGTAATATACCAAATATTATATAACCCTTGATTAACTTAGTTTTATCAACTCCACAGGTTTTATTGCTGATGTTAGTGGTTCGTATCATCCTGCTTTCTACACTGCTGGTATCATCATGACATTGTCAGCTTGTATAGTTGAATTATCAAACTGCATCAAACCAAAAACTAAAGCAAAAAAACAATTTTATATCGGACGACAAGAATTAGTTGTAGTGCTAGAAAGAGAAACTGTCATCTAGTTGGCATCTTCATCACTGGAGCTCTCCACCAGTGGTGTCAAAGTGAGGGCATACCAGGCTATAAAGAAATGTCAACAGAAAAATAAAGATTCGGGAAAACAAAACAAAACAAAAACCGACAAAAAAAGAAACAATTAGTTGTAGTGCTAGAAATAGAAACTGTCATCTAGTCGCCATCTTCATCAGTGGTATTCTCCACCATGCACTAGTGCCAAAGTAAGGGCACATCGGGCTATTAAGTAAAAACAGAAGCATTTAAGAATCAGATTAAAGAATAAATAGAATAATTAATTGTACATAGTGCTAGAAAGAGAAACAGTTATCAAGTTGGGTTCTCCACCAATGGTGCCAGAGGAAGGAAGGGCTATTAAGTAAAAAGAGAAGAATTTAAGAATCAGATAAAGAATAAAGAGAAGAATAACAAACAAGGAGAGGCAAATTAAAAGAACACTTCATAAGCAATATCAGGGAGATGGGACCCATGTCGTGAGTACTGCTGTTTTCTCTAAATCATAATGGATTTATTTTCTATATACAACATCAATCGATGCTGCTTTGAGTACGTAAAATATTTCTATAGAAGCTAGGACAAGAATGCTCACTACTCAGACATTCAGTATAATGTTGTGTAGGAGGGCGTGAAGTTCAAGCCCAGCTGGATCACCAATCAGGGTCTTAAAATAACTGAGGAGAAAGTGCTGCCTTTGTAATTACATCTACAAATGGTTAGAACTTCACGTGGCTCGGATGACCCTTATAAATGGCGCCACCCGATTAGCTCAGTTGGTAGAGCGTCGTCTTTCGTGCGGGAGGTCGTGGGTTCAAGCCACGGCCGGACCAACACTCAGGGTCTTAAAATAACTGAGGAGAAGGTGCTGCCTTTGTAACTACATCTGCAAATGGTTAGACCTTCAGGTCTTCTCGGATAAGGACTTTAAACCGTAGGCCCTGTCTCCCATCCCTTCCTTAACCTGTATATGGGGGACATTAAAGAACCTGTTGAACTATTCGCATAAGAGTAGGGGATTGTCTCCCGTTCAACAGTCTGGTCTTAAATACTAATTATTCACTCATGATTGTAAGCTGCGCGGCTGCCTATGGCGCCTTAAAATGCAGTCTGTAAAAATTCACATTGAATCATTGTAAAGCGCCTTTGATTATATCCACATAGAAAAGACGCTATATAAATCATAAATCATTTCATGTTTTTATTGAGACCCTATAAGAAAGCAAGAATTAGTGATAGGTACTTTATGAGATCCTTGTTTTAATTTACAGTAATAAAATCTGTTGTTCCACAGCTCCTGAAGTAATAGATAGTCTTGGTTATAGTCAGCATGTGATATATTGGAGTATAGTGGTTATGCATAGGGTGGCCGGTTTTTTATTGTTATTCAAGTAATTCATGCTCCGTTCACAGGACTCAGCACATGCAGTTTTTTCGACACTCAGTTCTCTCAATTCACGAATGGTTCCGTGATGTTTTGAAATCAATATTCAAGAAAAACAAATGTCTATAAGTAACAAACAATAATCATTTACGAAAGTTTCGAAATTACGTCCCGAATCATGGTCCAGATCAAATTTCACGTTATGAAAAAGGATTTTCGGCCTTCTACGAAAGTTTGCGCTCCTCAGAAGCTGATAAATCATTTTATTAATAAACTATCTCAAGTACTTTTTGAACAGTTTTGTTTGAATTGAACAAACAAACAAAAACAAACAAAAACAGAGACATCACTTTACAACGCGTACAAGGAGCGACATTGAGTTGTTTTGAGTTGATTATTAGCTGTATTTCTTATTTGACAGCGACTAAACTACTAAAATGTTTTAAGACTTAGAAAAAAGCAAATACCTTTTAAGCATAAGTTAACTGGTTTGAAAAATTAGAAAGAGCTTTTGGCCAGACAATGTTTATGGAAATTCCGACTATGATAATAATTATCAACTGTGCTTGACTCTCATTAGAATATCAAGAAAATGAGGGCATGCAGTTGAGTGCAAAGGCCGTTATTTTGGCTGATATGAAAAATGTATATCCGAAAATTCGTTGAAATAATAATTCTGGTAGATCAAACAACAATAGACATTTGTAGGGATATTATGTCTTTTCTATCAATGAAATTTCAAGGCCCTGTTGACCATGCATACAAAATGTAAAAATGACAATAACATCAGGAACTTCAAGCTGTTTTGAAAAGCATGCTAACGAGAAAACCATGGCCAAATCAAACCATGGTAATTAAACTAACTGATGTATTCTACCAGTTTAGACAAAACTGCTTTGAGTCGGTTGGTACTCGGCAAGACTACCAGGTTTAGAAATATTCCTGTCGGCAGTTCAGACATATAATCAGACATAAACAATGAAAAGCCGGTTTTGTCGAACCAGTTTGAAACCGGTTTTTTGACCAGTCACAAAGTTTTAAATTTGGAATAATACCTTGCGCACAATATTCTTCAACTGGATTTTAAGGTTGGTTATTTTAATTCTCATTTGTTGTTGTTTTATATTAATTAGTTGTACAGTAGCTACCTTACTATAGAGTGATTTTCCATCGACCGTGAAAAGAAAATCACTATTTAGTATGTGGTAGGTGATAATGAACAATAGAAAACAATGGGCTTCGCAACTACTACTAATCACTATATCGGTATTGATGACAATATGTGTATAGATTATGTGGATAACTAGCAGAAACGATAGCAATAATAATATGGAAGTTGCACTACATGAAGACGGCCATAATTGAAGACGGCAATGCTTCCAAAACCTTAAGCACATTGTCCACTCATCGCAGAAAGCACTCGCTGCGATCATTTTTACTCGCTGCGAAATTTTGAACAATAGATTCTATTCCGAACGAGTACTCGCTGCTCGCTGCGAGTAATTTCTGCGATGAGTGGAGGATGCGGCGCTGCTGGGAGTCTTGTTGGCTTGACTGTTTACTACTCACAATAGGAGCATTTAGAGTGATTTTCATCGGACTGTGAAACAATTACTAATAGTCAGTGTTTAATAGTGTCTAATAGTTGTATTGCAACAAAAGAAAACAATGGGTGCAGAGTCTATTAGTGTCTATTAGCTTAGTAACTATTTCACAGTCCGGTGAAAATCACTCTAAACAGGCGAAACTAAGACGTTATAATCAGAGTTTTAATTTCCGATTTAAGGGCTTGGGCACCCCAGAGCCTGTTCACAGGCTATCCGTCCACTCTACAAAAATATATTTCTTTTGTCTAAGATAAGAAAATGTCGTTTCAGTGTGGAAAAGAAAAATGATAAAAAATGTCAAATGTATATTTGGAGTGTTACGCACTATTGCATGCACGAATCACATATGCTAATTAGTGGCACGATTGGTGAGAAGTGGTTGTCGTAGAGTGCATATTTCCTAGATATTTCCTACCATAGGCAATTGCATTTTCCTAGATATTTCCTACCTTTTCATTTTCTTGTGATAGGAAATATGTAGGAAATACAATTTCCTATGATACGAATATCTAGGAAATATGTAGGAAAAATTATTTTCCTACATTTTGTCCAGTTCTGAAAACGAAATTTCCTATATATTTCAGTCCTATCATAGGAAACGAGCAAAAATTTCCAGTGTACGGCGCTGTGTAAACGGAGGATGTCCAAAATTTGGCTAGGCGTTTGATTTTTCGTACAGATTGCGTAGTAGTTCTGCATGTGTGTTAACAAAACGCCTTAAGTTAACGTACCACTTTTAAAAATAGCCGGCCCTTGATGCTAGATAGATAGATACTTTTATTTAAGCAGGGTAAACCATTCAGAAAATTACAAAGAATTGACTGTTATCAACTGGTGCCCTAAAATGCTCACCATCAATATGCGCGCACAAGGCACAAGAGCTGCCAGAAGCCAAGAGTTTGACAAAAAATTATTATTCTCTTAGCTTTGTAACACTAACCGGCTGAAATGTAGCGCACAGTACAATATCATGAAAGGCCTTTTTTGTCGTTTTGATGCAAATATCAAACAGTCGTTCTGAGCAATCAATTATATATTTTGTGATTATCATATTATTTCATTCAGTACATCTAACGGTACAAAAGACACTGAGATTCAATCAATTTGGAAGCCAACGGTCAATAATTTTAACTGCCGCTAATTTGCGTTTTTGCTTCTGTCAATCAAAAGTAAAAATCACTAATAAAAAGAACTAGTAATACCAAAATGATTGTATAGCTAATATATATTGTCTAAAGATCTTACTTGGTCAATTGGTAGGATTTTAGGAACTTTTAGTATTAATTTTTCGATGTTCTGTTGAGTTGGGCGGAAGCGAATAACCAAATTCTAACGGACTGTTTGAAGGTCAGAGTTTGCAGAATATCGAAAACCGTATAACACATTTGTTGATTTTCTCATTTGACGAAGGTTTCATTTTATTTTTTCGTTTGGTGAAGGGTTCTACTTCATCAGTTCTTTCTCGTTTCAATTCCTTAGGGAATCCTTTATGTAGGTTCTTCTGGATGTGAAGATGGACAAAGAAAGCGAGAGAGAGTTGGATCCTCTGGGGTTACATGATAGTGACTCCATGGATACTAAAGTGTCCTGGTTTGTTTGTGCATGCTCAACTTTGTCCAACGTGATTATTCTCGGATGTCTGTACTCTTATGGCATCATATTTCCAAAGATACTGGCTGAATTTCAAGAAGGAAAGGCTAAAACAGGTGATACATGCATGCACTGCTGATTTTAAACTGTGTCTGTGTTCCATAAATGAGCAGTTCCATTTCTACAATGTGTGATGTGTCTGCTTCGGTGTCTTTTAGTTCAGATGCAAATTTATCTATAAATAAAATAACTATGATAATATGTGAACTAATATGTGCACTAATATTTATTTATTTATTTATTTATCTATTTGTTTGTTTATTATATTAATTTATTTGTTTATTTATTTGTTTGTTTGTTTGTTTATTTATTTGTTTATTAATTAATTTATTTGTTTGTTTGTTTGTTTGTTTGTTTATTCAAATTTTGTTATTACAAAATCCAACTCAGCATGAAAATGGACTCCAAAAAAAGCATAGTGAAGCCCGGCAGTGTGTGTACGTTTTGTCTTAAAAATTGCAGAAAAAAAATGCATTATTTTTCCTAATACTATAAGAATGTCTTGTAAATTATTTACTTACAGTATTCATATTTTGCTATATCTTTTTGCAATTATTTATACTTATATGTAACAGGCCGCTGATCATACCCTTTGCGTTTTGCCGTAATGGCGTTGCAAAATAAGTAGATGTAGCTGTAAAGGTGTTGTTACGCTGAAACTTTTCTCTGAAACTTGTGTCAATCGTCGTTGAGAGACGAGTTTCACAACGCACTGCATCAAGTAACATGGTCATTTAGCTGAATTAAAACTTTCCTCGGGTCGGTTTCACGAAAAGTAGAACTGCTTTCTAATTCTGCAACAGAAACGAGTGTCGCGAACAAGTTTCAAGACGAAATTTCAGCGTGTAAAAGAGATCTGATCTGCCGGTCACAGCGCCTTAAACTAGCTGTTATCGGCAGACTAAGTAAAGACGCATGTGACGCATGCTCTGTGGGTGCATAACAAATAAAAGACTTCGGCAGAGCAATGTTGAATTAAAGTTGGACTTTAGAGCTAACCGCACTCGAATGGACAAAGAAAGAAAGAAAGCAAAAAATTAAGAAAACTGATCAAAGAATTTAGATATAACGGATGAATATTTTCTGTTTTAACAGCAATGGTGGCATCGTTAGGCTTGTCCCTCTTCTTATTCCTGTGTCCTGTCGCGGCGAAGTTGTCCTTGCGCTTTGGCAGCAGGGTAGTCATGGTTGGTAGTGGACTCACATCCGCACTGGGTCTTCTAGGATCGTCGTTCGCGCCAAAATTGTACGTTCTTTACGTGTCATTCGGTGTTATGGTGGGAACTGCATCTTCTTTAGTCTTCATGGCAGCCTTTCAAATCATTCCATTGTACTTTGATAAACATAGAGACCTCGCCACATCTATAGCAGCGCTGGGACCTGGTGCTGGTGTCCTGGTGATGAGTTCTGTTATACAAACACTTTTGAAGCAATTTGATTGGAGGAAAACATTCCTCGTTTTAGCTGGCATTAATTTGTTACCCAGCTTGCTGGGCTGCAGCTTAACGAGAAAGAACAATCAGACTGTGAACGACAACAAAGAAACACCAGTGAGATCACACGAACCTTCTAAAGGCGGATGCTGTAGACTTCTACGACTGTTGGATTTCTCTGTATTCAAAGATCCTGTTTTTGTATTAGTGTCATTATCAGGTGCAATGACTTATCTAGGAATAACTATTCCTTACGTCCATCTAGTAAGTGCTTCACTTTCTCACTATTAGACAATCATCCTCACATTTAGCTAAATGTGTTATAAATGAACAGTGGGGGCTATAACTGTGTAGCATGGTTGGCCCAGCGGTGCATGAAAGCACTGACCATTCGATTCACCACGGTGGTTCGGGTTCAAGTCCCAGTTCCGCCGATCGATGGATCATATGTGAACTGAGTTTGTTTGATGTGTTCTCTACCATGTTACGGCTACGAGGGTTATTTTGTCCTGGTTCTCCCCGTTTTTACTAGCTCCCTAAAAACACTAAAATCACTGCAACGTGTGAGTTGAGCATATATTGTATGTAAAAAATAGTAGGTAGTGAGTGCCGGCAGAAGAACAACCATTACGTGGATCAATTGAAAAGTTTTGATATGGTCATTTCATATATTTATTGATGTTCTAGTTGTCGGCGCGAAGTAGCCTAAAGGAAAGGGTATCTTGAGAAAAAATTAAAAGGAGAACGAAGACAAATTTGTTTTCAAAAATTACATGGGGTATTATTTATACTTTGTGATATGTGAGTATATTAAGGAGTCTAGATCATCAGTAAAACATAAAGCATTGATTCGCAAGATTTAAGCCGAAGCTCGAAGCATCGTCATTTCATTTTTTTCCTTTACATTTCACAAGATTACATAAATTTAGTACTTATATATTTTGTACTTTGGTTTTTCAAAGGCAAAACACGCTTTGGAAATTGGTGTTCCAGATCATTCATCTTCCTGGCTAATTTTTACTATTGGTCTTTCCTCAATGGTTGCTAGGATATTATCTGGAATGTTGTTAAACACTGGATGGATCTCATATTTGCGTTTCTACCAGATTGTAATGTTGATGTTGGCATTAGATAGCTTTTTGGCTCCAGTAGCAACCACCTTTACTTCTCTTATTGCATACTCCGTAGCGTTTGGCGTTTGTGACGGCATGCACGCAGTGCCGCTCATTTGTATGGTGTTGAATTCGCATGGTTCGTCTGGATTGGGATGGCTCTTCTTTTTTCAAGGATTCAGTTGTTTTGTTAGTCCAGTGCTTGCTGGTGAGTCATCGTTGTATATAATTTTAGATTATTTTTATTGTAAATTATATCTAACTGTGTGTGTGTTGAGTGAATGTGAAAATAATTGGAAGATTGTCAGTACATGTATGTATCTTGGTGAAATGAAACATTTTGTCGGACCAGACAGTTGGTTTCTTGATCGAAGTTTCCAATCTTTACATCGATATCGTACAGAATTATTGCAGGCATGCTGCTATAACTTAATGGTTGTCGTCTGTTGATGGCAGTACGTGGTGTCACAATATTGTGGTGTGTTGTTTGTTTTTGCTCTGGGAAACTGCTAGTGGAAGTAAAACAGATAAACCATTAGGCTTTATTGACCGATTCGAAATATGGCGGCAAATTTGGATAACTATTGTTCTGGACTGACTAGCCTCGTGTTCACGTGGAAACACAAAAGCGTTTTCACATAAATGAGAGGCTAGTCAGTATAAAACAATAGTGATTCAAATTTGCCGCCATATTTCGAATCGGTGTATGGGGTTCAGTAATTATTATCGAATTTAGTGAGGTCCGAATTTCTTTATATTTAAGAGACGAATCAGAATTGACCATATAGACGAATCATTTGTACTAAACGAATGACTCGCCTTAAGGTAATGCGCTCGCGCATTCGTGCGCATAACGTTTGCGCATGTTTTGCACGCGCGCGCTGATATCGAATTTGATTGGGCTTCCTGTGTTCTAAAATATTTCAATATGGCGGACGCCATGTAACTGAATTCAAAGCCTTGTAACTTAAAATCTAGCACCGCGACCTATCCTAATCTTTTGCTTTTTCGACGTATTTTTATAAAAACTAAAACATATCAAAAAAGGAAAAAAATTCCTCGATAGGTTTTTGAGAAAATCGCGAAAAATCGTCAAAATGAACGTCCGATTCGCGCGTAAGTACACCTGATTTTCATCTTTCAATTGCGAATACTCAGCTTTACCTACAAATAAGTGAAGACGTATTACTTTTCATGATACTTTGTCTACTTTAGCATGTCTGAAAGCCTTTAGTTTGCAAATTTGCAAAGACTTACCGTACGCTAGAGGTCAGACTCTGAAATCTGTTGTTTTCGTTCGAAAAGGCGAGATTTCGCTCTTTTCGAGCTATCATAGCACCAAAACTAGCACCGTGACCCCCTATTTTCTTTATTGATTTGATGTTCCCAACTCAAAAACAATCTACATACATAATGATTTATAGAAAAATTCGTCGATAAAAACTCGCGCGAGCCCATTACCTTAATTAAATGAATATAAATTCGGACAAGAAACGAATAAAGTTGACCGTATCCATCTAACTATTTCCGGTCTCAAAACATGCCCAAAAGACGGGTTTTTAACGAGTTACCCGTCAAGAGCAGATATAACAGTCAAAACAAAACAAAACAAACTAACCTTTCTCTGAATTTGCATTAGTACGGATAATCTGGATGATCAATTGGTCTCTGGCGGACATTGTACATGTGTCATGTAAGGGAATCCAGAATCCACGAAAAATTTGATTTTGGAATCCGGAATCTAACACTTGGAATCCGGAATCCAGCCCTTCGAATCCGGAATCCAGTCCTTCGAATCCAGCCCTTGGAATCCAGAATCTGGCCATTTCAGTCTATAAGACAGCTCTAGGAACCCGGGATCCAGTCCTTGGAATCCAGAATCTGGCCATTTAAATCCATAAGACAGCTCTAGGAATCCGGGATCCAGTCCTTGGAATCTGGCCATTTAAATCCATGCATAACACAGCTCTATAGGAATCCGGAATCTTACATCATTCCGGAATCCCTCACATGGGGCGAATTGTAGAATGGAGTATCACTGAAAGGCTTATACACAGAAATGTAATTTGAAATATTTATGTTGTTATTTATGAACCGAATAACCGTTGACGCCTTCGTCGACTAGTTCTACGTTTGGCCTTTCTGTGATTGGATTGATTTATCTGCCAATCAGAATCGTGCTACTCGAAACGGAATGGTGGCATTCTGATTGGCGCCCCGAAACATCAATGCTCAATGGCAGGCATTCAGCCGTAAGCGGGCAGAGAATTAATCAGAGGATGATTATTTGCTTCTTCCTTTTCAGGCTGGATATCTGATGTTACTGGATCCTACCATCCTGCTTTCTACACCGCTGGTGGAATCGTGTTGATGTCTTGGTGTCTGACCCAGTTGACAAGATGCATCAAAACCAAAAGCAAAAGAGAAAACCTGACGACAGTGGAGGAAGAGGAACTTGTAGTATTTCAGAGAGAAACTGTTTTATAATAGCTGTCTATCAGTTCAGTTTATGATGACGATGTGAACAATTATATGATAGCCTCTGACTCCAGTCGTCTCGCTCGAAAAACAAAGGCAGGGACTTGTACTCGAAATGTGCAGGGCATCATGCTCATGAGAAGGGGGAGAGAAGCGAGACTTCAAAAGACTTATCCATTGCCTCTACCTCCTGCTCGTTCAACGCCATCTTGAATAAATTACATTGAAGAACAAAAATCACATCATGTTAAGTTCATCAAAACCGATGGCAGGTGCTAAAATATCGACTTAGCAAAGGATTTTAAAGAAAACTTCGCTTTATAATTACCTCTAACGACTTTTCGACTTCTTCTACCATCTCTGCTTTCTGGTTGGACGCCATCTTGAATAAATTTCAATAACGAAAAGCAAATTCTCTTTGAAATCTCCCGGCAAAGTGAACAAAACCGTTGAAGGTACTCAAATATCGACGAAGACAATCGATTCAAAGAAAAAAACGCTTAAAAATTGAGCTCTAACGACTTTTCGAATCTTTTCACAGCTTTTCGAGTGGGGATTTCCCAGTCTTCTCCTCCTCCTCTCTCTCCCCTTCCCTGGATCCTTTGCGATTTTTTCTTTTTACCCTTGACTCTTTGCACGCGCTTTCTTTGCGAGTTTTAGGAGACGACTGGGGACGAGTCAGTGATAGCCTTATAATGATGTAATTGTAAATCGAGATATCAGGCACATGCAGTAACACCGCACACTTTGGAGTGCATGCCTTGTTAAAGTATATATATGTATGTGTTACATTTTTTCATTCAGTTAGTTAGTTAGTTCGTAAGTTGTATTGTCACAGTATTTTTATGCATGTGTAATTTCCATTGTTTATATTCATGTTTTGATATCTGTTGTAAAAGTATTGTTGTTAAATGCTTATATACGCCCATACGCCCTGAAATCAGTTCAGTTTTAGTTCAGGCTTCAAGACAGAACCAAGTGACTTCGTACTGATTTATTATCGTCTGGAAACTCACTCCAGAAAAGTGTGTCTTCTGTTAATCGTGGTAACCCATCCCTAAACGTAAAGAAGGAAAGCTAGCCCAAGTAGTGGTAGAGCGAGGACACTGAAATTTCAGTGATTTCAAAGAAAACTGGAATCTTCAGGAATCAGTTGGAGTCAGAATGAAGCCTCTGAGCAGTCGAGGCAAAAGCTAAAGAAGTCTCGAGAGCCGAAGAGTTCATTCACCGAAAAGCAAAGCAAAGAGAAAAGCAAAGCAAAGAATTGCAAGCAAAGCAAAGGGTGATCCAACAGGCTATTGACAAACACCTGAGGCGTATGTATGAACTGTGCACGAATTGAACTCTGTATATTCAGTTGTAAGAAAAAAAATCTCTGTCTTGTAAAAAAAAAAAAAAAAAAAATTAATTAATTAAGCAGAAGTCCATAAGAATTGAAATCAAATTATTTTAAATATAGAATTAATTTAATCTAGAATTTGACATTGAATTAGTATCTTTAGTAAATTTCGTGATTTAGGAAAAATTTAAGAGTTTAAGTTAAGATAAGTTATTTAAGTTAAGATAAGTTATTTAAGTTAGGTTAAGTTATTTAAATTAAGCTTAGTTATTTAAAATTTTTATAAGTAGGAGTAAAGTTGTTTTTGATTAAAACACAAAGCAGAAAGTGTTGGTTGGTTGGGTTCGGTTGGGAAGCGACAAGGGGGGCCCCTCGGTGCTTCTACTGTCCTGTGGAGTTCCCCAGGCCTCCGTCCTTGGTCCCCTACTCTTCCTAATACATAAACGACTTTTATAAATTCTCTAGTGTCTCTAGTGTATTTGAATTTCATCTTTTTGCTGATGACTCAAATCTTTTTTATGCAAATAAGAACATGGATTGGAATCTCTTGAGTCTATAACAAATGACCAATTATTGCTCGTGCATTCTTGGCTTTGCACTCATAAACTTTGTCTTAACATAGATAAATCCAACTTCGTAATTTTCCATACTGCTCAAAAGAAATTGACTTATCATCCTCAAATTAAGACCAATAATGTACCTCTTAAACATGAATATCAAATTAAATACTTAGGTATAATGATGGATAGTAATCTCAATTGGAAACCTCATGTATCCCACATATGTCACAAGATTAAACGAAGCATAGGTCAGTCTATGGTATTGTAGCATGGGGCCATACTTATCAGTCTACACTAAATCCGCTGCTAATCTTACAAAAAAAATGTGTGCGTTTAATGACTTTTGCAAATTATAGTGCTTATTCTAATCCTATTTTTGATAAATTGAAAATCTTAAAACTTTCTGAATTGATTTTTTTCCATACGGCACTATTTATGTATGATTTCCATTTTAATAATCTTCCAGTTTCCTTTAAGTCATTCTTTTGCATGGTTAGTGAAAAGCACTCTTAGGCCAAGTTCAGACGTCGAACTTTTGCCGTGTCGAATCTAATAGTTGCATTTTGTAAATGAGAAGGGCGGCGTCTGAACCTATTGTATTTGACAGATTTGATTAAGTATTAAATTGAAAAATTCAGTTTAAATCAAATTTGTCAAATTCATTTCGTTCAGAAGCCGCACTTCTCATCTACAAAATGCAATTATTAGATTCGACGCGGCAAAAGTTCGACGTCTGAATTGGCTTGTAAATCTTCGTATTCTTTACCTAAAGCAAGAACAAATCATGGTAAATTTAACATTAAATTCTCTGGGGCTAAAACTTGGAACACAATCAGGATGAGTCTATGAAAAAATTAAACAGAAAGAATTTTCAAGAAAAACTAAAAGATCACTTACTCAGTAATTACTCTACATGATTCAAATTCATATTTATTTATCGTAAGAGTAAGTGTGTTGCTTTTATATAAAATTTCAAGTTTCATTTCGTTTCACCTTTTCAACCTTTTTTTCTAGTAGTTAATACTAGTAATTGTGTGATATTTGTATTAGCTTAAGAATATTTTATTATCAATAACTATATCGATATTTGACTTAATTCTATTTTCTATTTTCTTCTTTTCTTTCTCTCTTTGACCCAATTACATAAATTTGCATGCATGTAAATAACATATAAGCTATCTATCTCGATTAACTCTATGGTTATTACTCGTGCCCAGGCCTTTAGGCCGGGAACGAGTTATAAACTGCAAATGTTTTTTTTGTTTTTGTTTTTTTTCCTCTGTTCGTCCTGAGGGACCTCTGATTGGTTAAGAACGTAAAAACAATGCCCTTCATTCATCACCTTTGAGCGACAGCGAACGCAAGCCAGGAACTTTAGGAATGCAAGATGGCCGACTACAAAGAAAATAGCTTTCAGAGACAGGCTTTTCCTGCAGTAGAACAATGTAATTTGGAGCTTTTAACTCGAGATATACCTATATACTTATATGAGCATCAGAATGGGCTGTTATTTTGAGCTTCATCTCCAATACTTTGACCAAATATCGAACTCTAAATGGAGTACTTGAAAGCCGAGGCCCTCGCGATAACGACTATTTCCTATGAGCTGGAAAACTACGAATTTCTCATCCTACATGTTGCTAAACGAACATACATAGAAGCAAGTCAATTATATTCCTCATTCAAGCATTCAATAGATCTTGAGAGGTTTTTGTAGTGAATTTTAATTTAATATCGGAATGGCATGAAACTAGATTCCATTGACCTTGTATTTCGCGTTTGGTCACGTAACGTCTTTTATTCATATATATAACATCCGAAACACGAACGAAAAAATACACGATTTGTTATTGTGTCAAATATGCCGTTGTAGAAGTCTTAACAGCAAACAATTGAGATATATAGTGAAATAAGAAGTTGAATAAACTGGTATATTTTTGCATGTTGGAGATATCTAATACCTATGCATGATAATAGAAAGACAAAGGCACTAATAGCTGTTGACAGACAAACTGACTAATCAAGATATTTTTACTCGTGCCCAGGCCTCTAGGCCGGGAACGAGTTATAAAACGCGATTGTTTCTTTTTCTTTTTCTTTCGTCGTCTCGAGAATGCAGCATTCTTGCGCAATCGGTGACGTGTGCACTCCTGATTGGTTAAGAACGTAAGAAACAATGCCCTTCATTCATCACCTTTGAGCGAGTGCGAACTCTTCGAAGCTAGTGAACGCCAGTCAGGAACTTTAGGAATGCAAGATGGCGGACAGCTCAAAAAATAGCTTTCAGAGACAGGCTTTTCCAGCAGTGAGACAATAGAAAATGGAGCTTTTAACTCCAGATATACCTATATACTTATAAGAGCTTCAGAATGGGCTGTTATTTTGAGCTTCATCTCCAATACTTTGACCAAATATCGAACTCTAAATGGATTTCTTGAAAGCCGAGGCCCTCGCGATAACGACTATTTCCTATGAGCTGGAAAACTACGAATTTCTCATCCTACATGTTGCTAAACGAACATACATAGAAGCAAGTCAATTATATTCCTCATTCAAGCATTCAAGAGATCTTGAGAGGTTTTTGTACTGAATTTTAATTTAATATCGGAATGGCATGAAACTAGATTCCATTGACCTTGTATTTCGCGTTTGGTCACGTAACGTCTTTTATTCATATATATAACATCCGAAACACGAACGAAAAAATACACGATTTGTTATTGTGTCAAATATGCCGTTGTAGAAGTCTTAACAGCAAACAATTGAGATATATAGTGAAATAAGAAGTTGAATAAACTGGTATATTTTTGCATGTTGGAGATATCTAATACCTATGCATGATAATAGAAAGACAAAGGCACTAATAGCTGTTGACAGACAAACTGACTAATCAAGATATTTTTACTCGTGCCCAGGCCTCTAGGCCGGGAACGAGTTATAAAACGCGATTGTTTCTTTTTCTTTTTCTTTCGTCGTCTCGAGAATGCAGCATTCTTGCGCAATCGGTGACGTGTGCACTCCTGATTGGTTAAGAACGTAAGAAACAATGCCCTTCATTCATCACCTCCGTAGTGAACGCCAGCGAGGAACTTTAGGAATGCAAGATGGCCGACTACAAAGAAAATAGCTTTCAGAGACAGGCTTTTCCTGCAGTAGCACAATGTAATTTGGAGCTTTTAACTCCAGGTATATCTTTATACTTATAAGAGCTTCAGAATGGGCTGTTAGTTTGAGCTTCATCTCCAATACTTTGACCAAATATCGAACTCTAAATGGAGTACTTGAAAGAGAACCCTCGCGATAAACATGGATAAACTGAGTATTTCCTATGAGCTGTGAATCTACGAATTTCTCATCCTACATGTTGCTAAACGAACATACGTAGAAGCAAGTCAATTGTATTCCTCATTCAAGCATTCAAGAGATCCTGAGAGGTTTTTGTACTGAATTTTAATACGGAATTCTAAAGCAGACCATTGCATGGAACGGATAGGTTCCATTGACCTTGTTGGTCACGTAACGTCTTTTATTGTTTAAAACATCCGAAACATGAACGAAAAAATTCACGATTTGTTATTGTGTTAAAAACGCCGTTGTAGAAGTCTTTACAGCAAACAATTGAGACACATAGTGAAATAAAAAGTTGAATAAACTGGTATATTCGCTGGTAATATTTTGCATGTCGACTAATAGCTGCTGACAGACAAATTGACTAATCAGATATTCTTTAAAAAGGTCAAAAAAGGTCTTTATTATGTTACGGTTAAGTGAAGAATGCGTGAAACGGCTCGGGGAAGAGTACGAACGGGGCTGGTCATTGAAGCCTCTCCTAAAAGGGGGCTTCCGGGGCACGAGTGAACGCACGTGTGCGTCTAGTGTAGTTTAAGTTAGCCGATTCAAAAAGGGTCATTTGTTACGGTTAGCTATTTCCCGGAATGGTGAAGAATGCGTGAAACGGCTAGGGGAAGAGTACGAACGGAGCCGGTCATTGGAGCCTCTCTTAAAAAGGGCTCCAGGGGCACGAGTGAACGCACGTGTGCGTCTAGTTATAGATAGCTTGTACCAATAAATCTGAATTTATCATTTATATTTAAACTAACATTGATACATTACATATATATCATATATATTATATTTATATTATTAACTTACAAATGTATTATAATGTAAATTCTGGTACGTTACAGAATAAAATCAATGTCAATGTCAATGCCAATGTCAATGTCAAAGAATCATGATTCTACTGAAAAAATAGAATCGAAGCGTGAACATGAAAGAGTGCGGGGATTCTTTCTCTTGCTTCACGTTCTCGTGAACTGACTGAATCCAGTAATCACGAAATGGTTTACTGCAGGTTTTGATTGTTACCTTTTTCCAAATACAGCTGTTCAAACCATTTTGGTTTACTCTGATTTTCGTGTCTGGTATTGTAATGTCATGCTGATCAAGTCTGATTCTGACTGAGTTGTAAGATGATCTCTTTCCAATGAACGACATAGCAGTGCACTGCTTTGCTCATCGCCAGTTCAGTTAACAAAATTAGATTGAGCAAAGATTTCTTAGCACGGTGAAGGGAGAATAATTTTAAAGACATTGAGTTATGATTTGATGGTTTCGCACGCGATGTGAATATGAACCAAGGTGAGTGCCTGTATATCTGAAATTCATTACAAAGCACATGATTCGCTGGCTCTACCCACTGAGTAGTGCATCCATTATTAATACATCATTTTGATTTTTCATTTCTTGGTCTGATTTGTAACTCATTTTGTCACTAGGTAACTGTACTTTTGTTGAAAATTGCTGTTCGCTTTTCACTGTGTTATTTTCACTGTATATCGATTGTTAAACTGCCATTTTCTTTCCTTTGACGAGCGAATTCAAATTAAAACTAAAGAGACTTTCCGCTGTTAAGCGGAAATACGGGCCCCAAAGTAAAGTAAAGTAAAGCGACCATATTTAACGTCGATAACTCGTAACAGTAATTCAACTGACAAACCTGAGGTCGACGGTGCGCTCATTTTACTCTCTTCTCTCTATCAGTGCTCCGTTTTAAGGGTATATAAAGCTAATTAAAGCTACACAGATTGGAAAGAAGTCGAAACAAGGATGTGAGGTCTGGCTAGGGATCGAACTCGGGACCTCTCGCACCGAAGGCCGCGCACACTAATCAACTGTGTCATCCTTGCTCCCCAGAATTCAGCAAAAAGCATCAGAGGGCTATTGGGCTCTCCTTAACCGTTATAATAATAATAGTAATCGACTTTATTAATTGAGGGTTACATTACCGTCTAAACTGATACGATGAATGAGTGGCCCTCCTAAAAATAAAAATACATGGAGGATATTACACGGTAGCGCGAAGATATGAGTTCAGTATTTTCGAGTGATAAAACAATATTTTACGGCGAGCGCAGCATCTTCAAGCCAACGTGTAAATGTTCTTTTTATCATATGGAAAAACTGAGGCAAACTAAAATAAAAACATAAGTTTAATTTTAATTTCATTTCAATGCAAACATAGCAATATTCCTTACAAGAACGTGCATAAAAAGGATGCACAACGCTAAAACTGGATAAAACTACAAACAAATGTTCTTGACTTTAAAATGAAAACGAATCAAAAAATTCTTTTTACTGACTTTGGCTGTCTTCACTTGAAGATTTAATAATGATTCTTCTTCTTTTAACTTTGGATTCCGTTTCTGAATCTCCCGTTGCTCATTCATCCTGTTAGGCGTATCTTGTGTTGCCTTACTAACGTCTTGGGTCGTCTTGGTGTGGTTGTAACACACTGTTCACTATTTTTGTCACTAGCAGTTACATCAACAAAACACATCACGTAAAACTAATGACGGACACCTTATCATTTTTGCGGTCTAGTAAATGTTTGGGTTCACCCGTCTCGTACATGTCGTATTGATTACTAGATATTTTGTACAAAATTTACATCCATCTCTGCATGAGTCTGTACAAAGGTTTCTCATGTGGAGAGAAACTGGTTCTCGTATGTTTCACACAGTTTTGCATTCTTTTGTCCTGATTAGATAAGTCAACTTGTTTAAACAGAACTAAACAAAACTAGCAAGGACGACAGGCGGGAGGAGAAAAAGGTTGGGATTGGGGTGGGAGGGGGGGGGCATGAGGTCATAGGCAGTAGTACCTTAATTTGGACTGGGATCAATGAAACATTTTGAATTTTTATATACAGATATAGTAATAATATAGATTTATTGTAATGTAAACTGGCTGACTGAAACTCAGCAAAATTCTTTCAGACTTTGAAACTACAGTTCCAAAAACCGAAAAACCGGTTGTGTCGCACCATTAGGCCAGATTGCTCCGCCAGTGATATCAAGGAGGGACTGGGGGGGGGCATGAAAAGAAGATGTGACGGCGCTCTCTTTCTCTCGTCTTCCCTCTCCTTTGTTTCCTAAAGACAGGAAGGTGGAACCCCGTGGGGAGTAGACAGGGGGAGTAGACTAATTACTTTAATTTATCAATATCTGTTAATTATGTAATTTGTTTTCCTGCCGATAAAAACACGAACTTGGAAGAAGGATAAATAGTGACGTCAGATTTCAGTTGCACAATAAATGAATTCAGTAGCACTGTTCTCTCCAAAGGGAGAATTTAATCGTTGATAATATTACTTATGATGTCCAACAGAGAGCGCTGTTGTCTGTTTTTGTGCAATTAACTAAAACCAAGCTTGCATTACTTGGGCATTGTTTCACTTTTGATCTTTCTGTAACAATGTTTTTTGTTGCGGGAAATCATTGCAGGAGTTGTTGCAGAGACCTGATACACTAGGCAATTTCGCTATTGCAAAAAGATCTCTAAAATTGGATTGTCAGCGCGACTTGCAGCGTGTATCACCGGCTTCACATACATTCCTGACCTGGACAAATACGGCTTAATGTTTCCTCATTCATTCAAAAGGAACATTAACACAATGGAAAAACAAAAAGATTTGACATGCAATCAAAAGTCCACATTTGTTGTTCTCCTCGAATCCAATAACCAAGGCACCCTTGACAGTAAGGTCTCCTGGTTTGTTTGCTTGTGTTCTTCCCTGTCTAACGTCATAATTCTGGGATGTCTCTTCTGTTATGCTGTTTTATTTCCAAAGATACTGGAGGAATTCCACGAAGGAAAAGCAAAAACAGGTACTTTTCTTTTATAACCGGGTTTCACAGGGAAAAATGTCAATTCCCAAATAGGGGTTTGCCTGGGTCTGTAAAACTGGGAATCTGTTCTATTTTACTTGGGACTAAATCTGTAATACCCAAACTTGTAAAATAGAACAAGGCCTATTCCGGGCCCTAAAATATTCACCTAAAATCGCCCAAAATCGCCTAAAATCGCCCAAAATCGCCCTAAATCGCCTTAAGTTTTGAGCATCTTTGGGGATAATTTTGCTTAAATCGCCTAAGATCGCCTACAATCGTCCAAAATTACGGCGATTTTAGGGCCCGGAGTAGGCGCCTATTCCGGGCCCTATAACTGCCTAAAATCGCCTAAAATCGCCCAAAATCGCCTAAACTGATTTTAGGGCCCGGAGTAGGCCTAGAACAGATTCCCAGGGATTCCCCAGTTAGCTAGACCCAGGGAAGCTCCATGTTTGACCCAAGCTGGGAATTAACGTTTCTTTCCTGTGTTTATACTTCGATTGGTCAATCGCGAAAAGTATTATCATTTCTAAATAAGTATGAGCGAGTAACCAATAGTTCTTAAAATGGCTCTTTAATGATAATACCGTAAAACGTACCAATAAACAAACAAACAAACAAGCTAGAAAATGTGCGCGCACAACTTGTTTTGTTTTGTTTTGTTTTGTTTTTGAGGGGGAGGGGACGTTCCCTACATTCCCTTCCCTAACCCTCCTTAGCCTGCGTCGTGGCCCTAATATAAAAGGAAAAAGGAAGGAAGAGTTCCGTCTCTCATTCCTCTCCCCCTTCCCCTTTTGGGGCCGCTACGCAGGTTAGTTCCTCTCCTCCTTCCCCAAAGGGAACTATGGCCAACTAAGAACATGTTATTTTTTTCCTGCAGCATTGGTAGCCTCAGTAGGGCTGAGTGTCTACTGTTTTCTATCACCTGCGTCAGCGAAACTCTGCATTCGTTTTGGATGTAGGGTGGTCATGGTTGGCAGTGGATTGATATGCTCACTAGGACTTCTCGGGTCGTCGTTTGCTGCAAATATTTACAATCTTTACTTCTCGTATGGCATTGTGCTTGGATTCGCATCGTCAATGGTGTACAACGCAGGGTTTCAAGTTATCCCATTGTATTTTGACAAACATCGCTCTCTTGCCACGGCCATGGTATCATCGGGGCCAGGGACTGGTGTGCTTCTGATGAGCCCTGTAACGCAAATGCTTTTGCAACGTTTTGATTGGAGGAAAACTTTGACAGTTCTGGGATCAATCAATATGATTCCCACGATCCTAGGATGGAGTATTACCAGGAAAAACAGACAAGAAAAACCATTAAAATCAACTCAGTCTTCAAATAATGGTTGCTGTAGTTTAATGGACTTGTCAGTATTTAAAGATCCTATGTTTTTGATCCTTTCCTTTTCAATGGTTGTTGCTGTCTTGGGTCACTACATGCCACCGATGCACTTGGTAATAATTCGTCTGTATTTCTATTTTCATCAATTATATTTCGACTTGTCTCCAATGAACCTTTGTTTAATCTTGTCATTCAACGAGAGAACCTCACGAGTCTTGTCACGCAACGAGAGGGCCTCACGTGATCTGCCCATGAGTCTAAACACTGCTTCCCACAAAACTGATTTCAAAACACGTCTCATCTGTAGAGAACAAAGGGTTGCTAAGCGCCGGTCTGTCACCTCTGTCGGCCCGATCTCCGGTTCAATTCCCGTACGGAGCAACGCATGTTATTTAAGCTTGTCAGTTCTCTTTCTTGCTATAGCTTCGAGGGTTTTTTCCGGGTCCGATCTTCCGTTTTTCCAGCCTCGCAGCATCTATTTCTATTACTGTTTATTTATCAATTTCAGCTGAATAGTAATTGACTTCCCATAATGTATCTTTTAGTTGTCTATCACTTATCTCTTCCTTTTCTTCTACTCCATGTGTCCACAATGGCCCTAGCTCAAGCTCCTTCCCTTATTGCTAATTCCTCTTCCGTTTTGCTCTCTCATTGTGTGCGTCGCCCCCAAGTTAGTGAAAGGATTACACATGAGTGTCTAACTTAGCTATTCCACCTTCTTTTTCAAATTTTGTTGTTGTTACTTTTTCCAGGCCAAATACGCTGAAGATGTTGGAATCCCAAGCCATCTAGCATCATGGATGTACATCACCATTGGCAGCACTTCACTAACCTCCAGACTTCTGATAGGAAAATTGTGCGACAGTGGGTGGATTCCACTAGTACGTATCTTTCAATGTGGAGCTCTTATTTTGGCCATCGCGAACTATTGTCTACCTTTAGCCAACAACTTGACATTACTTTTAATGTATTCTGTATCACTTGGGGTTGGTGAAAGTGTGTACACAACACCAATGTACTGCTTAATTCTCCAGTCTTATGGTGGTATGGGTTTTGGATGGTTCGTCTTCGTTAATATGATTCCACTTTTTATGGGGCCAACTCTTGCGGGTAAGTTCCTTCGTTGGGTTTGGTGTTCGGGTACTGCGCAGTATTCACTGATTGTCGATAGTCATTTCGATCTTTTTCTTCGATGTGAACGAATCCAAGCGCGCGGATCTTGATATTTTTACCGATGATATTTCAATCAGTAATGTCCATTTCCAAAATTTACAAATAGATTACATTTTTCCATGTGCCTGTTCTTTAAAAGATGCACGAATGACATCAAAATGTGGTGAGAACAAAAAAGTAGTTTAATTCACGCCACATTTTGACGTCTTTTGTCATCTATAGAGTAGACACAGAAAAATGAAATCTATTCAATTGATATAAAATTTGCCGAAACATTTCAACCAATCAGAGCGCGCGTAAGATTCAATGACGTCGTCTATGAATATACTTTATTATAAAATATTTGAGATATAATTAACACGCGCGCTGATTGGCTGGCTACCATGTCTATATCAGAGGACAGAGATATGGCTCGCTCAAAAAACGTCGAAAATATTTTATAAAAGCAATATATAACGATCGCTCACTCTGGAAGATGTACGTAGTGCACTCGTAAAGCAAGAGAAACACTCGGCTACGCCTCGTGTTCTTAAGCTTTGCTCTTGCTCTACATCTTCCATCGTGTTTATATCACAGTACTGAGACATGCGCGCGCATTTTATATTCCTTAAATAGCACAGGATTCTTGACCAATCATTGCTCACGTAATATACCAAATATTATATAACCCTTGATTAACTTAGTTTTATCAACTCCACAGGTTTTATTGCTGATGTAAGTGGTTCGTATCATCCTGCTTTCTACACTGCTGGTATCATCATGACATTGTCAGCTTGTATAGTTGAATTATCAAACTGCATCAAACCAAAAATCAAAGCAAAAAAACAATTTTACATCGGACGACAAGAATTAGTTGTAGTGCTAGAAAGAGAAACTGTCATCTAGGTGGCATCTTCATCACTGGAGCTCTCCACCAGTGGTGTCAAAGTGAGGGCATACCAGGCTATAAAGAAATGTCAACAGAAAAATAAAGATTCGGGAAAACAAAACAAAACAAAAACCGACAAAAAAAAGAAACAATTAGTTGTAGTGCTAGAAATAGAAACTGTCATCTAGTCGCCATCTTCATCAGTGGTGTTCTCCACCATGCAGTAGTGCCAAAGTAAGGGCACGTCGGGCTATTAAGTAAAAAAAGAAGCATTTAAGAATCAGATTATAGAATAAAGAGAATAATTTATTGTACATAGTACTAGAAAGAGAAACAGTTATCAAGTTGGGTTCTTCACCAATGGTGCTAGAGGAAGGAAGGGCTATTAAGTAAAAAGAGAAGTATTTAAGAATCAGATAAAGAATAAAGAGAAGAATTAGTTGTAGTGCGCATGCTAGAAAGAGAAACTGTCATCTAGTTGGGTTCTCCACCAATGGTGCCAATGTAAGAAGGAATTTCGGGCTATAAGGAAACTCATATCTCAGTATTATAAACTCATATAAACTCATATCTCAGTATTATACTAGTCAGTTTCGCAATACCTAAGTGCTATGTTTTGTAATTTCCAGCTGTCAGGCTACAGACTATAAACGCACTGTAGGTCTTGTGCATAGGGAATAATTAATCTTTACATCAGCTTATAATTAGGGGTATATGATTCTTAAAGTCCATGTAGCATGTAATTTTTTACAATTTAGAATAAAATTAAAGTTTAAGATGTAGAAAACATATTTTCGCAAGTCTGAATCGCAAATTATGACGTTACGTGAGTTTTTTCCCGCCGAAAGAGGTCGAAAAACGTATATTTGGGCTTCCTGTTGAAAAATTTCCGAGGCTCACTATGCTCTAACCCTACTTGTATAATGGACGTAAAAGATCCTGTTTTACTGTTCGCAAAGAGTAGGGGATTGTCGCCCGGTACAACAGTCTCTCCTTACTACTAACAAACTCTAAGCGCATTTGATTATATATATGGATATTTGCGCTATACAAATGCTGAAATTTCAGTTTTTTCTATGATTTATACTAATGAAAAGAAGCATTGCAACTTGCTCACTTTTTCATTGCTCTCGCTTTTCCTTGATTTCGATTTTGTTATCATAAGTTTAGTAGCAATCTGTACCTTATGGTATGCAATATCGACGGTTTATTTTAGAGTGCATTTCATATGTCTGTGAAATATGATCAAAGTTATTTGTGCCTATCTTGTCAACCAACCAACCAACATACACTAAGCAAGCAAGCAAGCAAGCATTTAAGCAAGCAAGCAAGCAAGCAAGCAAGCAAGCAAGCAAGCAAGCACTTTATTAAAGTGTCAATGACTTCTAGCTGGCCACAAGTAGCCTACTAATTGGGGACACCAATAGGAATTTATAATTAGTTAGTTTTTCGTAAACAGATCAATCAACTCAGTGAGTTTACTTATAGAGGGATTTCATGGCAGCCATGTTTGTTGGTAAGTACAATAGAAAGTTTTTGAATTAGAAAAGATTTTATTTCTTTTGGGAAAAAAGCTCTATTATTTGGACCACAAACATGGCTGCCATAAAATCCCTCTATTGTTTTGCTTATTAGCTTAAGCGCTTTGTAACTATAAATTCAGAGCACATCTATAGCCTGTAGTTCAGTAGAGTTGAGTTGTAAGTTGCAAGCTATGCGTTAACTACAATAAAGATCCCAAAGGTACTTCTAAATCATTTTATTAATGAACTATCTCAAGTACTTTTTGAACAATTTTGTTTGGACTGAACAAACAAACAAACAAACAAACAAAAACAGAAACATCAGTTTAATTACAACGCGTACAAGGAGCGACATTGAGTTGTTTTGAATTAATTAGCTGTATTTCTTATTTGACTAAACTACTAAAATGTTTTAAGATGTAGAAAAAAAGCAAATACCTTTTAAGCATAAGTTAACTGGTTTGAAAAATTAGAAAGAGCTTTTGGCCAGACAATGTTTAGTATGGAAATTAAATTCCGACTATGACAATAACTATATATCAATTAATTGTGCTTGACTCTCATTAGAATATCACGAAAATGAGGGCATGCAATTGAGTGCAAAGGCCGTTATTTTGGCTGATGTGAAAAATGTATATCTCCGAAAATTCGTTGAAATAATAATTCTGGTACTGATCATGAGATCAAACAACAATAGACATTGTAGGGATGTTATGTCTTTTCTATCAATGAAATTTCAAGGCTCTGTTGACCATGCATGCAAAATGTAAAAATAACAATAACATCAAGACTCCAAGCTGTTTTGGAAAGCATGCTAAATTAATGCTAAAGAAAACCACGGCCAAACCAAACCATGATAAACTAACTGATGTATTCTACCAGTTTAGACAAAACTGCTTTGAGTCGGTTGGTACTCGGCAAGACTACCAGGTTTAGAAATATTCCTGTCAGTTCAGACATAACCAATGAAAAAATTAAGCCGGTTTTGTCGAACCAGTTTGAAACCGGTTTTTTATCCAATTACAAAGCTTTAAATTTGGAATAATACCTTGCTCACAATATTCTTCTGGATTTTAAGGTTGGTTATTTTAATTCTCATTTGTTGTTGTTTTATATTAATTAGATGTACAGTAGCTACCACCTTACAATATCGGTATGACTGATGACAATATGTGATGTATATAGATTATGTGGATAACTAGCAGAAACTATAGCAATAATAATATGGAAGTAACACTACATGAAGACAGCCATAATTAAAGACGGCAATGCTTCCAAAACCTTAAGAGTGCCGCCGCTGCTGGGAGTCTTGTTGGCTTGACTGTTTCAAATAGTCAAGTTTTGCCAACTGACTCAATTCAGAAGTGAACTAGTTCGTGGTGTTCTGCTACTCAATAGAAGCATTTAAACAAGCGAAACTTTCCGATTTAAGGGCTTGGGCACCCCAGAGCCTGTTCACAGGCTATCCGTCCACACTTCAACAATATATTTCTTTTCCTTAAATAAGAAAATATCGTTTCGGTGTGGAAACGAAAAATGATAAAAAAATGTCAAATGTATATTTGGAGTGTTACGCACTATTGCACGGGCCACATATGCTAATTAGTGGCACGATTGGTGAGAAGTGGTTGTCGTAGAGTGCATATTTCCTAGATATTTCCTACCATAGGCAATTACATTTTCCTAGATATTTCCTACCTTTTCATTTTCTTGTGATAGGAAATATGCAATCAATACAATTTCCTATGATACGAATATCTAGGAAATAATTATGTAGGAAAAATTATTTTCCTACATTTTGTCCAGTTCTGAAAATGAAATTTCCTATATATTTCAGTCCTATCATTAGACTGATTCCATAAGTCGGTCCCAGTTCGCTCTCTGACGATTTTTTTTTCGCTCACGGGTCCGACTTATTTGCAAACGTACTCAAAAATGATCCGCATCTCGAAAAAACGAGATAGCCAATGAAATCGTTTGTTATTGCCATTCAAAACATTTTGACCAATCACATACTATGTCTTATTGTACCGAGCTGAAACTTCACTTCCGGTAAGACGCCATTTTGTTTTTGAAAATGAATTACCAACTCTTTTAAAACGAAGATAACGTTAAAGCCGTTCCAAAGAAAAGCTATTGAACAAGTTCTAGAGGGGAAAGACATGTTTGTTTATCTTCCCACAGGATGTGGCAAAACGTTTTGCCTGATTTATTAGATGTAAAGGTCGGCAACGGCAATATTTTTGTATCGCCTTTGACGCCTTGATGAAAGCTCAGGTGGACACACAGGGCAAAAAAACAGATTTACGTTTACTTAAAGCCTTATTAAAGATTACGTTTTGAAGCATTTCCTCTCAATTTAAGTTTCAGCTTAAATTTCGTTAACCTACATTGCAACAGTCTTTAATGTTAAGATTAAAGACTATTAATGAAGTGTTTCTGCTCAGGATTAAAAGAGTCTTAAAGTTATTAAAGTCAATTTTAATTAGATTTTATTTTGACATTAAATTTCAAGGAAATGATTCTTTACGTTTCCGATTAAAGCCCCTTATTGGTACATTTAAGAATCTTTATGTTATCTTTAAGTGTAAATGAGAAATGCCGAAAATTATCTTAAAAGCTCATTAAATGTTCTGAAACCCGTTTAAAGTAGTTGACACTCCTTTAATTAAGTAAGTAAAGGCTCAAAAAGTCCCCTTTTTTGTACATTTAAGTATCTTTAATTGTAAATAAGAAATGCCGAAAATCACCCTAAAGTCTCATTAAATATTCTTAATGTCTGTTAAAGTTATTCATGCCCCCAACTTAAAGACTAATTTAACACACTCAAAATTCATTATAGTTATTTGTATATTTTCCGCCCAAAAAATATTAAAATATCAACACGCAATGCTCCCTTACTCAACAAAATACCACATTGTTTCAATGGAAGTCATTTATTTCAAAAAATACTACTTGTTGCTGATGCACCACTACATGTACATTGGTGTGTATTCAAATGAGCTTTCTTCGCCGCTCATTGTGGCATCCATCAGAATTTCAGCAGCTTGCCCTTTCTTATGGACATCCCATTGAATAACGTCCAGTGCAGCTCGGTTCGTCTGGCCAATTTCTATGACAAGATAAAAAGAAACGAATATTAACGCATTACCTTATGAAAGTCTCAAAGAAGCTCAGCGGAAGAAAAAAGGACAGGGAAAAACAAACAAACAACTCTCCACCGAAGATAGGCAAAAATATCAGTATTAAAGACAACCTAGATTGCGTTAAAATACTTTCAACTATACCTCTTTTTGTCGTCCCTGCTTTCTGCAAGTTCGTTGATGGTCCTCATAAGTTTTGTTGGAGATTCTTGTCCACTAACGATTTGTAATATATTTTAATTATGGCCGCTGTAAAGGGAAAGAGCACATTTTTAATTTGCTAAAGGTAATTTACAAATTTCGTCACTTGGTCATCCCAATATTCTACCCTGGGGACAAGTTTGACATGCAGTTCAATCAAATTTGTAAATATTGAGGAGTTTCCAACATTAGGTTGAGGCACAAATAAACTCACGTTTCTTACCTTCAATACAGGCATGCTACCGATGGAAATTATCACCACCATTGCGATGACGCACGTCTTCCATAAGTCGTCTTGTAATATCTTGATTGTATTGCGATTCAAAACTACAGTAAACGGGAAACATAAATTAAGGTTATTTGTTGACGTAGCACGTGAAGTACGAAACTTAAAAACAATAATTCGAACTAAAATAACTTTTTATTTACCAGTACCAATCTTCGAAATATTAACCATGCTTCTAAAATAAATGCCCGTGCACAGGGCTTACATGTATTACTGAATGAATTTCACGCGGACAAGTATAGACCACATGCAGGGAAGTGACATAATTTATACGTTATTTTTGGCGCGCGATTTTCTATTCCCTTAAGAAAAACTTCTGCATATATGTACCCAATAATTTTCTAATCAAACGAAACCAATAAGCATGTTACGGTTAAAGTTCAGTTTAAGTATCAGTTTAGAGTTCATAGTTTCATAGTTCCTCACGTTTCATTGAAGCGATAACCAGTGAAAGTCCGGGTTTTCTAGGAGGGCATTGTATGATTTGCGTGATTGTCTCTAGGAATATAAAACACATGTGTTATATAATTATATATATAGAGAGAGAGTGATTGCAATAAAACCGTGAAATAGTTAGTAGTATAGACTAATAGACATTAGTGAACCTTATTTCTTTTCGTTTTCGTTTGTGTCTATGATTGACCTATATTACACTCTAACATTCAATTTTTGTCTCACGGGTTTTTTGCAATCACTCTATAACTTCAGAGTTTAAAATAATTATCCTAGAAACAATTATAATGCATACACTTAGGAAAACTTAGGGTTTAAAATATTTTCAGCTTCGACCTTTGAACTTCTTGTTCCGGCCGCTTAGTGACATAGCCGCTAGTGCAGTCACCGACAGATTTTGCAGTAAAATAGTATTCGTGTTACTGTTCACTCAATCCAATTACGTACAATAGACAATATGGCACTATAAAATCAAAATCATTTGAAAAGCTAGACTAAATAAAGTGAATACTAGTATCAAGTTGGGGACATAACTCTGAGATGTTGAAAGAAGTTATAAAGGCGGGAAACATGAAAATTGTATGCTTACCTTATTACCTTACCTATTTACCACCTTACATATTGGTGGCACTTGAATCCTTGTTTGGTTTCTACGACATCTAGATTGTTGCCGATTTGTGGAGGGAGCAGCATTATTCGCTGTTGCTGCAGCTTCAACACGAGCCTCCAGGCGAGCGATTGACTCATTTCTGTTGGTCATCATCTCGCGAAGAACACGGTTTTCTTCGGATATTTTCTTATTGCCTTCCACCACTTTCAGTCTAAAACCGGGTCTAAAAGGACGACATATTCGTCGGGAAGGCCTTGATCCATGATCAGTAACAAGCGAGAAAAAAATCGAAGACAACTCTGAAGAAAATAAGGCTAAATTTATACAAACTTATAGCGGCTTCGTTGACCTTCAAGTTCTGAATGAGCTGGAATTTGAAGAGGGCGCTCAAATGTAAGGATCTTAGATTTGTCCAATCAAAATTGGTCTCCAGCACGTGAACACATTCCAGAGTTAAAAAATAAAGTTTTGTAATTGGCTGTTTTTGGACTTTGATTCAACTAGTAATTGGATATTTCACAATAAGCTAAAATCGCGGGAATATCGTAATTTATTTTGGCGCAAAGTTTCAAGTGTAAACTTGTCTGTCTTATTTCGATACCAAAGAACCGTTCCTACAAATTAGTGTCTTGAGTCAAGATATTGAACATTGGTATATTTCACTTGAAGTGAGGCTGTGTAGGCATTTATTCGCGTAATCAAGTCGTTGATCCTAGACTTTTCGGGGATCTCAGCGGCACAATGTGCGAGAACAACAATGGGCTTGCTGACATTGGGTTGCGTAGAGTGAATGTCGAAGGGTCTCAACGAAGTGAAATACAACCAAGAAGAAAGAGACAGAGAAGCATACAGCCGACACTATTCGTGCTAAAAGAGTACGAAGAAATAGGAAAAAATGCTGGCAAATCATGCTCCAACCAAACAAGAGAAACTCTCCAAGATTTACAAACGCTTGACAAATAGAAATAACAATGTCAATCACAAGGACGGAAGATCTCTTGAGGAAGGAGTTAGATAGAGTCATGATCAGGCACGATTATAAGCAGGAACGAAAACTCTCTGCCTTTTGTTGGCTTAAATACAAAGAATCTCAAAGTCATATTCAGAAGAGGTAAGCTGTACGATCGATAGAACTGAATAACACTATCCTAGCTGATTTATGTCACTTTGTGTTTGTAATAGCGAGCGGATCCGCATTCAGTGGCCTCTGTAAACCGTGCAAACGTAACGGTCTAGCTAAAATAGTACTAAACCACGTCTCCCTCCTGAAGAATAAACCGAAGGCCGTTTTGTTTATGTACAGTCTATTGAATTTAAGGACTTTTATGAAGCTTTAAGGTGTCATTAAATCCTTTAACAGTATTATCGTAATTTTAAGGCATTTAAGTGAACTTTATTTTTGAATTTAAGACTCTTAAATGTCTATAGAGATTTAATATACATTTAATGTTCTTCTTAAATGCAACTAGTTCGCATTCAAGTAAAGACTACGTAAATACCACGTAAAGATATCGTATTCCTATACTAACCTTTAAGTACATTTAATTCGAAATTAAAGTTTATTTGTAGATTTAAACAACTTTAAGCTTTGCGTAAATATATTTAAATCTTATTTTTCGCCCTGTGACAGTTTTAGGATTAAGTTACTAGATTCCCGCTACATTTGCCGGAGAAGGAGACTATGACAGAAGATCGAGGTCAAATTTGGCAAATACAAGGCTACTTATGATTGTAATATTATCTGACAAAGCCCAGTGGTTTTCGTCATGCCCTCGTGAAACAAGTTGTGCAGTTATAGGTCGTAATAAGCCGTTTATCTCTCCGGAATTACATCGAAGGAGTTTAAAAATACTCTAGGGCGTATTGATGTGATGAGGCTCATTGTGTAACTCAGTGGTAAGCTTACGTTTTAATAAAATTTGAATGTTCCATGATGTGTGTTGTTCATTTTGCCTAGATTCACACCGTAAAGATTGTAAACTAACTCTTCGTTCTCATTGCCCACAATTCTTCTTTTTTCTTTCTGAGTACTGCCACAGTTTAAGCAAACGTCCTCAGCCGGCTTGATTTAAACGAACATGATAGGAGTACTTTTATGAGAAAACATCGAGTTGTAGCCGATAAAGAAACATTGAAATTATGGAATTTTACTTCCGGCTCATTAGATATTCAAGAGCCTCGTTTTGGTTTGTACAGCAACGGCTGATGAATGAGATAAGTCGGACCCGTGAGCGAAAAAACAAAGATCGTCAGAGAGCGAACTGGGACCGACTTATGGAATCAGTCTATCCTATCATAGGAAACGAGCAAAAATTTCCAGTGTACGGCGCTATGTACATGGCTCCAGGATGTCCAAAATTTAGCTAGGCGTTTGATTTTTCGTACAGATTGCGTAGTAGTTCTGCATGTGTGTTAACAAAACGCCGTAAGGTGACCCGTACCTATTGATTTGTTTGTCAGACAGAATTTTTAATCGCGTATTTTTACATCAAAACCTTGTCTGATTTTTAAGAAATTTGCAGCCATTTGTCTACAAGCCTTGAAATTTGTACCGGTAATTATTTTTCTGCGAGTTAGATCAAATAATTTGAGATATCAGACGATTTTGAAAAGTAGCTTTTTTGAGAAAAATTGGTCATAAATCCAAAATTCCAAGGTGAATTTTTTTCCTATTTCGTTAATCAAGTATAAAGGCATAGAGGACTACATACAACATGTATCGCGCCAATTTAATCCTTAGAAGTTGCGATACAAAATTTGCGCTGCCTGTTACGACGCAAGATTATGTAGTCAAAACTACCGCCAATATCTCAACAAAATTTCAAAAACAGCGAGAACCATATCTGCTATAAGAAAGACAAATACCTATTGTAACTTGTAAACAAAATTTGGAGAGATGAGAGGCTAAACGGCACCAATGTTATCCTCAAGCAAACTTGGGGATTAATTTTTGTGACCTTGAAGTAAACCTTGTGAATTTGTATTCCTTCGACTTCTACAAATTCTGTCGAATTATTTCCTGAAATTTTCGAGGTATGGGATAGAACAAGATGTTAACATGCCTGTTGCCAAGTGTCGTTGTCTTAATTTGCTGCACTAGGTATAATCCAGTAAGCTTCAAAAGTAAGCAACTACATCGAGTCGACGTTTGAGCTGCCAAGGTAAAACCCTCATGGTTTGTTAATTTATTCAAAACAACACTTTACTATCTGTTGCAAATTAAATTCCGCACGGGATCTAGACTTTTGGGAACAAGGACAGTAGTTCTCTGAATACAATTAATTGCTTCTGAGAATTTAAACGCTCTACCGACAACATGAACGCCCAACCATCGAAATTTGTTTGTGTCTCTTGGATAACTGTAAGTGTTTTCATACAAAATTTCGTTTTTTGAAAATTCGTATCTCCTTGAGTTTTCAACTGATATCCTTCAAACTTCACAGTTTTACTGATTTTGATATGTTCTTTCCAGCTATGGTAATTGTTTTTAAGTTTGGGAACTTTTGGAATTACATGAAAAAGCCGTTAGTATGAAATGGCTGTAGCAATACACAAAATACGTCAATTACACGATAAGATTGCAGAATACGTCTTGGTAACAGTCATATTCGGATTCAGCATGAAAAATTAGTTTAGAATAGTTATGTTACCAGCCTCTATCCCAAAATGCCTCCAGGTGTCTGATTTTTCGAAAATACGCCTTGTCTATTGTACAATCCGGCTTAAACTGGCTCCCTAATGTAGGTAGTACCGAGTGTAAGTGCAAGCAGAAGAATAGCCACTAAGTGGATCTGTTGTAGAAAATTATTTGTTTGTTGGTACGTACATTTACTTGTAATAAAAATGCGTTGCTTTTTTATTACAAAAACAATTCTTCGAAATCGGAAAACTCTAATTATGTCTATAATAAGACGCATCTTATATTGGCTCGTATACACCTATTTCAAAAAAGGTTGTCCTACGGAGAGGTCTCAAGCCTACGTGACAAGACCGAAAAGGACTATGGGTATTAGGTAAAAAATCACTCTTTTTCAGGTTTGGTCTTGATTTTAGCTTCAGCAAGTGAAATTCTTTAGTGTTTAAGGCCAAGGTAAGCTATTTTGAGTTGTCCTACGGCTGATTTATGTGGTTTTATAGCTTTAGTAATTTCTAACCATACTCCCTTTTGTGTGATTCGCATAAGCTTTTGCCGACAACTTTAATTGAAATAGGTATATATAGCTAATTGCACAAACCTTAACGCTTTCAAAGCATAGAAGCTGAGACCGAAAGGAACACTGGGAAATTTGTTTATTAGATGATTTTAAAGAAGCGCGTGGACGTGGACGTTTCAAACAGTGACCGAGATAAATTCTTGGTATTTCAACTACGATTATGTAGCAAATTCACAGATAAAACATATGAATATCTGTATATTATTAGTGTACCCAGAAGTCATTTCGGTCTCAGCTTCTAGGTTCAATGATTTTGAAAGGGCCAATGTTTGTGCAAATAGCTATACATGGTTCTATTAGCACGTTCTAAAAAAAATAATTGTCCATGGTTTTATGGTTCTTATTCTTACTGCGGTTTTCGGTATTCTGCGAACTCTGACTTTCAAACGTGAACCGCTAATTTGCGTTTTTGCTTCTGTCAATCAAAAGTAAAAATCACTAATACGAAGAACTATCTTAAAATATCAAAATGATAGTATAGCTAATATATATCGTCTAAAGATCTTACTTGGTCATTTGGTAGGATTTTAAGAACTTTTAGTATTGATTTTTTGATGTTTTGTTGAATTGGGCGGACTGTTTAAAGGTCAGAGTTCGCAGAATATCGAAAACCGTAGTAATCAGGTAACACATTTGTTGATTTTCTCATTTGACGAAGGTTTCTTTTTATTTTTTCGTTTGGTGAAGGTTTCTAGTTCATCAGTTCTTTCTCGTTTCAATTTTTAGGGAATCCTTTATATTGTCAGTTCTTAACCTCTGATGTAGTTCTTTTAAAAATAAATAAATGAATAAATTAATTAATTAATTAATAACTGATATATTTTTCATGTTTTTGGAAGACACTGTGAAAATGGACAAAGAAAGCGAGAGAGAGTTGGACCCTCTGGGGCTACATGATAGTGACTCCATGGATACTAAAGTGTCCTGGTTTGTTTGTGCATGCTCAACTTTGTCCAACGTGATTATTCTTGGATGTCTGTACACTTATGCCATCATATTTCCGAAGATACTGGCTGAATTTCAAGAAGGAAAGGCTAAAACAGGTAATACATGCACCACTGATTTTAAACTGTATCCCGGGGGGCACTCGAATGGACAAATAAATAAGGAAAGCAACAAGAAAACTGATCAGAGAATTTAGATATAACGAATGAATATTTTCTGTTTTAACAGCAATGGTGGCATCCTTAGGCATGTCCCTCTTCTTATTATTGTGTCCTGTCGCTGCGAAATTGTCCTTGCGCTTTGGCAGCAGGGTAGTCATGGTTGGTAGTGGACTCACATCCGCACTGGGTCTTCTTGGATCGTCGTTCGCGCCAAAATTGTACGTTCTTTACGTGTCATTCGGTGTTATGGTGGGAACTGCATCTTCTTTAGTCTACATGGCAGCCTTTCAAATCATTCCATTGTACTTTGATAAACATAGAGACCTCGCCACATCTATAGCAGGAGTGGGACCTGGTGCTGGTGTCCTGGTGATGAGTTCTGTTATACAAACACTTTTGAAGCAATTTGATTGGAGGGACACATTCCTGTTTTTAGCCGGCATTAACTTGTTACCCAGCTTGCTGGGCTGCAGCATAACGAGAAAGAACAATCAGACTGTGAACGACAACAAAGAAACACTAGTGACATCACACGAACGATCTAAAGGCGGATGCTGTAGACTTCTGCGACTGTTGGATTTCTCAGCGTTTAAAGATCCTGTTTTTGTATTAATGTCATTATCAGGCTCAATGACTCTTCTAGGATTAGCTATTCCTTACGTCCATCTAGTAAGTGCTTTACTTTCTTGCTATTAGACCATCACCCTCGTGTATAGCTAAATTAGCTATAAATGAACAGTTAAAGGGCGTGGAAGCTATAGCTCATCGTACCATTTAAAGATCAAAATCAGCGATGTGGTACCTTTTAGAGTAGTGCAGCAGCAACTCGTAAGATCTTTTGTGGTTGGAGAAACAAAACAATACATTTGATTGTCAACTCGTTCTATTGTTTTATTTTCTATTGTTTTACAGTGAGGGTATCAATCCAATAGGATTAGATCTTACGAGAGCTGCTACACCACCCACCTTTTATCTCAAGTTTTACTGGACTACCGGAGACTAAGCTGGTACCTTACCGGGGTATTTTCTAGTATAAAATACGAACCCCAAGATAAGAATTACAACTACAACTTCAATGATTTGACTTTTGTTACTTATACCACTCTTCGATAAAGGAATTTACATGTTTGAGATTTGTTCAATCATTTGTTTTTGAGTTGGTACCTTTTACGGGTGACAATCATTTTGCCAAGCTCAATTCGACAAGACTAGGCACATTTTAGGGTCATTTTCAAAATTTCCGACAAGCATCCCTACCCCTCTCTATATAGGCGTCCTCCTACGGGATTAATGGTTAGGGCTATAAAGCCATAATTGGTTGGCATGACTGCCTAGTGGTGAGAGCGCTGGCCTTTAATATTCATCGCTGTAGTGCTGGTTTCCGGCACAGTTCGGGCGACGGATCATATGTGAACTGGACAGGTGTGTTGTGTGGCTACCACTCATGCCACGAGGGTTTTCTTCGGGTACGCCGGTTTCTTTTCCTCCCCAAAAATCGAAGCAATTAATGTAGAGGTAGTGAGGGCCAGTGAGTGTGATCATGAGTGCCAGAAGAAAAACCACTTCTGACCGCTGCGTTGATCTGCTGAAAAGATCATCATTTTTATTTGATTATTAAACTTATTTATTTTATAATTGTCGGCCTAAAGCCAAGAGTATCTCAAGAAAAAGTTTAAGAGTAGGACGAAGAAAAAAAATGGCTTTGAATCTTAAGTGGGATGTATTATTTACGTTGGGTTACGTAGTATATCAAGAAGGTACTGAAAGAGTCCTTATTTTACGTCGGTACCTCGTAATAGTCACAGATTGACTAATAAACTTGAGGCCGACCGTACGCTCATTTTATCTCCATCAGTGCTCCGTTTCACTGGTATTTAAAGCTAATTAATGCTACACGGAAAGGAAAGAAGTCAAAACAAGGATGTGAGGTACGGTCACTGGGAATCTAACTCGGGACCCCTCGCACCGAAAGCCGCGCACTAATCAACTCTACCATCCTTTAAAGAAGTGCAATTTTTAAATGATAAGGGTAATATGATTGATTCGCTTGATGTCGAAGCATGTCATTTTTTCCCTTTGCATTCCATAAGATTACGTAAATTTAGTACTTATATATTCTGTACCTTGTTTTTTTACAGGCAAAACACGCTTTGGAAATTGGTGTTCCAGATCATTCATCTTCCTGGGTGATTTTTACTATTGGTACTTCCTCAATGGTTGCTAGGATATTATCTGGAATGTTGTGTAACACTGGATGGATCTCATATTTGCGTTTCTACCAGTTTGCAGTGTTAATGTTTGCATTGGATAACTTCTTGGCTCCAGTAGCAACCACCTTTACCTCTCTTATTGCGTATTCCGTAGCGTTTGGCGTTTGTGACGGCATGTACGCCGTGCCGCTCGTTTGTATGATGTTGAATTCGTATGGTTCGTCTGGATTAGGATGGCTCTGCTTTTTTCAAGGATTCAGTTGTTTTGTTAGTCCAGTGCTTGCTGGTGAGTTGTCGTATTACCTAATTCTATACCATTCTTACTGTAAATTAAAGGGAGGAATAAAGTTGAGCGTTATGTATCCGTCTAACTATTTCTCAAAACACGTCCAGAATACGGGGTTTTTAACGAGTTACCCGTCAAGAGTATCTGCATCAGTACGGTAATCTGGACGATCAATTCGTCTTTGGTGGCCATTGTGTCGCCCCAAAGTAAGGGAATCCGGAATCCGGAATCCATGAAAAATTTGATTTTGAAATTCGAACTCTAGCACTTGGAATCCGGAATCCAGTCCTTCGAATCCGGAATCCAGCCCTTGGAATCCAGAATCTGGCCATTTGAATCCATAAGACAGCTTTAGGAATCCGGAATCTTGCATCATTCCGGATCCCCTTACATGGCATGGGGCAAATTGTGGAATGGAGTATCACTGAAAGGCTCCTACACAGAAATGTAATTTGAAATATTTATGTTGTTATTTATGAACCGAATAACCGTTGACGCCTTCGTCCACTGGTTCTACGTTTGGCCTTTCTGTGATTGGATTGATTTATCTGCCAATCAGGATCGTGCTACTCGAAACGGTATGGTAGCATTCTGATTGGCCGAAACATCAATGCTCAATGGCAGGCATTCAGCCGTAAGCGGGCAGAGAATTAATCAGAGGATGATTTGCTTCTTCCTTTTCAGGCTGGATATCTGATGTTACTGGGTCCTACCATCCTGCTTTCTACACCGCTGGTGGAATCCTGTTGATGTCTTGGTGTTTGACCCTGTTGACAAAATGCATCAAAACCAAAAACAAAAAAGAAAACCAGTTGAAGATATTGGAAGAAGAAGAACTTGAAGTATTTCAGAGAGAAACTGTTTTATAAATAATAGCCTTTCAGTTTCATAGTCTTTCAGTTAGGTTTTTGATGACATGCTAACAATTATATGATGCCTAATAATGATGTCATTGTAAATCCAGATATCATGCAGGCACAGTAACACCGCACACTTTGGAGTGCATGCGTTGTTAAAGTATATATGTACAATGTACTATGTACTGCATATACACCTATTTCAAAAAAGGTTGTCACCGCTAAGAGCGATAGGCGATAGGTAATAGGTCATTCCAAGACCGCAAAGCACTATTGGTTTCTTAATTAAGCCATCCTAAATCTTTCTTTACACTCTTCCATCAAATATTTGCCTATTCATATGTAAATCAATTAGAAATCAATAGTGCTTTGCGGTCTTGGAATGACCTATTACCTATCGCCTATCGCTCTTAGCGGTGACAACCTTTTTTGAAATAGGTGTATACATTCATTTAACACCCGTCAATGTTCAGCCTTCGACTAAACGCATGTAACACGGCTGCTGTTGCCTGCTGTTGCCCTCGGAATATTTGAAACACTGGTACTGTTGTCGTGTGAACGCATGATAGATGCCGGGAGATCTGATTAACGCATGGAATTCACCAGGAGAAAATGAGATAACAAAAGAAACGCCCCGCAATCTTATGGTTGTGTAACAATCATAAGCAACGTTTGATGCCGTGATTTTTAACTCGATTTATTCAAGGAAACCAACATCCGAGGATAGGTACGTGGCACAGTCCTCCTAGCAAAACCTCTTAATAACTTGAAAGCTTCTCAGTTGCTTGCTTTATAGAATCAGTCATTAGGGCACCAAGTTGGTGTCGCGTGAGCTTTGAGTTCAAAGAATCATGATTCTAAAAATAGAATCGAAGCGTGATCATGAAAGAATGCGGGGATTCTTTCTCTTGCTTCACGTTCTCGTGAACTGACTGAATCCAATAATCACAGAATGGTTTACTGAAGGTTTTCAATGTTACCTACAGCTGTTCAAACCAATTGCTCTGATTTTCGTGTCTGGTATACTGTGTAATGTCATACTGATCAAGTCTGATTCTGACTGAGTTGTAAGTCGATCTTTTTCTTAGTCAATGAACGGCATAGCAGTGCACTGCTTTGCTCATCGCCAGTTCAGTTAACAAAATTAGATTAAGCAAAGATTTTTTAGCACGGTGAAGGGAGAATAATACTAAAGACATTGAGTTATGATTCGATGGTTTCGCACGCGATGTGAATATGAACCAAGGTGAGTGCCTGTATATCTGAAATTCATTACAAAGCACATGATTCGCTGGCTCTACCTACTGAGTAATGTATCCATTATTAATATATCATTTTGATCATGATTTCTCATTTCTTGGTCTGATTTGCAACTCATTTTGTCACTAGGTAACCGTACTTTTGTTGAAAATTGCTGTTCGCTTTTCACTGTGTTGTATATCGATCGTTAATTAAGCTGCCATTTTCTTTCCTTTGACTGAGCGAAAACTAAAAAGACTCTCCGCTGTTAAGCGGAAATACGGGCACCACAATACAGCAAAAAAGCATCAGAGGGTCATTGGGCTCTCCTTAACCGTTATAATAATAATAGTAATCGACTGTATTGAGTGAGGGTTACATTACCGTCTAAACTCAGATAAATGAATGGCCCTCCTAAAATACATAGAGGATATAACACGGTGGCGCGAAGATATGAATTTTATTTTCGAGCAGTGGCTAAAACAATATTTTAGGAGCGAGCGCAACGTAAAATTCTATCTTCACCAACATGTAATGTTCTTTTTATTATATGGACAAACTGAGGCAAAACTAAAATAAAAACATAAGTTTAATTTTAATTTCAGTTTCAATGGCAAATATAGCAATATCCTTACACGTACGTGCATAAAATGTTTGCACAACACTAAAACTGGATAAAACTACAGACAAATGTTCTTGACTTTAAAATGAAAACGAATCAAAAAAGTTTTTTTACTGACTTTGGCTGTCTTCACTTGAAGATTCTTCTTTTAACTTTGGATTTCGTTTCTGAATAGCTCGCTCGTTGGAAGAGGAAGAGCTTGGCACTGAAACTTAGAAAATATCAGTGTTTCTATCTCCCGTTGCTCATTTATCGCTGCCAGATATTCCCTGAAGATCCGAAGATCATATTCGGTTTTCTTTACAGTATTTTCGTTTTCATTTTCTTTTGAAAACTTCACCAAATTGTCGTCTGAAACCTCTACGAAAACCCGAGGAGCCGCCATTTTTTGCAGGAACAAGCGACAAGAAACTGGCGGGATTTTGTTTAGGACGCGCGCGTACATCCGGGTCATTTGGTACATAACTTTTTCATATCTTCACTAGTGAAAATATGGAAAATACGAGTGTTTTAGTTTCCGGTACAACACTATTATCCAAATAATAAAATGAGATATTAAGTAGCTTGGCAGAAGCGAAGTGTCTTGGCGTCCTCTATATGCTAACCGTTTGGCCAACAGAAAGTGAAGTGCTGCGAGCTCTTCAATTAAGTACTGTATACTGTATTATTTAAAATACTTTCAAACAAATTGACTAGTGCTTGATACAGTAACACAGGTTTTAAGAAATATCTGAAATATACATTCAAGTATAGAGTTTATTCAAATTTATTACTTTTCTAAACAATCACAAACAGCCAGCATTGATTATATAACTAAAAACTGATTAAAGTTTGTTTAGAAAAATATGTGAATCGTAACTTGTGGTGGCTCAAGCTGATACTTGATAAATATCTGATACATAACATTGTGATGTATTACAGAGAATCCGACAAAGAATCGTTGTTTTGGTTCCGGTATCTATTCATGTGCATAAATATCTGTGGATTTAACTGAACTAGTGAGAGTAGTCTGTGTGAATAAAGCAAACTATTCGATTTACCAGAAATTTTAGCAATATCATGTGGCTGTCTGTGAGATTTCATCTCTTCAAGAACGTCCGAATACAACTTAGTAATCCTCTTGTAGCCTGAATTCCGAACTACGACAAGCTTAGCTTGATGCGAGCACACAAAAGTGATGAAAACTAGCTCCTAAAAGGAACATTTCCTTCCCCTAGAAATATCACTTAGCATTTCATGACCTTGAAGTATACTTTCAGAAACATAAACCACTCGATGACAGTTACACTGTGAATAACAATGGTTCACCCCGGAAAGAGCTGAATCTTACTCATGTCGCCACACTGTCTCTGTGGATTCACTGTGAATTATATTCATGCATATTTCGATGACGTCAAAAATCATCATTCATTCTGCCAACCAAAAAGTCGAGTTCACTGGTCTGTAATCATGCCGCGCATGACACACAGGAATCCTGCTGTTTGCAGCAATAACAAAGGCTTTCGGAATATAGAAATTACCTGTAGTAGCCTCTAATCAGTACAGCTTGAGGCGAGCTTCTTAATTCCGTAATTTTTTTCTGATCTATCAATTATCCTTGGGAGCGGAACGTCTTCACCTCGTGCCCGGAGGGGGAACTCAATTATAAAAGGATCGGGTATGCTCGTCGGGAATTTTCGGAAATACCCCTAAAAGATACAGGACGTCTTTTAAAAATGGCGTGACTGGACGATTTTTAATCCCCAAGATATACCAGCGATATTAAAACAAGTTAATGAACATTATGATGATGAACATAAAATTGAACAGTACGTCGACACGCTTTTGTTGGGCAAATTTCTTCTATTTGAAAACAAGATAATAAGCAATGGGATGTATTGATACACTAAAAGATACCAGGAAATGCTAAAACTCTAAACTTCATTGTTAACGCCCTAAAAGATACCAAATCGCTGGTTTTTACCCCTAAGAGATACGACGAGCACACCCGGTCCTTTTACAATGGAGTCACCCCCATCCCCCCCCCCCCCCCCCCTCCCCGGACCTCGTGCAAATCAAATCAAAGTTGTTCTTTTCCCACTTCAAAGGATACTAATTGATTCTTCAATTAATTGGAAGGTGAAGTACATCTCATCGAAATACAACAGAACAGCGAGGTTGGGGAGTCAGAGTATTCAGAGCCACATGGTGACGCCATTGCTATGGATACTAAAGCCTCCTGGTTTGTTTGTGCATGCTCAACTTTGTCCAACGTGATTATTCTTGGATGTCTGTACACTTATGCCATCATATTTCCGAAGATACTAGCTGAATTTCAAGAAGGAAAGGCTAAAACAGGTGATACATGCATGTACTGCTGATTTTAAACTGTCTGCTGTGTTCTATAAATGAACAGTTCCATTTCTACAATGTGTGATGTGTCTGCTTCGGTGTCTTTTAGTTCAGATGCAAATTTATCTATAAATAAAATAACTATGATAATCTGTGCACTAATAGACGTGCGACACCAAACTATTTCAATAAATTATTTTTCATTTTTGGGTGGCATGGTTGGCCGAGTGGTGAGAGCACGGGCCTTTCGCCGCTGTGGTCCGGCTCGGGCATCGGATCCAGCCTGTGACGTCACCTTTTGAAACGAGAAACGGGATAGCCTGGGGACTAGGCTGCATCAGATCATATGTGAATTGAGTTGGTTTGATGTGTTGTTCTCTACTATACCACGAGGGTTTTCTCAGGGTTCTCCAGTTTTTCCTCTCTCAGCAAAAATAATAATGTGACTCATCAATAATGTGAATCATTTCAAGGGAATGGCCTTAATTGCATTATTTTTCCTAATACTATAAGAATGTCTTGTAAATTATTTACTTACAGTATTCATTTAACTGTCTTTTCACAAATATTATTTATACTTATAGTATAACGGGCCGCTGATCATACGTTTTGCGTTTTGCCGTAATGGTGTTGCATAATAATGAGGTAGCTGTGATCGGCGGACTAAAGCCCGCCGCACATGTCGAGAAACTGCGTGAAGAAATTGCCACGCGAAGCACTTTAGCTCAGACGATTTCTCGCCGCAGACGTTGCATCTTTGGCTGCGCGAGGCCAAAAATAGAACAGGTAAAAAAGCATACGGTGTGAAAAGTGCCTCGCGTGGCAGTTTCCTCACACAGTCTCTCAACGTGTGCGGCGGGCTTAAAAACGCATGTGGCGCGTGCTCTATGGGTGCATAACAAATAACAAATAAAGTTGGACTATGGAACTAACCGCACTCGAATGGACAAAGAAATAAGGAAAGCAAAAAGGAAACTGATCAGAGAATTTAGATATAACGAATGAATATTTTCTGTTTTAACAGCAATGGTGGCATCCTTAGGCATGGCCCTCTACCTATTATTGACTCCTGTCGCGGCGAAATTGTCCTTGCGCTTTGGCAGCAGGGTAGTCATGGTTGGTAGTGGACTCACATCCGCACTGGGTCTTCTAGGATCGTCGTTCGCGCCAAAATTGTACGTTCTTTACGTGGCATTCGGTGTTATGGTGGGGATTGCATCTTCTTTAGTCAACATGGCAGCCATTCAAATCATTCCATTGTATTTTGATAAACATCGAGACATCGCCACGGCTATTGAAGGGGTGGGACCTAGTGCTGGTGTCCTGGTAATGAGTTCTGTAATACAAGCACTTTTGAAGCAATTTGATTGGAGGAAAACAATCCTGGTTTTGGCTGGCATTAATTTGTTACCCAGCTTGCTGGGATGCAGCATAACGAGAAAGAACAATCATACTGTGAACGACAACAAAGAAACACCAGTGAGATCACACGAACTTTCTCAAGGCAGATGCTGTAGACTTCTACGACTGTTGGATTTTTCTATATGTAAAGATCCTGTTTTTGTATTAATGACATTATCAGGCGCAATGACTCTTCTAGGATTAACTATTCCTTACGTCCATCTAGTAAGTGCTTCACTTTCTCGCTATAAAATGTGCTATAAAATGAACAGTTCACGGGGATGAGTATCGCGGGCGCACGAATCCCTGACGGCTGAAACCTGAGCCTAAGTATATTAAGGAGCCTAGATCATCAGTAAATTAAAGATAAGGCATTGATTCGCAAGATTTAAGCTGAAGCATCGTCATTTCATTTTTTTCCTTTACATTCCACAAGATGATATAAATTTAATACTTATATATCTTTTGTACTTTGGTTTTTACAGGCAAAACACGCTTTGGAAATCGGTGTTCCAGATCATTCATCTTCCTGGGTAATTTTTGCTATTGGTCCTTCCTCAATGGTTGCTAGGATATTATCTGGAATGTTGTGTAACACTGGATGGATCTCATATTTGCGTTTCTACCAGATTGTAATGTTGATGGTGGCATTGGATAACTTCTTGGCCCCAGTAGCAACCACCTTTACTTCTCTTATTGCATACTCCGTAGCGTTTGGGGTTTGTGACGGCATGCACGCCGTGCCGCTCATTTGTATGATGTTAAATTCGTATGGTTCGTCTGGATTAGGATGGTTCTTTTTTTTTTCAAGGATTCAGTTGTTTTGTTAGTCCAGTGCTTGCTGGTAAGTCGTCTAATAAGGTTCAGTAATTAGCATCGAATTTAGAGTAGATTTCGATTTCGTATGACTGTGGAACCGGCACGGTTACGGCACGGTTACGGCACGGCACGGTTACGGCAGGAATTTCAAATGTTTTTATAGACAACACCGCGGCACTGAACTGCGATACGATCACGGCACGGCGCGGTCCGTTTCACATACATACGAAATTTACTCTGAGTGTGACATAGAGTGTCATTATCACTGAAAAGCTCCTATATAAGGGAGCGTCACTATAAATATTTGTATATTTTATCTCTCTATCAACCGAATAGCCGTTGACGTCTTGGTCAACCGATTCTACACGTTTGGCTTTTCTGTGATTGGATTATTTATCTACAATCAGATATCATATGCGACTCGAATCCGACTGGTGGCATTCTGATTGGCGGAAACATCAATGTTCAATCGCACGCATCCAGCCGTATGTAGGCAGGGGATAGTGGGGTGCACCGATCGTGAAGCCACGACGTAAATCCAGACAAGCAAAACATTCCAAAAGATTTAGATCAGGGATCAGAGTTTGGTATGGGAATACGTGGTTAGTTAGCAAAAAGAGCTGATAAAATAAACAAAAAACTTGACTGGTATTCTTTATTTCGTTTTCAGGCTTGATATCTGATGTTACTGGGTCCTACCATCCTGCTTTCTACACCGCTGGTGGAATTCAGTTGCTGTCTTGTTGTTTGTCTCAGTTGACAAGATGCATCAAAACCCAAAACAAAAGAGAAAACCTGAAGATAGTGGAAGAAGAGGAACTTGTGGTATTTCAGAAAGAAACTGTTTTATAACTAATTATCAGTTGTTTGCACATGTGCAGATTGCATGTACTTTGACGGTGATTATGATAATAGTCTCCTTCACGGTTCATTTCGCCATATTGAATAAATTATGAATATTGCATGGAAACGAGGCGAACGGTGAGTTACGCTCCGGCAATTATCAAGGTAAACATTGCTCCACGTGAGTTTGACAGCTTTATAAAACGATGCTAATCTATAAAGAAATCACTTTATCTTCTTTAGAAGATATTCAGAAACTTTCTGCAAAAGATTTACGCGGATATTTTACGAGTTAACAGAGAAAAAACAAGTGGATTGAAGCCCGATTTGATACTTAAAGTTTATGCTTTAATTTGCTGATGCGAAATGCTACGAATCAAGGCACGTCTTCCTCCGTATCAGACGTTCAAGCTGGAAAAAATAGCATTGCTGATCGTGATTTTACCTACAAAAATATGTTTTGGAATACGTATCTTCATCGGACTGGAAGACAGACTTGAGATGTTTACCTGATCTTGGCTTTATTCAACTCTATAACTACCTCGTTGTTTCAACTAAAGGAACAAACTTTAAAAAATTGAAATCATATCAATTTTTCTTGGAAGGTCATATAAAAACTTGCAAAGCAAAGAATTCAGTGGGTTTACATATGTTAAGGCATCTGTCATTGCATCAATTATTGTAAAATAATTGATGCATGTTAAAAAAATGATCTTATTTGATTTAAATTCTAAATTTAAATTGATGTTAAATGTATGATTGTAAAATACTTATTATATTAATTCCCAATGGGTTTCAAATAAAACATGTATGCCTGTACGTAGAGGTATATTAGGGAATCATTGAATATTAGGGAATCCGGTTGAATTCTGTTTAGTCTTACAATGATACATTAGATTTATATAAACATATTAAATGTAATGTATTAGAAATTTGATTAAATAAATAAAAACATGCCCTACGTATGGCTATGTTATGCTAAGTTGTTCATAATTCCAGTTTAATTTATCTAGCTAGTGTTCAGAATGTAGCCTTAGAGCTAGTGAGGTACTTAGTGTTATGCAAAGTAGTTCAGTCATAATTTCAGTTTGTCTAGTCCGTCTCAGACTAGGAATTAATTGTCAAAATTACCTTGTAGGTCAAGTCACGGACATCTACATTAGTTCAGTATGGTGTCATGGGTTGCTGTCATGGGCTGCTAGCTCATCTTCTGTACATGTGATTCGTTCCAAACGGTGAAAAAAAGAATTGTAGCTTAATTTTTATCTGGAGTTTTGAAAAATAACATAGTTAATTGCAAAGAATCAAAATATCGGAACTGCTGCTTTTGGTACTATGTACATTGGCGACCATCACCCAGAAGTGAGATGATTTATGCATGATGCGAACTCTGAAGTGGTGCATTTTTTTGTCGGTGTTTGTGGTTGAATTGTAATGAAATGAGTACGTATCAAATTCGAACAACACGTGAAAGTCATGCAAATATACGACCATCATATTAGAAATAATCATTTCAGACTGAAGATAATAAACTGAGGCTTATCTGTGTACAGTGCTCCAGTTTTAAAACAAAAGATTCGTGAGTGGACAGTGCATATAATGGCTGATTAAACTTATAAGCGTGCATACTGCGAAAAATAGCAATGTTACTATATAAGTTACAATGAAAAGTTTGCCAAAAGAAACATTTGCCTGTGAGCTATTTAATTTGTCAGCACTCACAGATAGCAGCCTTAGCCGCCATTTTTAAAACACGATGGCAAATATCCCTGTATTTTTTATCAACTGTAAACCGGTTTTTTCCGGTTACACTTGATCACACTTGGTCACACTTGTATTGAATAGAAATCTTGGTGCTTTTAGAATCTCACTTGTAATCGCCATGAAATGAAAATGGGGAGTAGTTAAGCACTTGTCAAGGAACCAAATGTTATTATTGCAAGGTAATTATTAGTTGTACTCATTTTTCATTGCTATATTTGTACAGTAAATCGCATTGAGCGACAGTCATTTTACATATGCACTTGTAAACGACGGCGGGCAAGCCATATGTATGCATTGGTGACTTATTTGGAGTTATTTCATTGATAAACGCTAAGAAAATGTGCTATATTATTATGTGATAACAGAAGTACTTTGCATGCTGAATTTGCTTCTCCGTTTCATGGACGTCATCCCTATGGCTCTATTGTTATTCAACTCGAACCGAACAAACTGAGAGCATTTTTATTTCAAATCGAAACTTTAGCAATTCACTCAAGTATGTTAAGGCCTGGTTCAAAACGATATCACTGAAAATCACGTATATTTGTATTTTTCCCTGGATTTCTTTGCTATGGCACAGTTTTCACATAAATTAGGCAGAAGTTTATATTCATTAAAGGCTAGTTCACACTAGCGTCGGAATCAGAATCGGAATCGTAAGAAAACAAAGAATTTAGGGATTAGAATACAAAAGAAAGGTGTTTTTCTTTGTTCCTTCCTTTGTCTTTGATTATGCTTATGCTTGGTCTTATGCTTCTTGCGATGCTTATGTCGATGTCTTATGTCACACGCTTGACTTAACTCTTTTGTCTTTTCCTTTGTTTTCTGCTTCCGATTCCGAATCCGACGCTAGTGTGAACCAGCCTTAAGGAATATAAAACGCGCGCGCATGTCTCTGTACTGTGATATAAACACGATTGAAGATGTAGAGCAAGAGAAAAGCAAGCTTAGGAACACGAGGCGTAGCTGAGTGTTTCTTTTGATTTTCGAGTGCTCTACAGCTTCCAGAGTGTTTATATCACAGTACAGAGACATAACGTTGATCGTTTTATATTGCTTTTATAAAATATTTTCGACGTTTTTTGAGCGAGCCATGTCTCTGTCCTCTGATATAGACATGGTAGCCAGCCAATCAACGCGCGCGTTATATCTCAAATATTTTATAAAGATACTTATAGGGCTTGTTCGCATGAGAGAGGGTGCCTCGGCCCGGCCTATGTAGTAGGGGTAATTCTTTTGTTTTGTGTCCCCCAGGGGAATAGTAGTAGTAACAACAATATACACATGCAAGTATTTCATCTCATACCATAGAAAATGCAATGATCCAATTACCGCATTGTCTCATGGGAAGAGACAGTTGAATAGCACCTAATATACAACAGCTTTCCTGCTTTTTGATTGGCAGTATTTTCTATATGGTGTGGGATAAAAAGTTGTATAGACCATAACTGGCATCCTGTGTTTATGTAGAAAAGAGAGGATTTATGTGCGGTTCGTTTTGAACTTCAAAAGTTGTTATTACTAATCGAAAATTTAGTTTATTTTAAAGACAAAAAGCATCTTCTTGCATCTTGTGAAAATGGACAAAGAAAGCCTGATGGAGTTGGAACCTCTGGAGTCACGTGATAGTGACGTCATTGCTATGGATACCAAAGTCTCCTGGTTTGTTTGTGTGTGTTCTTCTTTATCCAACGCGATAATAATTGGATGTCTGTACACTTATGCCATCATATTTCCAAAGATACTGGCTGAATTTCAAGAAGGAAAGGCTAAAACAGGTAATACAAGAACAGCTTGCCGCCCATATCAGTTTCTAAAATATAAAAAATTGACTCATTTCGTGATTCAGCAGCAAATATATTCCGTCTTGACGCGGGAAAGTAGCGTCAAGTATTACGGGAAAATTGCGTGGAATTTGAATTGAATATTGTACCGAAGTATAAGCCCATTATAAAGACAATAGCTAAAATTATATGTAGCACTAGTACAGTCCACTAGCTAGCTCTGTGAGGCGTGCTCTATGGGTGTAAAACAAATAGAAAACTCTACAGAGCAATGTTGAACTGATTAAAATGGTATTTTAAATTTAACAGCAATGGTAGCATCGATAGGCATGGCCCTCTACACATTTTTGTGTCCTGTTGCAGCGAAATTATCCACACGCTTTGGATGCCGGGTAGTCATAGTTTGCAGTGGACTCACATCTGCACTGGGTCTTCTTGGATCGTCGTTCGCGCCAAACCTCGACGTTCTCTACTTGTCATTCGGTGTTATGGTGGGAACTGCATCTTCTTTAGTCTACATGGCAGCCTTTCAAATCATTCCATTGTATTTTGATAAACACAGAGATCCAGCTACGGCTATGATGTCGATAGGGTTTAGTGCTGGTGTATTGGTGATGAGTCCTGTTATACAAACACTTTTGGAACATTTTGATTGGAGGAAAACATTCCTGGTTTTGGCTGGCATTAATTTGTTACCCAGCATTCTTGGCTGCAGCATTTCGAGAAAGAACAATCAGACGACTGTGAAAGAAAACGAAGATACACCAGTGAGACACGAACCTTCTAAAGGTGGATGCTGTAGACTTCTACGACTGTTGGATTTCTCTGTATTCAAAGACCCTGTCTTTGTATTAATGTCATTATCAGGCTCAATGACTCTTCTAGGATTAGCTATTCCTTACGTCCATCTAGTAAGTGCTTCAATTTCTCGCTATTATTAGACAATCATCCTCAGGGTGTTTTCCATCAGTAGTGGAGCCAGCCAGCGAGAACGGCTATAGGGGTTATTTTGTTCTCTTTTTACTCCCTAAACTAAAATCAACGTGAGTTGAGCGTTGTATGTAAAAAACGTAATGTAGAGGTGAGAGTGCCAGCAGAACTAGAAGAACCATTACGTGGATCAATTGAAAAGTTTTGATATCATTATTTTCATGATCATTTATTCATTGATGTTATAGTATTTTGTACTTTGGTTTTTCAAAGGCAAAACACGCTTTGGAAATTGGTGTTCCAGATCATTCATCTTCTTGGGTAGTTTTTGCTATTGGTCCTTCCTCAATGGTTGCTAGGATATTATCTGGAATGTTGTGTAACACTGGATGGATCTCATATTTGCGTTTCTACCAGTTTGCAGTGTTGATGTTGGCATTAGGTAACTTCTTGGCCCCAGTAGCAACCACCTTTACTTCTCTTATTGCGTACTCCGTAGCGTTTGGGGTTTGTGACGGCATGCACGCCGTGCCGCTCATTTGTATGATGTTGAATTCGTACGGCTCGTCTGGATTAGGATGGTTCTTCTTTTTTCAAGGATTCAGTTGTTTTGTTAGTCCAGTGCTTGCTGGTGAGTCGTCTAATAATGTTCAGTAATTATCATCGAATTTAGAGTAGATTTCGTATGACTGTGGATTAACCGGCACGATTACGACAGGAATTCCAAGTGTTTTTATAGAAAACACCGCAGCACTGACACAGACACGGTACGGCTGGTCCGTTTCACACTCATACGAAATCTACTCTGAGTGAGTCTTACATAGTATTATCACTGAAAAGCTCCTTTATAAGGGAGCGTCACTCGAAATATTTTGTATATTTTATCTATCTATATCAACCGAATAACCGCTGACGTCTTGGTCAACCGATTCTACACGTTTGGCCTTTCTGTGATTGGATTATTTATCTACCAATCAGAAATCATGCCACTTGAATCCGACTGGTGGAATTCTGATTGGCGGAAACATCAACTCAATGTTCAATCGCACACATCCAGCCGTAAGTAGGCAGCAGATAGTGGGGTGCACCGATCGTGAAGCCACGACGTAAATCCAGAGCAGCAAAACATTCCAAAAGATTTAGATCAGGGATCAGAGTTTGGTATGAAAATACGTGGTTAGTTAGCAAAAGGAGCTGATAATATAACAACAACTTAACTGGTATCTTATATATTTCGTTTTCAGGTTTGATATCTGATGTTACTGGGTCTTACCATCCTGCTTTCTACACTGCTGGTGGAATTCTGTTGATGTCTTGTTGTTTGTCTCAGTTGACAATATGCATCAAAACCAAAAACAAAAGAGAAAACCTGAAGATAGTGGAAGAAGAGGAACTTGTGGTATTTCAGAGAGAAACTGTTTTATAACTTATTATCAGTTCAGTGCTTGCACATGTGCAGATTGCATGTACTGTGACGGTGATTATGATAATTCTGAGTTGCTGCTTTTCATATGAAAGACAAGATTTCAATAGAATATTCTCTGGATGAGCCGAGCACATGGTGGTCAAACACTGACCACCATTTGAAGCAGATAATGAGATTCATCAGGTGTTTAAAACCCAGTAATTGACCTTTTTCGAGTTTGATGATAGCGCTGCAAAATTAGACAACAGACATACAAACACAGGGCTGGTACCCTCGATTCAACGTAAATGATTCAAAAATACCAGTGATCGAGAGAAAAACATAAATTGTTGATAAAGAACAACACAAAAATCGAGTTAACTCTCATGGGTTTTTCTTGACAAGGAGGATAACCCTGTTTAAATGCGCCTTTTGTCAGGAAGCTCAGAGGTCTGGACTATCATGTTAATGGTATAATTTTAGAGAGCATTGAAGATAACGATGACCATAACGTTTTAAAATATACATGCATATCGAGATTTACTCACCCAAAATCCAATAAGTAATTATATTTCGCTCATTCATAAAGTTTCATGAGCTTTTTTTTTGTTTCAAAATGCGAATTTTCTGTTGTCACAAAGAACTTCCCAACTTTTTCGGGGCTGTTTTGTTACATCCCCATAGATAACCCGTACATATATGGCTGAGGTAAAGATTTTTATTTCCCCATTTGTTTGACTGGCCGGTAGAAATACTTGTTCTGAAAACGCCAGATATATGTTTAACGAGAGGAATGAAATTATCCTAATGTACTTATGGTAAATAAGCCTACTGGTGAAGTTTCAATCTTTATCATTTGACCAAACAATTCTGTAAAAAAAATAAAGAGCATACCACCCTTTGTAAATGATTATTCTAGACAATTATCACCCAGGGTAAGAGCAACCAAATTAAGACTAGTGTTAATCTCAGGAAGAGCATACATTTTCTTGCAAATATCGCCAATTTTAATTTGGGCTTTTATATTTCTTAGAGTTTGCAACGGATTGTTATGAAACTGCGATGGTTTACTAAATTCGCTACAATAAATCGACCTCTGGAGATAAATTTTTATTCTAGTGAAAAGCACTGAAAATGGTAATTTGCGTGACATCGGTAAAAAGGTCTAAAAAGGTCTAGCACTGAATAGTTAACTATTTTGCGGATATATGATTTTCACTCTTTAGTAATTTCTGTTGTGTTTTCTGTTGTGAATTTTTAATGAGCTACTTTTTGATAAATGCGTACAATGTTCCAATATTAACGACAAGCTCTTGTTGTGTTTCTTTTGCAACACCTCACCAATTAAGTCAATCTTGGAGTTTCCACTTAAAGCTGTCAAAGCTCTGTTAACCATGCATATCTTATCAAGAGCTCCAAGTCGGTTTCCCAACAGAACCAACATTAGTTCACTGAAATATTTACCTTTAAAACTTCTGTGTCGAATATATTGTTAATTTAAAAACAACTGACCGCTTGGTTACATACTTCTGTGTCGAATATATTGCCGTTAATTTAAAAACAACTGACCGCTTGGTTACATACTTACTCAGTTGACTGACTTCCATGTCTACCAAAGCGGGTGGCAATATTTTCTTCTTTTGTCCTTTTTTTACTCATTGCAAACCGGTTTTTAACTCATTGCAAACCGGTTTTTAACTTATTGCAAACCGGTTCTACCGGTTGTCAAATCTTACTTACACCGCTATGCAATCATGTTAGTATATAACACTGTTTAGAACTGAATGTTAAAGGCAGGAGAACTCAATTGCAGGATCAAATTGCATTTCAAGGTAGGCTATACTGATATAGATATATGAGTACATTTGTACAATAGATCTTCGCTGTAGACAAGTGGACTGATTTCACTAATATTTCAATTCAGTTAATTGCTGGATTTCATCGGAGTCATTTATTTCATTCTTGCTGGCCCATATTCATCAGCTGGATGTACAGCCGTTCCAACAAAATACGCTGTGGATACGCTGTGGCTATTTGACCGGCAGCCGGTCAATGACCTCGAATTCCTATTTGACCGGCAGTTTTCAAATTTTCCAATATTTCCCCGAAAAAAAACATTCGTACACCATCTAAAGTACACTATCTTTATTTAGAAATGGTAATCGGTCATAGTTAGCGCTGTAGTGTCCAGCTAGCTCTTTTTCTCTAGCCCCGGCACAGAGTAGAACGAGCGATAATCGATAATATACTTCAATTTGCAATGCATGCTGGGAAACCTCTAAAGCATTCTGGGAAGCTGTGCGTTCCTCCTCTGGACCTGCCATGAAAATCCCAGTTTTAAATTATATAACAAGAGGTATATTCTGTGTATATCAAACTTTATTGACCAATCAGCTCTTTTGTCGATCTTGAGTGACGTACATTTACTGAATGGTTCAGACGAATTTTCGCAATGAATGTGAAATCCAACAACTGCCACTCAGTCGTTTATTGAATGATAACGAGACCAAAATTTTCCAGGTGCTGAACCCTGCATTAACATGCATTCAGACTACAGTAGCAGCCCCAGTTGCCTTTTTAGACTGCACAAAAATAAAATTTAGAAACAAGTAAGATTCAAGTTACTGACAGAAAGTTCAGTTACAAAAATCATGGACCGCTGTAAACCACAGGTAGCCCAAGCTTGCGCTGTCGGTGTTGTGTAGCGGGGAAAAAACAAAATCGCTCAAAACTCAGTCAGGTGATTATTAAAAGCAACAAGAAGACACTCTGAGTGTTTTATTGACTTTTATTAAATTTTAAGGCAAAAAATCGAATGTTCAAAGGTCCACCTATATTCTCTGGTAAATCAACACAAACAGCAAGCTTGGGCTACCTGTGTGTAAACTGGAGAAGCGTATGATCAGTTTTCAAACGTATGATATTTTCGACTTTAATTTGTGCAGGATCAAACTCCATTGCAAGGTTGGTTACTGTATCCGTACACGCTCGAGTATATTAAGGCCTGGGTTGATCACTAATTGACTCAAATTCGGATAAAAAATTATTTTGAGGACATAGAAGATTTGAATGAATATTTTTCTTCGATAAGCTACTAAACTCGACGTTCTTAACTTTTTGAAGGTACTTTTATGATGTCACGTGACCTGATGACGTCATAGTCAATAAATATTATATTGTAAACTTTGAAGTAAAATGCGGTCGCGAGTATAACTGAAGACTCCAAAGTAACCATGCTAAACTGTGAGCCTTAACGTACTTCACAACATACAACCCGCAAAACCTGACTTCAGTGTTTCTCTAGTGAGATTAAGCCCAAAACAGGTCACGTGACTTTTACTGTTTTCTTTTACAATACATTTTAGTTATTGCCTTTGGCAGGCTGTCGGCATAGATTGGGTTGTTCTTCAGCTCAGTTTCTTCTTGATATCTCTCGCTTGTGGGACTAATTTATAAACAAATGATTGTTTAACTTCAGTTGTCGGTTTTGCTTTCTATTGGCAAGTGGCCATGATACGGTACCACTTATGATATAACCGACTGTGATTCTTAAGCTTTACTGGATTTTGTGGAAATTTTTATCAAGATTTAATACATACATAATGCAGAAGTTAACAGATTTAAAAACAGAAAAAAATCAAAAATTACAGTTGGTCTTACAAAGCAAATTCACCACGTGAGCTCATGGCTTACGTAATTGCAGTTCTCCTTGGGAGATCAGGATTTGGCCAGGTTGTTTAGTCTTCTCATTTGAACCATACGATGAAGTCAAGCCCGAGTTTTGGTAATATCTGTAATATGTTTTTTGTGGTTACTGGCTTGTAAAGCCAGTAACGCACTATGTCATCGGGTATGCGTGCGTGCGGGTGCGTAATTCGAAAATCTCCGAAGTAGAGCCGAAGTGTCAAGGGTCAAGCCGAATGACTCTCGATATCGATAACGTAGTATTGACGAAGTCGTTCGGAATGAAATAGGAAACTTCCATAAAAACGTTCCGTATCTGAACCGTCACATTTATATTACCATAACTATAAGCTATTTCTGAAAGAGTTAGGAAAGAACGGCAGAAAAAGGCATTGCAGCATAATTCTATTAAATGATAACAATAACTATCATGACAATAAGGAATGAAGTATTATATTTCCAGTTGACATCAGAGCAGCTTTTATTTTTATATTCGCCGTTTTTTTTGTGACATGTTTTGCAACGGCTGTGTAAAGTATTTCTAAACTGTCGTCCCACCAATTTAGCTACAAAATACTCGGGTTTTCTTCAATCCTGTACTGCTACCAATTAACGGTCACGCTTTCTGTTTTACCCGAGTCAGATTACCAAAAATAATCCGCTCACGGTTTGCCTTGGTAGCTAAATCTGTCATCACTGGCCCCCGTACCTGTCAAGATAATCCAATTTTTATCTCAGTTTATTAACATATACACACACGACTTTGTCCTAGTGCCCTTGGTCTATATCTATATTTGGATTTGAGGCCAGTAACCACATGGCCTCATAGAGGTCTATTTTTTATCTAATGCCTTCGAAATATTATCTGCCCTGTGTGCTCCGTCTCTATTTGAAATATAATCGTCGCGCTTTGAAATAGCTGTCACAGTTGTCGTAAATGAGCGTAATGTCGAATTATCAGCCTGACATGAGTCCAGGACGGATTATCGCCTAACCTTCTCTTATTCTTTATAATTTAATTTTTAAATGTTGATTTATTTATACTACGACCCACTTAATTTGGATGAAACTGAATCGGTGAAATTTGAAAACTGATTATTTGCGTACGAAGATTAATATAGTTAAATAACTAGCTAGCTAATCTCCGACAGAAAATCTACATTTTAAGCTCATTATCACAGAGAAATTCCTAAAAGAACAATAGGGTTGAGTACTCACACTTTAAATACTAAAAACTTTGTCTCTTTCGGATGCGAAGAAAATGTTGCTTCAGCATGGTGATTATTGGTGCTGTACGGTCTCACTGAGTTCCGATTCAAGTCATTTTCAATTTCATTGATTTTGATCCAAGTGCTCCTTTAATTCACACTTTTACCAACAAATTTGGACTTTTCAGGGTGTTTTCCTAGTGATGCAATTTATTTGAAATAAGCATCGTCGTACTTTGAAATAAGGAAAAGATGTCGCAATAGACCAGTTTCGAGTTCCTCTTTAATAATATTTATTTATAAAGCGCAAATTCAACACTTCAGTTTTCAAGCCTCGAATCCAAGTAAAATATTCATGAATTTTAGCAAAAACTCCGTGGAATTCTAAAGTATTCTTTGTTTGTTCATTGCATTCCAGCGGACTGTTGCTAAAATTCTATGGAATAAATTTCGCGTAATCGAGGCTTAGCCTGAGCAAAGAGGAACTCGAAAATGGACGGAGTATTTGAAATAATCGTTGTCGCACTATGAAGTAATGTAATACTTTGGACGAAAAGGCTGTCACAGACATAAATGGTAGCTGGCACTTCTAAAAATATTTTGAGCTTTGTGCCGAGGCAAATGCAGAATACTGCAATCAGCACGTTATGCAATATGCTAATTAGTCGTACTCGTATCCGTAATTTGCGCTTAAGGTCCATTTTTTTTTTTTTTTAAGGTCTCTAATGTTCATGAGAGAATGGCTTTCTGATCAGGTATATTTATTAAATCAACTACCTTCATATCAGTTAACAGGGAAGATGTATATGGACTGAAAAATAGCCTGCATAGCGGTCCTGGGGAGGGCAGGGAAGGGGAGAGGGAAGGGGGGACTGGGGAGGAGGGGGAAGGAAAGGTAGGACCGAACTAAAAAACAGTATTAACCAACATACTTTTCGAATTAAATTAAAGGTGAAAGACACGTTGTGGAAATGGATAAACAGAGGGAGAGGGAGCTGGAACCTCTGGAGTCACATGATAGTGACGTCATTGCTAGGGATACTAAAGCCTCCTGGTTTGTTTGTGCATGCTCAACTTTGTCCAACGTGATTATTCTTGGATGTCTGTACACTTATGCCATCATATTTCCAAAGATACTGGCTGAATTTCAAGAAGGAAAGGCTAAAACAGGTACGTTATGCACGGCACTAGTGATCCGAAACTTCCCGAGGCATTGTGGGTCCTGTATATACCTGATGAATCTGAATAAAAGACACTGCTTTTAAATCTACATAAAACATTGATGTTTTTAATATCAGTGGTTTATGTGGCTTTATACCAGTGTAGCCTGCGTTGCCGGCTCTCAAGGGAAGGGGTGGGGAGGGGAGGGGGAAGGGGAAAGGGAGGGGGAAGGAAGGGGAGGGGAGGGGAGGGGGACTAGGAAGGAGAGGAGGGAAAGGTCCTTTCCCTCCTCTCCTCCCCAGTCTCCCTCCCCTTCCCCTCCTTCACCCTCCCCTCCCCTTCCCCTCCTTCACCCTCCCCTCCCCTTCCCCTCCTTCACCCTCCCCTCCCCTTCCCCTCCTTCACCCTCCCCTCCCCTTCCCCTCCTTCACCCTCCCCTCCCCTTCCCCTCCTTCACCCTCCCCTCCCCTTCCCCTCCTTCACCCTCCCCTCCCCTTCCCCTCCTTCACCCTCCCCTCCCCTTCCCCTCCTTCACCCTCCCCTCCCCTTCCCTTAAGAGCCGGCAACGAAGGCTAATGCCAGTGTAAATTCGGTTACAAATTGTAAAGCACATTTCCCTGAAAAGATGTTCCAATTATCCATATATGACCAGGTCGAAAATGCCTGAGAACTAGCCTAACTATAGCGTTAATTAAACACAAGTAAAGACAGGTCTGTATATAGAGGGATTTCATGGCAGCCATGTTTGTGGGCAAGTACAATAGAAAGTTTTTGAATGACAAAAGATTTCATTTCTCATGGGAGAAAAGGTCTATTATTTTGACCACAAACATGGCTGCCGTGAAATCCCTTTATATATATATCAAAATGAAAATTTATTATTATATAAACAGTAACTGTTCTCTAATTTGACGACAGCAATGGTAGCATCGATAGGCATGGCTCTCTACACATTTCTGTGTCCTGTCGCAGCGAAATTGTCCACACGCTTTGGATGCCGGGTAGTCATGGTTGGTAGTGGACTCACATCTGCACTGGGTCTTCTTGGATCGTCGTTCGCGCCAAACCTCGACGTTCTCTACTTGTCATTCGGCGTTATGGTGGGAACTGCATCTTCTTTAGTCTACATGGCAGCCTTTCAAATCATTCCATTGTACTTTGATAAACATCGAGACCTCGCCACGGCTATGGTAGCGGTGGGGCCTGGTGCTGGTGTACTGGTGATGAGTCCTGTTATACAAACTCTTTTAAAGCAATTTGTTTGGAGGAAAACACTGCTGGTGTTAGCTGGTATTAATTTGTTACCCAGCATTTTTGGCTGCAGCATAACGAGAAAGAACAACCAAACTGTGAACGGCAGGGAAGATGCAAGGAAAACTTCTGAAAGCGGTTGCTGTAGAATTTCACAAATACTGGACTTTTCGATCTTCAAAAATCCTATTTTTGTGATTTTGACACTATCAGTAGCAGTTGCAGTTTTAGGATACATGATTCCTTACGTTCATCTGGTAAGTTTTCATTTATATATTAATGACTTCCACATTAATGATAAACTGAACCATTGTAATATGTGCATGGTACTGTCATGATTATATGTTACACTCATGTTTATTCGGGTGCGTGACGCCTGTTGAATTCCTGGCTGTTCGATGTACATAATTACCCCAAATGCTGTTCGATCAAGCAGAAGAATCAAACCACCAATGGCGAAGTAACTCGTGGATTTACCGAAATGACCACAGGAAGCCCAAACAATACATTTTAGTAAAATAACGAGTTTTCATTTGAAGACAAAAATCTAAATCAATAAATCAATAATTTCTTTAGCGAAGAAAGAGTCATTAGCTGTAAAAGAAAAAAAATGTGCGAAAATGGAAAAAAAAGTGGAAAAAAAAAATCCTCACCGTCGGACTGGGAATTGAACCCGGACCTCTCTCACCGAAAGCCATGACTCTATCCACTGAACCATCCATAAAATGAATAACTTTAACGACGTTCGCGGGCAATTGAATTTGTGATGTCATTTTAATGAAATTTCGCATACTGATACTTTATGATATACACTTTGAATAAACGAAATAAAAAAGAGGGGGTACCGTATTCGTTTTCGAGCTATGAGCCGTACAATTTTGTCGAAATTGCCAAAGAAAAGCGCGCGAAATACGCTATACGCGTAGGGCGAGAAAATAGATACTAAAAATATAAAACGCACCTTAAACGACCCGGCAGAAATTTCATCTGCAGTTGTATGAGACTATTGTTGACAACAATGTTTGGTCATTTAAGCATGAATGGATCTCTCTGAGTTTTGACGAGTGTTTTTTTCCGTGCGCTGCTGTTGAAATCGGCGGTGTTCGATGAGACGAAGGGGTGTAATTTTTAGCGAAAAAACGTTGTCATTATGTCCCTTGTGATGAGAATTTTTTCTTTTTCAGAAATGTTGTATTACTCCAAAATACCTTCCTTTTAAGACTAAAAAACGTGGGGGTCACCGTATTCGTTTCCGAGATATCAAGCCGTAAAGTTTGAAAATTTCCCCGCCATCTTGAATACCGAGAGGAGACTGGGTCTACTAAAATCTTTTTCATCCTTTTTTCTGGAGTTTTTTAATCTGAATGATTTTTTTCCTCATTCAAATTCCTTGTTTTTACTTTTTCTTCTTATAAAAGTAAGTTCCATTTGAAAAGATCGAAATTTAATAATTACCGGAAAAAATATTTTTAGGCCGCCATCTTGGATTTATTGAGGTAGCGCGCGCGCTAGCGTGCGCAGTAAAAGTGCGCGTGAACAATGCCCGCGAACGTCCTTAAGGTGACTCCCTTAGTAATTTTTGGACCAAACCGTTCACTTTTATTTGCCTTGTTTATAGCTTTAATACGCAGCTATCGATTTAATATTGATACCAGCTATAGAGGTAAGATGAAAGTTTGCATTTATGGCAGTTTTAATATGATCAACGTTACCATGGCAACGATAAACAATTATCGTTGAAATTGGTTTTTGCTAAATATATCAAAAACCTGACCTGCTTGGGACAAGCGGTAAACGACATCATTAACTTCAAGCTAAGGCAAAGCAAATTAGACTATCTTAAAGAAATTCAATCTGTTTGATTTCGAGTAATTTGCAGAAATATTCTGAAGCATTCATTTTTATATGCTAAAAGTCATGACCGCCCAAACGTTACTCAGAAGACGTGAAACACCAACAAAACACTGTAAAGAAGCCTTTGCTTGTAGACTTTAAAGTGGCTAAATGGTTATTCTTAACTCTCTTCCAAAGCGAAGATATCACTTTTTCTTTACAGGCAACTTTTGATAAACATTGCCGTAACGTCTATTTCGAAATTATTTCCAAAATATCTCTCAAACGACTTAATATTTTTGCTTGATATGCTAGGAGTGTATTTATTATCATCTTCGAAACAACATTTGAAAATCCCATTAAGATTGAAACAGTAAAACATTTTTAAATTCATCGTTAAAGATGACCGACAAATGAACCACAACTCCAGAATGCAAACGGCCGCGACAGCACTTCATTAGCATACTGACACCACGCGCGAAGCTTGGAGACCTCGTTAGCATAACAAGGCAGGCTATTCACAATTCCCGCCAAAACCATACCAATTTGAAAGTTGTAATAAAGCATAATAGTCTAAGTGTGCATATTTAGACTTACCATAGTAAGCCTAATGTAATGGTGAACCGACGTTTATGAAAGTAGCTGATAATTATTATTCACTTGACATTTTCGTTCATTTGCGCGTGCATTCTTTCTCTCACGTGGCGAGTTGGATGTAGCGGTAGTTTTTATCATTCTCTTATGTAAAAATAAATACTACTACTAGACGAATGCATTAACCTTAAACAAAGAGCTAAAATAAAAATATTGGATATAAATCTCAAACCCGAAGAACCCGACAAGAAAATATAATAAATTATTCTTTTCTTCTTCTCTTTTAATCGTGACTTTTTGTTTACATTCTTTCGTCTTTCAGCTATTTTCATTGCTATATAATTGGTTTTGTTTTGTTTACAACAAGGCCTGTATGGTGGTTTTGGCTGGTTTTGGCGGGAATTGTGAATAGCCTGCCTTGTTATGCTAACGAGGTCTCCAAGCTTCGCGCGTGGTGTCAGTATGCTAATGAAGTGCTGTCGCGGCCGTTTGCATTCTGGAGTTGTGGTTCATTTGTCGGTCATCTTTAACGATGAATTTAAAAATGTTTTACTGTTTCAATCTTAATGGGATTTTCAAATGTTGTTTCGAAGATGATAATAAATACACTCCTAGCATATCAAGCAAAAATATTAAGTCGTTTGAGAGATATTTTGGAAATAATTTCGAAATAGACGTTACGGCAATGTTTATCAAAAGTTGCCTGTAAAGAAAAAGTGATATCTTCGCTTTGGAAGAGAGTTAAGAATAACCATTTAGCCACTTTAAAGTCTACAAGCAAAGGCTTCTTTACAGTGTTTTGTTGGTGTTTCACGTCTTCTGAGTAACGTTTGGGCGGTCGTGACTTTTAGCATATAAAAATGAATGCTTCAGAATATTTCTGCAAATTACTCGAAATCAAACAGATTGAATTTCTTTAAGATAGTCTAATTTGCTTTGCCTTAGCTTGAAGTTAATGATGTCGTTTACCGCTTGTCCCAAGCAGGTCAGGTTTTTGATATATTTAGCAAACAACAATTTCAACGATAATTGTTTATCGAGGCCTTCACGGCACTCGCTTTCAAGGCTCGGATGTTTTCGTTTGCTTAGTCTACTTTGACCCTTGTGATGATACGATAGAGTACGGACACTAAAAGCTTGGATGACTTTCATTGATGTTGCACTTGAAGAGATTTTTGTCGCTTGATAGACTATGACAGCGATGTTCAAAGTCCGGCATTCAGCCAAAGTTTTTTTCAAATACTCGTCAGTACAGGTATCGACTGCAAAGAGATATTCTATTGCGTAAGTCATGGCTAATGTTGCTTCGGTACTTCGCCGTGGTTTTACTCCGGCCTGAAATAGCTTGCTCTAATACTAGTAATTTAATGATCTAAAAGTCTTCTTCTTTAAACAACGTCTGTATTTAATTTTTCGTGTGCCATTGGACATGTCTGGCCGGAGTGCATCTAGTCAATGCTTTTTCAAACTATAATGTTCAGTTTGTATTTCTATTGACTTTCTAGAGCTGATGTGTTCTCCAGCACTATTTGACTCGGCTATCATAAACTATAACCGACACGTTTATCTGTCTTAATTAGGTAACGACAGTAAAATTCATTGATTTTCCTTCTAGCTAGCTAGCTATTTTGAAGCATATGTTCTGTATAGTCTTTCTGTTCTTAGCTAAATATAAATTTTGTCTAGTCCGCTTTCAACGTAAATAGTGAAAAGCAAATATCGTTGATCTATGAATAGGTCGGGAGTCCTTCGGGAGTCCCGGAATAAACCAGAGCCCACAATACTTTCGGCCTGCGGTCAATCACGTCGAGCATGCGCAGTAGCATAGTTTAACAATGTTCGAGTGAGTGAGTGACACATTTGCATATTTCGACCCCTCACTATAACTCGTGGATTTGCAATCCACGAGTTAAAAATGCCTGTTTCCGTTAGTAGACCAAAATAAACGGCTGTTTCTCGGCTAGTCGAAGAGTTGAGAAGGAAAATACGATGAAAATCACAAAAACTAGGTCCAAACTTTCCTGTGAAGGGCGACTTTTGTTTTTTTAAAGAATTAAGTTTTTTTTCCTATTAAAATCAAAGAGAAAAAGCACGTTTCCGCTTATGGTAATCTATGACGCGCAAAATGCGCATTTTTGGCTTTGTGTTAGAACAAACGATGATGTATATCCTTTTAATTCCTTATGGAATATAAGGCAAGAAAACAATTAACGATGATATCTTACAAAATTTCGGACTCAAAGTGGTTTGCTTCGAATTCGCGGCCTTCAAAGTTTGAAAAACTTAGTTGGGAAAATCAAAGCTAAAAACCTTCTCAGAACCGTGTTTCTCGAAGTGTGAGAGGTATTTTTTCAAGAGTATATTTATACATTTATAGACGTCTGTGGACGTCGTTCGTCCTCTCGGGGTTAAATAATTATAAAGAGTGTGACATGAATAAATGAAATCAAGGCCCTGTTATTTGAAGGGCGATTAACGATAATCCTGGGTTAAAACACAAAATGAATGGTTTTGTTATTTAATCCTGGATTGACGTCGCTCAATCGTCTTTGGAACAACCCAGGTTCATACTGTTTTCAACTCCATTGGAAAACGTAATAAATATTACTTTTTGTTTTGTCCACTGATATCAAGAGTTGATATATATTGTACTTTCTTCTTTCAAAGGCAAAGCACGCCTCGGAAATTGGTGTTCCAGACCATTTATCTTCCTGGGTGATTTTTGGTATTGGTACTTCCTCGATGGTTTCCAGGATATTGTCTGGAATTTTGTGTAACACTGGACGGATCTCATATTTGCGTTTCTATCAGTTTGGATTGATATTGTTGGCATTGGATAACTTCTTGGCTCCCACTGCAACTACTTTCACTTCTCTTATGGTGTACTCTGTAGCGTATGGAGTTTGTGATGGAATGTTCTCGATAGCAATCAATTGTTTAATGATAAGTGTATATGGTACTTCTGATTTGGGATGGTTTTTCTTTTTTCAAGGATTCTCGCTCTTTTTAAGTCCAGTTCTTGCTGGTGAGTACCCGTGTTAAAATTGATAGCGTATTAACACACTATCTGCTATAGAATAGGCGCCAAACTAAAAAAAGTCGATCGCAAAAAGTGCAGAAGGCATTTTAGGGTAGAAGCTGGCAACATAACTATTCTAAACTAATTTTTCATGCTGAATCCGAATATGACAGTTACCAAGACGTATTCTGTAATCTTATACGTGTGAATGACGTATTTTATGAATTGTTACAGTCATTTCATGCATACTGAGCTTTTATCACGTAATTCCAAAAGTTCCTAAAATTAAAAACAATGACCGTAGCTGGAAAGAGCACATCAAAATCAGTAAAACTGTGAAGTTTGAAGGATGTAAGTTGAAAAATCAAGGAGATGTGAATTTTCACAACAAGTGTTTTTATACAAAATTTCGATTTGTGAAAATTTTTATCTCCTTGATTTTTCAACTTATATCCTTCAAACCTCACAGTTTTACTGATTTTGATGTGCTCTTTCCAGCTATGGTCATTGTTTTTAAGTTTGGAGAACTTTTATCAATTAGACAACAGAAAGCCGCGCGCCCATGGCGTTATAGACGCACGAAAGAAAATATAAAGAACGATTAACAAACGTAAGAGTGGCACGAGGTGTAGCCGAGTGCGACTCTAGTTTGTCAAGAGTTCTTTATATTTTCTCAAGTGCGTCTATAACGCAATGGGCAAGCGGCTTTCTGTTGTCTAATTGATTTATAACAGAGCCTAGAACGTTAAAAACGGCTCCAGCCGTGCAGCCCATGGGGAAATAGTTCATAGATTTTTCAGCCAATCAGAGCGCGCGTTATATGTGTCGCCATCTTAAAAACGAACGATTTGAAAAAGACGATGACGAAGATAGTGCGCGCGCAGTGCAGCCCATGGGAAAATAGTTCATAGCTTCTAGCCAATCAGAGCGCGCACTATAGCTATGTTATAATTGGAATTACGTTATAAAAGCTCAGTATATGAAATCACTGTAGCAATTCACAAAATACGTCATTTACACGTATAAGATTGCAGAATACGTCTTGGTAACTGTCATATTCGCATTCAGCACGAAAAATCAGTTTAGAATAGTTATGTTACCAGCTTCTACCCCAAAATGCCTCCAGGTGTCCAATTTTTTGAAAATGCGCCTAGTCTACTATCCTTTTTTTCGTTTTCAGGTTTGATATCCGATGGAACTAGGTCCTACCATCCTGCTTTCTACACCGCTGGTGGAATTCAGTTGCTGTCTTGTTGTTTGTCTCAGTTGACAAGATGCATCAAAACCAAAAGCAAACGAGAAAACCAGCTGAAGATAGTGGAAGAGGAGGAACTTGTGGTATTTCAGAGAGAAACTGTTTTATGATAACCACGTTTTTCAGTCCCATCATTGTTTCATCATGGAATCAAAATATGAAATGCACAGTATTATCAGATTTCCTTCAATGCGACTGTGTCGTTGATAGTTAGGTTACAGGAGGCAGCATGGCCGAGTGGTCAGAGCGTTGGTCTCGCAATCTGGCGGTCCCAGGTTCGATTCCCGCTCTGGCCACTAGCTGAGACTGAATTTGTTCCGATTTCGATTAGTTCAAATTCAGTTTCTCGGCCATGTTTGTAATATAGCCAACTGGTTTGCCTCCTTGCCAGTTGGGATTCTTAATCCATTCAGTTATGTTTTATTTATATGATTTAGTTAGGATTTGTAAATTGAGCTGAAAAGCCCTGTTGAGGGAGTCTCAATCATGTATGTATGTATGTATGTATGTTACGAATTTTCTTTCTTATTCAGATTTTTATTCCCTCCTGATAGCAAAACAATTGGCACTTATTATTTCTCAAAAGAAAGTGAGCAAAGCATTCTGTTAGTTATTATGTCGCCATAATACAAGACGCCTACTACTAGCTTTCGTCCACAAGTTTCTCTTTGGCCTCATAAGCATAGCCTCCTCCGCAGGCAACTGTTCGCTTTTTCGCTTTGGGCCTCCTGTGTTAAAGACACGTAGTGGCCTGGACGCCAGGCGAGAAAAGGCGAGAGTTGCCTGCCAAATATCGACAACTACTTGTCAGATCGCGCAGGTCGGTTCGCGCATCTTAAAATCTCCTAAGCAGGGGAGGGGCGTTAACAATTCGTAGCCTCAAAGATGTCTACGGGGTACAGTGTTAGAATTTTCTCATTGTGTACGATCTCTTATAAACTAAATCGCCTGTATTCCTACTTTCGCGGCACAAAAAATTATTACCGTTGTAATGATGTAAATGGTCACGAAAATCCATAGCAAATTCTTAGCTTTCAAAGCTGCTTTGAAGTTTTGATTTGAGTAAACTGATTAGTATAAACTGATTGCGCCCGGCACACATCCGTGGAAGTCCGTGAGCTCGACGCATGGAAATGGAGTATCTACTATGATCTACTACATATGACGATATAAAAACAGCCAGATAGTTCCTCAGGTTCTATTAGAAAGTATGGAAACTTCAAACTGTTTCCCAGATACTTCAGTTCACAATCATTCCTTTGACGACGTTCAACAGCAACAACAACAACTCGAAGATATTGATCTTACAACGGGAGAGGGTTGATTCCAATACAAAGACTTTAGACCGTTGCATTAATAAATGTTGTGTTGGGAATAAATAAAATCAAACATGTCTTGACAGACTTGAATAGCGTTAGCCAAATATAAGCTTCCTGCTGTGTTAGCATCAAGGTCAACCGTCGTTAATAATTTGTCCGATAAAATTGCTGCCTTTCAGATCAGCCGGCGCTACTTAGCGTTTACCGCCGGAGATATATCGTAGGGAATACAAAATTTATTAAAGAAATACATTTGTTCAAACATATTCTTGACCTCAGAAGTGATCGAACATATAAATGAGTAGTTTACATGAGTTTAAGCCTGAGCGGCAGACTCTCGAATTCTATGAAATCTTACCCTGCTTGGCAGAGGTTTCGTTATTTTCCCCCTCTAACGGAAAATAACGAAACCTCTGCCAAGCAGGGTATGAATTCTTTCAGTATTTGAATTTTTTCCGCTTTCTCTGAGCCTTTTTGTATTCGAAGTACTATTCTCTAGAACATATTTGAGTCTCTGAAATGAATCAACTACTGAGCCACTGGGAGAAAGGATTTTGGCAACACAGTGAGCCCCCTAGGGGACCCGGGGTGCATCTGCATGTCCTCGAGGTACCACTGCGTGTCCGTACCCTTCGATATTTGGCAGGCAACCCCTTCTTCTTTTTTCCCTCCTCCTTTTCGTCCCCAGTCTTTTTTCTTCTCAAAATTTCGCACAGGAAGCCCAAAAGGTTGCCTGCGGAGGAGGCTATCATAAGCAGTTGACTGGGAATTAAATTGTCTCAAATGCATTAGTTTTCTTATCATCGATGGTACCGAATTGGAAGCGATAGATCTGGAGTTCGAATGAGTTGGCTGGGTACTACGCCGCCGCCTATCAAACATATGTTGTCGTTCGTGCGAGCTTCCTGTGTTTCTACTATTGGGGTTCCTGTTTACCGAAAAGCTAGGTTTCTAAGCCAATTTCAAGATGGTGGACAATGTGATGTGTTTCATCTGCAAGTTTTGATGGATTTTTGACAGTTTGAGGCTCAAAATTGCAGGAAAATCAACAAAAACAAATCTACATGACTTTCAAATAAGGTAATGCCTGTTCATATATGGAATAGATTTCATGGCCGTGCAAATTACAACTTTTTATAGAGATATGTTTGATAGTGCTTTTAACAGATTAATCAAGCGTGCTTTGAGAATTGATTCACATATCTAGGATATCTTGGATGATTACACCCTACAAATGATGCTGTTATAATTCCATCCATTGTACCTATAGGAGAAATGAAAAAATCTTTATAGAATTCGAATTATATTTAACATATTTAACGAACCAGTAACATGATGATAATTCTTCAATCAGTTTAGGCTCAATTTCCAGCCGTGGAAGGATACAAATCCATCAAATCCATAAATCTTAGTCAAACCATAAAAAACTGAAATCGGAACTGCAGAGTACCATGCACATCAACTTATACTGAGACCCACTAAACAAATCTAGTGTGGAAAGTGTACTTTAAGGCCCACTTGGATCAAAATCGATGAAAATTGGAAACTAATTATTTCTATCTGAAGATGAATGGTGTTAAATAACCAGCTACCCTCTGCCCAAAATGTGCATTTCAAGCTCATTATCAATGAGAAATTGTGATACTAAGTCTAAAAGAACAATGGGGTTGAGTAAATGACGTCATTTACCCACAACTTAAATGCTAAAATACTTGAGAATTTCTATTCGTGTCGTTTGAATGTAAAGAAAATGTTGCTTTTGGTGATTATTGGGAGTCGTACTGATAGGTTTTACTAATTAAGTTTCAAATCATTTCCAATTTTGGTTTATTTTCATCCAAGTATCCCTTTTAGGAATTAGTGGAGCATTTCATTCGTTTCTTCGGAAGGCTGCACACTAACAAGCTATGCCACCTTTGGTTCTAAGCTAATTTTCGACGTTTTTAAGGTATTTTGTTTTACCTATGTTCGATTAAGAAGTTTCTCAGGTAGTCTGGGTTATATGTAGTATACGACTATGCATGAGTTAGTGGAGTCCTCAATGAATGATCAAGATTAATATAGAACTAAAAATATACATAAATTTGTACAGGAAGTTGGAGGTCCACTGAATGATAAATGATGGAGTTGAAGTAAAGTAGCGGATCCAGGATTTTTCCAAGGGGAGTTCCGTTTCTTAAACCCAGCTGTGTATATTACTCAATTCTTTGGTCGATGTTTTACAAAAAATGGCTTAAAACCTTCAGGGGGAAATTCCTTGGACTCCTTGGACCCCCCTGGATCCGCCACTGAAGCACATCGATTCTTACCCATAGAGGTCTGTATATCCAGTGTCAACACGATAGTGTGAACCATGAATCTTCATAAACTCCTTGAATGGATCATAGACCCAGCCTGTTCCTACTGGTTCGTATTCACCCACGCTCTCGAGCAAGCCAAACCCCATGCGTGTCTGGATCAGTGGATGGGAGTCCTCTAGGACGAGGTAGTCTCCAGGTTTGGTGAACTTGTGAAAGTATGTAAACAAACCTTGAACATTAATGTGTGAATCTTCAATGATGATCCACGGGTGGGGAAGAGTCTAATAGGGGATAGAAAAATAAGTCGTTATATATAAGCTATAGTTTTGATTTCCTACCGGAGTAGTGCGCAAAACTATAAGTAGACCAAATGCCTTAAAATGTTAATTAAGTTAATTTCAGTTAATTTAACTCTTTTAATAAGTTGCCTTATTTTACGCCGTAAAACGCCTTTAAAAAATTGCACAAATTTCCCCACACATTGCATTAAATCGCAGTAAAAAACGGCGACTTAAGGACCCGGGATAGGCCTTATAAGCTTTCCAGACACTCGGCTTCTCTGATCAGTTGCCAAGTGCTCTAAATCTACACACGACACAAGCGGCAAGTTTCCTGTTTCTTTTATGAAGTACAATATTGTTTTCAATAACAGACAGTATTCATCTACAGTTACCAAAAACTCGATAAGTGCGCGCTTGCTGCCTTCGACCAATGAGAGCGCGCGTTATATGATGGTTATTTCATAATGAAATTTATACCTTCAGCATATCCTCTGGAAAGGCTTCTTCAACTTTGTTAGAATCTCCTTTGATAAAAGTAATGTCTTTCCTGTCCTTGAGTGTAGGCTCCAAATACGTGAAGTCAATGTCCATCGAGTAGACATGACTTTGAACGTCGTGGATCTTCATCAAGTCAGCCATCCAAGCAGCTCCTCCGCCATTAAAAGTCCCTAACTCTATGATCGTAGGTGGTTTGATTTCTTGTAGCATCAGTTGGTAAATGGAAAAGTCGATAGGAGATTTTAGGAGCACTAAACCACGCCATTGCATTAGATACTTACCTAGACATGTTGAAAGTGAGAAGGAGTTAGTTTTATTGCTACTAAAAACACAATCTGGTTATTTTCAGTCAAAATGTTTATTTCTTTTTATTCAGGTATATATATCATTATAAATAGCCACGCACATCCACATCGATCATGTTTCACTGTCCTCTATGTTAAATAACGACGTCTAGTACTTTGTTCGAACTAAATGTTTGGTCTTGAAAAATATGATTATAAAATTTATGACATGTTCAAGTCTCGACTTTTCGATGCTCCCAGGCATTATTTTCAAGAGAACTGTTGATTTTTGATGAGGGAGAAAAAACTGAAGAACCGTACCCGGAGAAAAATCAATCGATGCAAGGTAGAGAGCAGCACATTAACTCAGTTGATATATGATCTAGCGACGACCCAGACAAAAGCGAGAAGAAAGCAAGTATTCATGTAGACCCCAACACGAAACCTGAATTTCACAGAGCAAGACCAGTGCCGTATGCACTTCGAGAGAAGATTGAACAGGAACTCGAGAGGCTTGTACTAGCAGGCACCACTGAGCCTGTGCAGTACTCTGATTGGGCCACGCCCATTGTACCAGTGATGAAGTCCGACGGCACGATTAGAATTTGCGGTGACTACAAACTCACTGTCAATAAAGTGTCAACATTAGATGCCTACCCGATTCCCAAGATCGACGACCTCTGCACTAAGATTGCTGGAGTGAAAACCTTCACTGAGTTAGACCTAAGCCACGCCTACGAGCAGATGTTATTGGATGAAGATTCAAAGAAGTATGTGACGATCACCACGCACAAAGGCCTGTACAGGTATAATCGTCTACCGTACGGAGTCTCATCTGCACTTGGAATTTTTCCACAGGACTATGGAAACCCTTTTGCAAGGTATTCCATTTGTAGCAGTATTCCTAGATAACATCCTCAGTACTTGATGTACTGAGGAAGAACACTTGAAGAATATCAACGAAACGCTAAAGCGTCTTTCGGATGCTGGTTTGCGCTTGAAAGAAAAGAAGTGTAACTTTATGAAACCGTCTCTAGAGTGCTTGGGTCATTGTATAGACGCCGTTGGATTTCACCCTGTAGATGCGAAAGTAAAAGCCGTCAAAGATGCACCCGCACCAAAGAATGTCTCAGAATTAAAGTCATTTCTGGGCATGATCAACTTCTATGGAACGTTTTTACCCAACCTGGCATCCACGTTGGAACCGCTGCACGTGCTCCTTCGTCAAAACCAAGCATGGAGATGGAAAGAGGAACAACAGAAAGCTTTTGTAGCTGCTAAGGAACTGTTACAGTCATCACGTTTACTTGTTCACTACGACCCATCCAAAGAGTTAGTGCTTTCTTGTGACGCCTCGCCCTGCGAACTACTCTCAAGTAGACAAAGAGGCACTAGTAGTTGTTTTTGCGGTAAAAAAATTGTATGGCCGACACTTCAAGATTGACACGGACCACAAACCACTGCTAGGTTTGTTGAGTTCTCACAAAGCTATTCCACCGATGGCTTCAGGCAGAGTGCAAAGATGGGCGCTCACGCTTTCCGCTTATGAGTACGACTTGGTCTACCGACAAGGACGAGAGAATGGCAACGCGGACGCGCTGAGCAGATTACCACTATCAGAAGAGCCCAAGACAACACCAATTCCGGCTGAGGTTGTTAATCTCATGAAAACCATTAACACGAGTCCTGTCAACGCAGCCAAGATCAAACAATGGACAACTCGTGACCCAGTCTTATCACGAGTGTTGAAGTATGTTCAACAAGGATGGCCTGGTCATGTTGACGATGCTAATCTTAAGCCTTATTTCACTCGAAAAAATGAGTTGAGTCTCCATGCTGGATGTCTCCTATAGGGATCAAGAGTCATTGTCCCACCACGGGGGAGAGAGGAAATACTTAAAGTATTACACGAGAACCACTTTGGCATCTCAAGGATGAAGAGTCTCGCAAGGAACTACGTGTGGTACATGGCCAAAGCTTGATGAAGCCTTGGAAAAGACAGCGAAAGAATGTAGAGTATGTCAAGCTCATCAGAAGAATCCAGTGCAGGCACCCTTACATCCATGGCAATGGCCGAATAGACCTTGGTCCAGGATACATATCGACTATGCAGGACCGTTTATGGGAAGTATGTTTCTGCTGATCATCGATACTCACTCCAAGTGGTTAGATATCCATATCGTCAACTCACCTACCACAACATCAACCTTGGAGAAGCTAAGGATGATGACATTTGCTACGCACGGTCTACCGGAGATTATCGTGTCGGACAACGGTGCAGCCTTCACTAGCAAAGAGTTCAACGTTTTCACCGAGAGAAATGGTATTAAGCACGTTACATCATCGCCTTATCACCCATCTACAAATGGATTAGTGGTACGAGCAGTGCAAACATTCATGCAAGGCATGAAGAAACAACGCGATGGAACTGTGCAAACAAAACTCTCACGTTTTCTGTTTAGCTACCGCAATACGCCACAGTCTACCACCGGAGAGACACCGATGCATGTGGCTACGATGGGGTACGAGTGTAAGATCACACTTAGACCTGCTTCAACCAAGCGTTGAGATGAAAGTGGAAAAGGCCCAAGAAGAAATGATCAAACACCACGACAAACATGCGCGAGCAAGTCCCGTAACTACTCGGGACTGCCCAAATGGCTACTAGGTATTATTGTCAAAGAAACGGGCCCAGTATCTGGTAAAATGGAATTTGAAGATGGTACAGTTGTAAGAACACATCACGATCAACTTCTTCCACGCGTACGCCAAGAAACTCCAGTTGAACGCAAGTTAAACGACGAGCAACCAAAAGAACCGCAAGTGGCTGAAGTCAAAGATCCTACCCCAGCGCAAGTGGCTAGTACTCCTTCAACTCCTGTAGAACGCCGTTACTCAACAAAGGAGCGTAGACCTCCAGATTGTTTTCAGTGACATTGACTTTGTATTTGTAAAATAGGGGGAGGGATGTGATAACCTGGAAACTAGTTGTAATCACGTGACTGACCTCATGGCCTGCTCTACGTCTTGTTTTTCTTGTAGTATGTAGTGCACGGAATAAAGTGTGTTTGAAAGCGTCTTTATAGACCATTTATTATAACTACCTTAGGTGCCACAGTTTTATTTCGCTTCCCTCCCCCTAGAGGGCGTTTATCTCCAGATAATTATTAAAAAACGCAACGCAACGTAACACAACGTAACGTAACGTAACACAACGTAACACAACGTAACGTAACGCAACGTTATACAACGAAACGCAACGTAACGCAACGTAACACAGCGTAACGCAACGTAACGCAACGCAACGTAACGTAACGAAAAAGAGCTCACAATACCAACCAGGTGCATGTTTGATGATGTCCTCCTTAGTTGTGTCAGATCTCTCCAGACGCTCTTCAAATTTGACAAATCTTTGCTGTCTGGCTGAGGGTTTTGCATGTTCAATCAGTGTGGACTTGATTTTTTTAAAGTATTCGAGATAGTCGTCCTTGGTTGAGTCCATTCCGGTAGTAATGACTGTAGTAATGAGACAATAAATGCTGAAGAGCTGAAAATTAAAGAGAAAAATCCTGATGGGTTAACTTTTTCGTGCTAATGTTGCACGAGGATTTTACGAACTTCTGGACAATTATTGCTTTATTCTTCTTGAGTCAGTCTACTCTAACACCCACGCTGATTTTACATATCGTCTTTCATGACGTCACGTAATGTAACGCATTCTCTACTTGAAATCCCTATCTCACACTAATGGATCGCATTTTGCTAAGTGACAACCGCTTTAACATTTTCTAGTGTGAGAGGTACTTTGTAAGGAATCGCCTGCTCTGCTAACTCGTGTATTAGACTTTGAACAAGAGCTATTTACAAGCTAAGCAAGGGTTGGTACTACAAGGCGGGATAGAGCCAGGCCAACCAGAAAGACTTTCCTTTATAGTCGGAGTGGCTGTCAGAAGGAATTCCTTACTCGACCACTTTCCTTATTACTTAGGGCTGTACTTTCCAATCAACTCTGAGTCGTACCGCGAACTTGCCTCCGCACTAGTTTGTACAAAGACTAAAGAGTGTGCGAGTGTAACAAATATTTAAAAAACTCATTAATAATTCATAAGGCAAACACAATGAAAATCGCCACCGTGACGAGTGTCTTTAAATCTGATAAAGATTCGGCCTAATTTACATAAACTTTAACCTCGATTTTCTCCAAGATAAATGAAGATATTTTTGAATTTCTTTTAGAGAACCACTCTAATATGTGTTGGAGTTTTTTAAGCCGTATAAAGAACTCGAGATCGTGTTTTATCGGTATAAAGATCCTCGCCTACGGCTCGGATCTTTATATCCGATAAAACACTCTCTCTCGTTCTTTATACATTACATATCGACAGTCCTTTAATAACAACTAAACTAAATCAAATTTCCTGTTTACATCACGTTTGGAGTCAAAGAGAAACCCTACGTTGGTCTGTTTGGGTTATAGTGAAAGACGCCTAGGGTGCATCACACAAGCCGAAACACTACACAAATCCTACAATCAAAACGGTCAAGGTTACAACACTTAAAATGCTTAACTATAGTAAATTACTCAAAAATGCATTGAGGTTAATAAATACATAATTACTGGACAGGCACTAGAGACCGCTGAGCTTCCTGACAAAAGGCGCCTTATATTTATGCAGCCTTAGCCTCCTTTTCAAGAAAACCCATGGGAATAAATTAAACTCGATTGTTGTGTTGTTCTTTATCAACAATTTACGCATTTCTCTCACTGGTATTTTTGAATAATTTACGTTGACTCGAGGCTTAACGCTGTATAAATGCGCCTTTTATCAGGAAACTCAGCCTTCTCTAGTAATTAGAAACTGGACTATTACTTTTACACAGTCCTAGCCTCCTAGCAAGACCTCATAATAACTTGAAAGCTTCTCAGTTGCTTGCTTTGGAGTCAGTCATTAGGGCACCAAGTTTGTGTCGCGTGAGCTTTGAGTTAAAAGAATCATGATTCTAAAAATAGAATCGAAGCGCTATCATGATAGTGTGCGGAAATTCTTTCTCTTGCCTCACGTTCTCGTGAACTGACTGAATCCAATAATCACGGAATGGTTTACTGCAGGTTTTGATTGTTACCTTTTTCCAAATACAGCTGTTCAAACCATTTTGGTTTGCTCTGATTTTCGTGTCTGGTATTGTAATGTCATGCTGATCAAGTCTGCCGATTCTTACAGCATGTTGTAAACCACGGACTGGACTGGACTGGACTGGACCCGAAAACTCAGTCCGCGTTTTACAAATCAGTCCGCGTTTTTTCATAAAACACGGACTCAACTCAGTCCGCGTTTTACAAATCAGTCCGCGATTTTCATAAAACACGGACTCAGTCCGCGTTGATCATAAAACACAGAAAATTAAAAAAAAATCAATTAGCATGGGGGAGAGTTGTTCATTATCTGCATTTATTTATAAGACAGCCGGGAAATTCCTTGATATGCACAAATTTAATTTAATTGGCAATGTGTTTGGTATTACTCAATCAATCCTAATGGATGTTGCATGTGTCGAGTTATTTAGCAAAACCCGAAGTCATGCAATTGGGGATAGAATGCTTTGAAATTTTCTCTTGGCTTCCAAATACTGTCCAGTGGTTTCTGGTGTTGATTCAAAGTCTATTTCAGTTTCGTACGTGAAACCCAAGGATATTATTCTCCGAGGTCGCCAAAGGTCACACGTTCACAAGCTCGGGGGAAACACAGTTCTTTGATCTGTGATGATAACGATCGGTATTAAAAGAGCGTATTATGGTGATATGAGACACATGACACAAGATACATGGTTTGGGTTCCCTGCGATGGACGTAGTTTTGGCGGGAAAAGCAGAATTTACGGCACTTTCTTTGTCCAAGTGGGGGAGGTGATCGCCGGTCCCTTTAACTTGACAATATTTCCTTTGTGCATGCACGTTTTAGGGGTTTTGACTCAAATGTTAGCTACGTACCATGACTCCATACTTTTAAAGCCAATTTATAAGAGACCAAATGGGATGGACCTTACATACGACGCATCTTATTTAAGGCCCGACCTTTATGTATAAACGGCACTTTTAGTCTAAGACGCGGCTTCAGCAGCTCTTTTAATTTATGCGTCCCTTTTAGGGGTCGTTTATAAGACTGACCACCTATCGCTCCGACCACTGACAAAAGAGTACCCCTTCCCAAGGAGTTTATAAAGTTTATGTTATTGGTTTATAAGCGCAAGTAACGCTCACCAGGGGTGTTCCATAGAGTAGCGTTTATCAGAAATTTAGTTAATGTCAATGTTACAATGCTTTGAGACTGCATATAAGAAAATGAGAGAAAGCAGCTGAGTGCAGTAAATAGCGTAACCTGAAAGAAATGAATTAAATAATGACTACTGACTAATTCTGATGGACTATATTTTCTTTTGTATTTTGAGGTTTGAAAAGTTTCCCCCGAGCTTTGTACGTAATCAGTTGTGAACGTGTGACCTTTGGCGACCTCGGAGAATAATATCTGAGTCTGAGTCCGTGTTTTATGAAAATCGCGGACTGATTTGTAAAACGCGGACTGAGTTGAGTCCGTGTTTTATGAAAAACGCGGACTGATTTGTAAAACGCGGACTGAGTTTTCGGGTCCAGTCCAGTCCAGTCCAGTCCGTGGTTTACAACATGCCCTCGAGGGCTTGTAAGTTGATCTTTTTCCATAGCAATGCATTGCTTTACTCATCGCCAGTTAAGTTAACAAAATTAGATTAAGCAAAGACTTCTTAGCACGGTGAAGGGAGAATAATATTAAAGACATTGAGTTATGATTCGATGGTTTCGCACGCGATGTGAATATGAACCAAGGTGAGTGCCTGTATATCTGAAATTCATTACAAAGCACATGATTCGCTAGCTCTACCTACTGAGTAATGTATCCATTATTAATGATCATTTTGATTTAATTTCTTGGTATGATTTGCAAATGATCGATTTTGTCACTAGGTAACCGTACTTTTGTCGAAAATTGCTGTTCGTTTTTCACTGTGTTGTATATCGATCGTTAAGCTGCCATTTTCTTTCCTTTGACAAGCGCTAGCGAAAAGTAAAAAGACTTTGGAACTTTGGAACTTTATTTTATTTAACCACGGTAAAAACATCAGTACATACAAATATATATATAACTATTATAATGATATAAAAAGTTTTAAAAATTGTATTAAACTGTTTTACATGTTTGCCGTGCGGGAGTACTTTGTAGATAGAATCGGTTTAATGCTTTGTTTGAAATTAGAGACAGAGTGACTCGCTCTCGTTTGGTGTGGAAGGCTATTCCACAGAGCTGGCCCGCTGTAGCTAATGCTACGCTTTAGATAGTCTGTGCGGGGTTTCGGGAGAGCAAGTTTGTTTTCTATGTCTCTAATTTCATAGCAAGATTCTATGGGTTTAAAAAGATCTTGTATGTATTTGGGCGCTAGTTTGTGAGTTGCTTTGAACATGAGTACAGCCTTAAGTTTTTTACGCCTGTCAGTAAGTTTGTCCCATCCTAGATGATCAAGAATCTCACTTGGACTGTCTTCATATGCTGCATTTGTTATAACTCTAACAGCACGATTTTGAAGTTTTTGGAGTTTGTTAGAGAGCTGTCCGTTAAGACCATCCCATACTGGGCTACAATAGTCAAAGTGAGGCTCTATTAGAGCTTGATAGATCTTGACTGCAGTCTCGGTGTTAATAAATGGCCGAAGGCGTTTGAGTGCGCCAATGGCAGAGGAAATTTTAGAGACAATTTGACCAACATGTATTGACCAAGTCAGGTTCTGGTCAATGGTTAGACCTAGTGATTTGGTATGGGATACTCTTTTGATTTCTTGATCTTCTATCTGGGATACGAATGTATGATCGCTAGCCGTGGCAAGTTTTTGGCGCGAGCCAACAAGTATCACTTCGGTCTTAGCTACATTTAAACTAAGTCTGTTGGCTATCAACCATTCACTTAAATTACCAAGTTCATGGTTAAGTACCTCTTCAATTTGGGCTACACTGTTAGATGCTATTGTGATACTAGTGTCGTCAGCATACATTCTGGGTGTAGCTTCTCTCAGGCAGTTTGGAAGGTCATTAATATAAATAAGGAATAGTAATGGACCAATTAAACTGCCTTGAGGGACACCACAAGTAATCGCGTGAGCATTGGAGAGGTGTCCATTAACCAGGCATTTTTGCATGCGCTCAGTGAGGTATGATTGAAACCAACAGAGTGTGCTTTGGTCTACTCCATAGTACGATAGTTTGCGCAGAAGGACTCTCCCTGTTAAGCGGAAATACGGGAACCACAATACAGCAAAAAAGCATCAGAGGGTCATTGGGCTCTCCTTAACCGTTATAATCAGACAGTATGAAAAACAATATTTTACGAGCGAGCGCAGCATCTTCAACTGGCCAACGTGTAATGTTCTTTTTTTATGGACAAACTGAGGCAAACTAATATAAAACATAATTTTAATTTCATTTCAATACAAACATAGCAATATTCCTTACACTGAAGAACGTGCATAAAAAGGTTGCACAACGCTAAAACTTGATAAAACTACAGACAAAATGTTCTTGACTTTAAAATGAAAACGAATCAAAAAAATTTTTTTACTGACTTTGGCTGTCTTCACTTGAAGATTTAACAATGATTCTTCTTCTTTTAACTTTGAATTTCATTTCTGAATCTCCCGTTGCTCATTTATCGCTGCCAGATATTCCCTGAAGATCCGAAGATCATATTCGGTTTTCTTGACAGTATTTTCGTTTTCATTTTCTTTTGAAAACTTCACCAAATGGTCGTCTGAAACCTCTACGAAAAACGAGAGGCCGCCATTTTTTTGCAGGAACAATCGACAAGAAACTGGTAATTACTCGTGCCCAGGCCTTTAGGCCGGGAACGAGTTATAAAATGCAACTGTTTTTTTTTTTTTTCTCTCGTCGTCCACCAGAAGAGGCCTTTCTTGCGCAATCGGTCACGTGTTAAAGCTCCTGATTGGTTCAGAGCGCAAGAAACAATGCCCTTCATTCATCACCTTTGAGCGAGTGCGAACTCTTCGAAGGTCTTCGAAGTGAACGCCAGTCAGGAACTTTAGGAATGCAAGATGGCGGACAGCCCAAAAAATGGCTTTCAGAGACAGGCTTTTCCAGCAGTGAGACAATGGAAAATGGAGCTTTTAACTCGAGATATACCTAGACACTTATAAGAGCTTCAGAATGGGCTGTTATTTTGAGCTTGATCTCCAATACTTTGACCAAATATCGAGCCCCGATGGAGTACTTGAAAACTGAAGCTCTCGCGACTCGTAACAATTCCTTTGAGCTGGAAATCTACGAATTTCTCACCCTACATGTTGCTAAACGAACGCATATAGAGGCAAGTCAATTATATTTTTCATTCAAGCATTCAAGAGATCTTGAGACGTTTTTGTAATGAATTTTAACACAATTCTGGCCAGACAATTTATTTATATATTTTCATGGAATCAAGGCTCTATTTGACCTGATGCGTTTGGTCACGTAATAAAACATCTGAAACATGAACGCCGAAAAAATACACGATTTGTTATTGTGTCAAAAACGTCGTTGTAGAAGTCTTTACAGCAAACAATTGAGATATATAGTGAAATAAAAAGTTGAATAAACTGGTATATTTTTGCATGTTGGAGATATCTAATTAGTAATACCCAGTGAAAAATAATGCCCCTCATTCATCACCTTTGAGCGCGTGCGAACTCTCCGTAGTGAAGGCAAGCCAGGAACTTTATAAGGAATGCAAGATGACAGACTTCAAAGAAAATAGTATTCAGGACAGGCTGTTCCAGGAGTAGAACAATGGAAAGTGGAGCTTTTAACTCGAGATATACCTATATACTTATAAGAGCTTCAGGATGGGCTGATATTTTGAGCTTCATCTCCAATACTTTGACGAAATATTGAACTCTAAATGGAGTACTTCAAAGCAGGCCCTCGCGATAAAGACTATTTCCTATGAGCTGGAAATCTACGAATTTCTCATCCTACATGTTGCTAAACGAACATACATAGAAGCAAGGCAATTATATTCCTCATTCAGGCGTTCATGACAAGAGAGCTTGAGAGGTTTTGTACTGAATCGTAATATTGGAATTCTGAAGCAGACCATTGCATGGAACTTGACCTTGATTGCGCGTTTGGTCAGGTAACGTCTTTTATTCATACATAAAACATCCGAAACATGAACGAAAAAATACAGTATTTGTCAATTGTGTCAAGATGTTCAGTTCTTGAGATCGATAGAATAAAATGAGAGATTTAACACTGTGTGTGGTTGAATTATATTTGCCTTTAGTTTAATAATTGAACATGTCAAAAAATGTAAATAATTTGGCTGTCACGGTAGTCCGATATACAAAGTCATAAGTAGACGCACTGAGTGGGTTTTTTTTTCGGGCTACACAAATGTGTGTGTATATAGGTGTAGTAGAGACGACAGAGAGAATACAATCTCCAGTTTGCTAGGGCGATGTTTCTCACCGAGTTAACCAAAAATGTGAAAGCATGCCTTGTTGAAGGAAAAGCAGTGCGCGGCCGCAAGCGTAACTAGAACGTTTCGGAATCCAAGTTTCTCCCTATACTACATCATCCCACATCTTTTTTGTTACGAACCCATAAAACTGAAAAGCGACGGTGTTTGGAAAAAAAAACATTTTGGAACTTTTAGACTCGAGTAAACAATCCAACGCGTAATTTGAGAATGAAGATTGACGGTGCATGAATTTGACTAATCGTCGCGGGTCGCGGGTCGCGTGTTCGATGTCGCGGGTGCGGGTGGTTGGTCGTTGGTCGACAAAAACCTAAACAAAGGGTAGAAAAATCGAAGTACAAAAAAAAAAAAAAAAAACAGGATTCACGGAATTTAATATTTCCAAATCATTCTGCACTGTAGTAAATCGATCCGCTAACTTATTCAGCCGTCACACAATTAACAATGCTTCCTGCCGTCTGCAGCATCTAGGAAAACTGTTGTCAATCTGTCAATATTCATTTTGAGGACTTCTTCTTGTGTTTGATGTTTATGTGATGACTCTGTGTTTGACCCTACAGTACTTGAATGTTTTCTCTATGCCGTGACAACTTAAAAACTGACCTAGACATAATTTGCTCGTGTGTCGAATAAACCCGGATTCATTCTTGTTATTACTCGTGCCCAGGCCTTTAGGCCGGGAACGAGTTATAAAATGCAACTGTTTTTTTTTTCCTATGGTCGTCGACCGAAAGAGGCCTTTCTTGCGCAATCGGTCACGTGTTAAAGCTCCTGATTGGTTCAGAGCGCAAGAAACAATGCCCTTCATTCATCACCTTTGAGCGAGTGCGAACTCTTCGAAGGTCTTGGAAGTGAACGCCAGTCAGGAACTTTAGGAATGCAAGATGGCGGACAGCCCAAAAAAATGGCTTTCAAAGACAGGCTTTTCCAGTAGTGAGACAATAGAAAATGGAGCTTTTAACTCGAGATATACCTAGACACTTATAAGAGCTTCAGAATGGGCTGTTATTTTGAGCTTGATCTCCAATACTTTGACCAAATATCGAACTCCGATGGAGTACTTGAAAACTGAAGCTCTCGCGACTCGTAACAATTCCTTTGAGCTGGAAATCTACGAATTTCTCACCCTACATGTTGCTAAACGAACGCATATAGAGGCAAGTCAATTATATTTTTCATTCAAGCATTCAAGAGATCTTGAGACGTTTTTGTAATGAATTTTAACACAATTCTGGCCAGACAATTTATTTATATATTTTCATGGAATCAAGGCTCTATTTGACCTGATGCGTTTGGTCACGTAATAGATAAAACATCTGAAACATGAACGCCGAAAAAATACACGATTTGTTATTGTGTCAAAAACGTCGTTGTAGAAGTCTTTACAGCAAACAATTGAGATATATAGTGAAATAAAAAGTTGAATAAACTGGTATATTTTTGCATGTTGGGATAAAGGCAAACACTAAGCTGCTGACAGACAAATTGACTAATCAGATATTCTCTAAAAAGGTCAAAAATGGTCTTTATTATATGTTACGGATATAGAGGCAAGTCAATTATATTTTTCATTCAAGCATTCAAGAGATCTTGAGACGTTTTTGTAATGAATTTTAACACAATTCTGGCCAGACAATTTATTCATATATTTTCATGGAATCAAGACTCTATTTGACCTGACGCGTTTGGTCACGTAATAGATAAAACATCTGAAACATGAACGCCGAAAAAATACACGACTTGTTATTGAGTGTCAAAAACGTCGTTGTAGAAGTCTTTGCAGCAAACAATTGAGATATATAGTGAAATAAAAAGTTGAATAAACTGGTATATTTTTGCATGTTGGGATAAAGGCAAACACTAAGCTGCTGACAGACAAATTGACTAATCAGATATTCTCTAAAAAGGTCAAAAAAGGTCTTTATTATGTTACGGTTAAGTGAAGAATGCGTGAAACGGCTCGGGGAAGAGTACGCACGGGGCCGGTCACTGAAGGGCTCCCGGGGCACGAGTGAACGCACGTGTGCGTCTTGTTTTTTTTAGGACGCGCCGGCGCTTACATCCGGGACATTTGGTACATAACTTTTTCATATCTTCACTAGTGAAACAGACTTTTTGGTATTAATCATTCGTCAGAAAACTATGTCTTTACCGGTGAAATAGAGCATAGATTTTGGTGGTCTCTCAGCCAATCAGAACGTGTGTTATAATTGAGCTATATAAGCAATAATAGCAAGGTATCTAGTGGTCTTTGTCTTTCTTTGTGTAGTTTATGCTTGAGTGAATTCTCTAATTTGTTAGAGTGCAAGCAATATAGAGTGGTTTTCAGTACAAAATAGTGTTAGTTAAACAACAGAAAACAATAGAATTTGCATAAAATTGCACAATTTAGTATTACAAATATTTCACGGATATACTGTTTGCATTCTATGGGCCGATAACAAAATAGTTGATAACTAAATACTATTATGCGCTAAATAGTAAGTTTTTTTCACTGATATATAACATGCACTCTATACAATGTAGTAGAATGAAAGATGGAGAATGAAGTTAAACTCCGGCCACAGGAACAGATTTCTTCGCAAGGTATGTTCGTTATATTATTATTATATATTCATAAACAGTAAATTGCAATAAATTGTGCGGCTCAGGGTATATATCAATGCACGAGAAGTAAAACCGACATGCAAAGATCGATCAAATACTATTAAAGATAACGATGGACATTTCTTAACTCAGGGTGCTTTCTATTTAGTGGAACCAACTGGCCAGAACGGCCTGATTTCTAAGGATGTGATTCCAGCCAGGAGCAAGAAATTGATCGATGTATCATTTAAGAACTGGCCGTTCTGGCCACCTGGTTCCACTAAATGGAAAACACCCACAGAACTGAAAAATAACAACAGCCTAGTATGTCAAGATGGTAGCCGAGGCGCTAGAAAACTTTTAACTAAAATTCGATCAGTCATTTACCGGTTGGTAATTATGAGCCAAAGTTTAATGAAAGAGACAAAATAATATGGTTTGGTCGAAGACCAATATATATATCTATATATCAGGGCCGAGTTGTACGAAGGTTGGATAAAGTTATCCACCGGATAAGAGTTATCCACATCCTCGGGGACCCAGGGCGAAGGGGGAGGGTGAGGACCGGAGGGGGAGGGGGAGGGGGAAGGAAAGGAAAAGGGGAAAAGGACGCCCTGGGCATTTGACTGACCCCAAACCATTTCCAACGGCAAAACTTAATCCTATTAGGGATATCCCACGTAAACAAGGTCATATAACAAAAATATCTGGCACATCTCAATTAACGCTTGGATGCTATGACAGTTTAACATGTTTGTGTGTCAAGTCTGCACACCGAGATCAGGCAAAATTTGGTATTAAATTAAAGTCAAACTTTTCCCGAATCCTGTGGGTAGCTTTGCAAACACATCTTGTTTCTGAATAATTTTCGATACAACCAACTTCTGTTTCTGTTTAAGGTTTTCACGTGTCCGCTCGCTTTGTTTAAGAGGTGTTGCAATGCGTGGGGTCAACTTGTTTACTTGTAATTTTAGACGAATCGAGCTCAACCGCACAAATGCTTCTGATTGGCCTCATTATAATTACTCGTGCCCAGGCCTTTAGGCCGGGAACGAGTTATAAACTGCAAATGTTTTTTTTTTCCTCTCGTCGTCCACGAGAATGCGGCATTCTTGCGCAATCGGTGACGTGATGCACCCCTGATTGGTTAAGAACGTAAAAAACAATGCCCTTCATTCATCACCTCCGTAGTGAACGCCAGCGAGGAACTTTAGGAATGCAAGATGGCCGACTACAAAGAAAATAGCTTTCAGAGACAGGCTCTTCTAGGAATAACACATCGTAAAATGGAGCTTTTAACTCGAGATATACCTAGATACTCATAAGAGCTTCAGAATGGGCTGTTATTTTGAGCTTCATCTCCAATACTTTGACCAAATATCCAATTCTAATTGGAGTACTTGAAAGGAGGCCCTCGCGATACGAACTATTTCCTATGAGCTGGAAATCTACGAATTTCTCATCCTACATGTTGCTAAAGGAACATACATAGAAGCAAGTCAATTATATTCCTCATTTAAGCATTCAAAAGATCTTGAGAGGTTTTTGTACTGAATTTTAATATCGGAGACCATTGCATGGTTAGGTTCCATTGACCTTGTATTTCGCGTTTGGTCACGTAACGTCTTTTATTCAATATATAAACCGTCCGAAAAATACACGATTTGTTATTGTGTCAAAAACACCGTTGTAGAAGTTTTTACAGCAAACAATTGAGATACATAGTGAAATAAAAATAATAATAAAACTGGTATATTCGCGGGGAATATTTTTGCATGTCGGAGATATACAATACCTATGCATGATAATAGAAGCAATGACAGACAAATTGACTAATCAGATATTCTTTTATAGTTTAAGTTAACCGATTCAAAAAAGGTCTTATGTTACGGTTAACTACCAGTCCCGGAATAAGAATGCGTGAAACGGTTCGGGGAAGAGGGCTCCCGGGGCACGAGTGAACGCACGTGTGCGTCTAGTTAAATTATAATGAGGCCAATCAGAGAGAGGATTAAGTTTTGCCGTTGGAAATGGTTTGGGGTAGTCAAATGCCCAGGGCGTCCTTTTCCCCTTTTCCTTTCCTTCCCCCTCCCCCTCCCCCTCCGGTCCTCCCCCTCCCCCTTCGCCCTGGGTCCCCGAGGATGAGTTATCCACTGTATAGATTTTATCCGCTGGATAAGAATTTATCCGCTGGATATGGCGCTATTCACCCTTCGTACAACCGGCCCCAGTTAGACTCGTCCTCTTTCCAATTTTTTTTCCATCACTCGCCCATCGTTATATGCTTTACACATCAATCAATTTTTTGACACAATCATACTTATCGTTGTGTTTCTTTCTTGTTTTGCTGTTGTTTTGTTGTTTTTTACTTTGCTTTGAGATACAATATGGAGTCACAAAATATTGAATATAATGCGGCTTCATAATTGATGCTTCAGCTGCGAATGTAATTTAAATATAATCGTTATGAAATTTCATATTGAATTATGATTTATATTTTGTATTCTAATTTTTTTATTTGTCTATTGGTAAAATGTTCGCCGCAGCAGCATCTAATCATTGTACACAGACTCAGTCATCTGTAGCTGAAAGATGCAGGTTCTAGATCAAGAAGCAGAAGAAGTAGCTACATCAATTGGTAACATGGCTGAATTTCGTCTAACTCAATTTAAGATATACTTTCTTTTTGTGTTTAAAAGCTAAAGATCTTGCTAATTAGCAATTAACATCTTTGATCATCCTATGCTAATCCCCATTCAACCTGCAAGCATATCATTATCATCAGCTGGGAAGAAAAGCAGGATGCCCCCGCATGCAGATAGATTTGAAAGGAAAAGACAGCTCTCGGCAGGAGAAATATATATATTATAGATAACTATTTACATTAATTAATTAGCTATCGGTTCACTGAGCTTTAAATTTTGGGTGACGAATTTATTGTATCTCCATATTGATAAATATGAAAGTGGCACATGGGCTAAAATTTAAAGTCAATAGTGCGTTTTCTTTCTGATCAAACAACACGTATCAACTACTTGTTGAAAATGGGGTATTAGATGCATCAATCAACCAAATTTTTTTTACCAGGTGAAAGGTATTCAATGGTTGAGCAAATTTCCAGGAGTAATTCTGTCCCGAACCAATTCGACACCAAAGTCTCATGGATTGTGTCCATATCTTCTTCACTGGCTAGTCTCATTAATGTTGGAACTTGCTACGTCTTTGGAATATTTTTTCCAAAAATACTTGACGAATTCAAAGCTGGAAAAGCGAGAACAGGTAACTTAGGACGTTTAGGATTCTACTGGATTTGTGTGACTCATACACTCGGTTAACTGAAATTTCGATCCGCTGATGCCAAATCCTTTAGCGTGAAATTGGCCTCCCAGGAAGCCAACAGTATGCACTAATCTCCCTATCCCCATCAGTGCTCGGCTACTCGCGCGCGCCCAAGATAACCAAAGGAGTCTTTGATTTGTATAGTTTCAACTAGTTTCCTTCGCAGTACTTTTAAGATTAAGTTTAATTTGAACATATCAGAATAACTCTTAACTGAATACATATACTTTGTACTTATTTTGACCCTTAATGTAAGAGAGGTGTCTATGATCCCGAATAAACTAACTGACTAGATGGGGGTTCCTTTTATGGTCATTTGTTGAGTGTTGCAACAATCCGGACTGTGAATTATCTATGTTTACGTACTTTGTTATATTCTTCTTTAGCTTTTGTTGGGTCGTTCTCCATTGCTTTTCTCACATTACTATGTCCTGTGTCGTCAAAGCTCGTCAATCGCTTTGGAAGCCGTAAAGCCATTGCTGTCGGTGGAGTGACATGCGCACTAGGTCTTTTAGGATCATCGTTTGCCCCAAATCTCTACGTTCTTTACTTTTCATACGGATTTGTGGTAGGAAGTGGATCTTGTTTAGTCTACATGTCTGCTTTCTTAGTTGTTCCATTGTACTTTGACAAGCATCGAAATGTTGCCACAGCTATCGCGTCAATTGGGCCTGGAGCTGGTCTTCTACTTTTAAGCCCTGTTGCACAAACACTCTTGGAACATCTTACTTGGAGGAAAACATTTTTGGTGATGGCTGGTATAAGTCTTACCTCGAGTTTTTTGGGACTCGGCATTTCGAGGAAGAACACTTCAACGACTTCAGGCTATAAACCTTCAGAGGAAATGAACAAGACGTGCTGTTTTAAAATGAAGGATGCGTTAGACTTTTCTGTGTTAAAAAGTCCTATGTTTCTATTATTGGTTGCAATGAGTTTATTGGTATACACAGGCCATTTCATGCCTTTAGTTCATTTGGTATGTACAGACTGAAAATTCCTTGTAATTTGCACTATAATAATAGTAGATTCTTATCTAAGGTCCACTAATATAATGTGCAAATGCAAAAGGATTTGGGGCTTGGGAGTCCAGGAGTGGATTTAGGGGATGGAAGGGTACAAGGGGTAGCGCACCCCTCCTCCTGAGACCACTTTAGGCCCTTTTCTTCTCGGTATTTTTCCAAAATATCCTCTGGATAGATTCCGATTTTTAAGACGCTGCATCCTTTCTAAAGAATAACTTCTGGCCTTCTGCTCTCTCAGAGGAGAAGGTACTGAACTTGGGGTATAACTTGCTGAGGTGTGCCGAACTAAAGGATATGTACCAAGAACTTTTTGAGTTGTTGCAATTGGGATCTATACAGACAATCGGTAATTTTGGTCAATGGCTTCTGAAAATTTGAATGACTGTAGTTTCAAGGCAAACAGATAATTTCGAAATATCCTACACAGTACAAAAGTAACCGGTAATATGACAAATTGTGATTTATCATAACATCAATATTTTTGAGTCCCAAAGTAGTACATGTAGGTTTTTATTATTATAGACTCGATTCCCAGCTGTTCGAATGATAGCCTAACGATCTCTCCACGGGCCGGGCACTTTGCATGTCGTTGTTTCAAGTCAAACTTGCCTAATGAAATACATTACTTACGATTTTCTTCTCAGATAAAATATGCTGAAGACATTGGTATATCAAGTCACAGTTCATCTTGGATGTACTTTATAACCGGTTCTGTTTCAATGGTCTGTAGAGTGCTAATCGGAAAATTAGGCGATTCTGGTCGGGTTTCTTTTTTCCATATTTTCCAGTGCGGACTTGTTTTAAAAGCACTGGCTGATTTCTTGCTGCCACAGTTTACTCAGCTTGGGTACCTGTATGGTTACGCTGTGCTTCAAGGTATTTGTGAGGCTATGTATTTGACACCTCTCTACTGTAAAGTAATGTTGTTGTATCCCAGACAAGGTCTAGGCTGGCTGATGTTCTTTTCTGGGATTCCGATCTTCTTTGGACCAGCGTTGGCAGGTCAGTGTTCAATTTGTATTTACTCAAGAGCTACTAATGAAGCTACCATTGGAATTATATTGCAAAATCGTCATCAGTCGACTAAAAATTATGAATATTACGGCCATACCGGGACCACGGACGATAGGATAATAATCATTTGATCTCTTTTGAAAATTTATTCAAATTAATTAAACAGACAATAATATTTATTATTTTACAAAAAGGCAGAATTACAGTAAGTAAAGGTAATTTATAAATATTGTCTTTTTAAGTAATTTGAATAAATTTTCAATAATGATTATCCTTGGCCGTACAGTGTGTTTTTCTAGTCCAGACCCAGGCCTCTTTTTATATACCCCACTCCGCTTCGGTAAAGCAGAGTCCAGAAGAACTTGCATGCGCATGCGTTACATGAACCAATCAGACACCGTAAAATTTTGGTGTGACCAGGTTACAAGGCTATCGTTCAATATGGCTGCTGTTTACGAAGGGTTAGACGAAAGGTTACCTGAAATAAATCAGCTATAATATAAAAATTAGGTACTACCTAATAGCGGAGCTCCCATTTAAATATAATAATAATTTTAAATACTTTGTTTTATTTTTTGACGTTTTTGATTCAAATGAAATGGGCTTCCTGTGGTAATAGGCAAACAAAGATTGCATTTTGTTGTAAAAGTTGAAATAAAGATTATAGATCAAGCTTTATTTCTTGCCCTTCAGTCTCCTGAGAATTATAAGGCTTTCAAGCTCAGTCACCATAGTGATGTTTATTCAGATTCAGTCAGATTTTATAATTGACTTTGTAGTAGTGGTTCATAATTCTCAGAAATAGAATGCAAAAATCCCTCAAACTGATTTCATTCACATAAATGCTGTTCAACCTGATTTCAACATCCTTCAATTAAACAATTAGACATTGCAGAACATTATATTTAGATTTTTCTGTCTTGACAGTATTTTGGCATCTGGTTTTTGTACTATGTAGAATAGAATGGCACAGATAAATAGTTGTCATTACACGAAACAAGAATTCTCTCTTCCAGGTTACACTAATCATGACTTTAGATGAAATTGTAAAACAACTCAAAACAACTACTACCTAAAAGCAGAGCTCCAATTTCAATTTAAATATTATTTATGTTCTTGATTCAAATGAATTGGGCTTCCTGTGGTAATTGAAAAAGTTGAAATGAAGATTAATTTAAAAAGCATTTTTAAAATAAGTTTTGGTTTTGGTTTGTATAGTGGGCTTGTATAAAGCTCAGTGACCTTTATTACAGTAAATTTTAATATTCAGATTCACTGTCAGATTTCATAACTGACTTTGTAGTGGTTCATAATTTTCAGAAATATAAAGCAAAATCTCCAAAACCTTTTTAAATTGATACAAGTAATTAAACCTTTTCAACATCCTGAATATTACAGAACAACATATCTTGATTTGTCTGTCTTTACTATATTTGTGACATCTTGTTTTTTTGTGGTTGTTGTTGTTGTTTTGTTTTGTTATTTAATTGACATGTGGAATAGAATGACACACTAGCTAGGTGAATACTTGTCTCCCACTTGTCTCTTCCAGATTACACTGATAATACAGTTTAAAGTGACTATAAAAACAGCTACTTGAGTGACACAACAAGAAAACAAGGAACTAAGCATTTTTAGTCTGCATTTAAGGTCTCGTAGGGCTCACTGAGCAACTTCATGCTTAATGGTAAAACAACTCTAGTTTGTATGCAAAATTCCTTCTTTTATTCCTGTCAATTTTTTCATTAAATTCCAGACCTAAACTTGAGCTGTATTTACACATTAGTGGGGTGGAAATAAGTTCAAAATCATTTTTTTACTAATTTTAGAACTAGTGCAAAAAGTTCACCGTAAAACAAATGTCGCTGTACATTTCATGTACTTGATCGAGTGTTTGTTTAAACTTGGCCACAGTTCAACGTGCATAAAAGTTTATTTTTTAAAGACATCAATCCCAAATAAAAGATCAAAGATCAAATATAGGTACAAGAGACGTTTTGACATCATTTTCTGGCCACGGTCTTTACCTTGAAGTGCTTTCCTAATCGGTTGTCTTTAGAAGCATAGTCCTAGATCCTTGTTTCACGCTCAATGCAGACGATTCTTGACTTCCAACTTTGGCTAGATTTTTAAGCAGCTTTACTGAAGGCATCTTCACGAAACGAAGAATACACGAGCCTCAATGACTCATTCATTATATGAGAAGATTTTTAAAGCTAGGAATCCAACTAAAAAGTCGTCCAACTTTGAAAATATTCTCTGTGTCCTTCGTCTTTCGAGCAGCTTTTGAAACGACACCGGGCCGAAAAAAAATTCAAACGTACGTTTTTTTTCGCTTTAACCTGTCAAGATTGGCACAGATTAATGATCATGAAAATCGCTAAATTTTTACGATGTTTCGAGAATAATATTTTTAAGTTTTGCAAGTTAAAACTGCAAGGAAACTTGTAAATTTTCAGTTTTCAAAGTGTCAGCGCGCGTCAAGTTGGCGCCAAAAAGCAATAAGCCAATCAGCATCGCGATGTACACGGACGGACGTATGTACGGACGGACGGACGTACAGCCGTTGGGCTCCCTGTGTGTCCATGAAAAATCAACTCGATGGGCTACCATTTTTTCTTAGGTATGGTGCTCCGCGCGGGAGCTCCGCTATAATGGGGCTCATTTAATTTTGAAAACGAATTCATCGAAGCAGTTAAGTATGCCTTCACTTGCACGCGTTTTGACCCAAATTGGAGCAAATCCAAGCCCTGTATGACTTGTCGAAAAACCCGCTTGTGACCAGGTGGTTCATGTCACGCATGCGCATGCAAGTTCTTCTGGACTCTGTTTTACCGAAGCGTAGCGGAGTAAAAAGAGGCCTGGGTCTGGACTATGGGGTTTCTAAAAATAAAATTGTAATGTAATATATTTCGTGGCTGATCAATACTGTTCTGTTTTGTAGGATTAATTGCCGACTTATCTTGGTCCTATGAACCAGTCTTCTACGTATCAGGAAGTATTCTATTTGCTGCTTCATTGGTTCCGTTTTTTCGCCATTTTATTAGAAAACCAGAAGGTCGTAGGAATGAAATTAAATTGTGTTCTATGGACTTAGAAATACTTCTTGTAGTCGAAAAGGAAACAGCTATATAAGAAATTAGATCTTCTGAAGAACCTTGAGAAAATGAATTAATGAGTAACTGTACTTAATTTAATCTCACAGCCAATATTGTGAGCTACGTACAATTCTAGTGTTAGTATAACAATACAGAGGCAACAATATATAACAATACGATCGTTTTATATTACTTTTATAGAATATTTTCAAAGTTTTTGTTCGAGCCAGGTCTTTGTCCTCTGATATAAACACGTTCGCCAGCGCCAATAAACGGGCCCATTTTATCTCAAATATGTTTTATAAAAACAATGAATAAATAAAGCTAATTTCCATTATTATACAATTGTGACGTAAATTTATCAAATAAGGTATCGTTTGAGGGCCAATATGGGACGGTAATACCCTCTAGAAAACCGGTTTGCGTATTCGGCCCTGCGTGACGTCAAGGCTTCAAACCGGTTTGTTTTTCCCGCGCGCGCGCTGGTTTGCAAAAAGGGCTGTTTAGAAATCCGGTTTGCGTATTCGGCCCTGTATGACGTCAAGGCTTCAAACCGGTTTGAAGCGCGCGCGCGCGCGCGCTGGTTTGCAAAAAGGACTGTTTCGATAATAAATATACTGTTAAGTGTCATTGCCAGAGTAGACCGGGCAGATCGCAAAGATGGGGGTCGGCCGATTAACTCTGTTTTTTGTCCCTTGAAAGACTATCGGATAGGATAAAGATCTGTGGTATTTAAAGTTTCTTCGCTCTTCTATGTTCTCAGATTGACCACCCCCCTCAATTTTTGACTCGGAGGACCCTCTCAGAAGCGTACATTTACGCAATATTTGGACCGCTATAAAATCATAACCACTTGGCCTTATGAATTTCTTTAAATTTGCTCGTTAACCTCTCTCTATCAGCGGCATATTTCCTGGTTTTAATTAAAATCCGATATATTCTGAATTTTTGCGAGATTTTTGAAATTTGCATACAGAGCTAACATCGCCGTAAACCGAAAAATCAGTCATTTTCAAAGCCTGTTTTCTCATTAGTGCGGTAGTTTATTTTCGTAAATCTACCATGTAATGAAAGCTTATTTATTCCTCTATTTATTTCTAAAAAGTTTGACTCGGATATTTTTTTGGTTTCTCTATTGCTGGCTTCCGAACGTACTATACTGTCAACTACATTTACGCCAAATTCTAGGTATTTATCATTGGTTTTTCGAATACAATTCTTGTTATTTTTGCTATTATCCACGAACTAAGTTAAAATATGAAAGATAACTCTATTGGATTATGCCAGCACTTGTATTTACTTACACATCAAGATAAGCAAGGCGATGACATTCTATTCTAGGAGCCATTGCGTGACAAAATTGTCTTGAATTTTAATTAACATTTTCCGGAAAGTTGACAGTTTAAGTTTGATTCTTTTCGAGTAAATGAATAATTGAATTCTGTTGTTTTACATAAAATGAAACACTGCTTAATGTCAATATAAACAGGCGAAAAAGATGTGACGTCTTATAAAGTAAAGCAGCTAATTATTGTTTATTTCCATGCTTTATATGGTGAGATATCACGAGAAAACCAAACCCAATTGTATAATTATTTTTTGATTTTACAAAAACAAACTCCAAAGCTTTATAATAGGAGCTCTAAGTACAAGAAATAAAGGAATCAGTAACACGATAAAATTTAGAATTTTGTCTTATTAGTTAGTCTATCCCATAGCGTTGCTGTGGATATTCATCTTATGTGTCAGTAGATGGTTGGCAGCATTCACACTTCTGAACATATTTTTCTAGTGGCTCGATGTATGTCTTTTTCCTTGATTGAGAACCATTTGTCTCAATTTCTAGGTGTTCACATATTTCTTTCAGCTCTTTGATCTTGAGTTGATTAAATCCTTTATTGTACATCGAGCAAATGTTCGATGACCCAACAGTTATGGGGTGTGGCACTCTGTCCATGTCCTCCATAACTGCATTTCGCATGGTGGCCAGGTTGGTTTCAAACTCAGCTGCCTCAAAGTCATCCTCTGAAAGGTCATCGTCCACAGCTTCAATCTGTTTTGAAAGAGCGGATAATCTAGAGAACAGACTTTGGATTTGTTTTGCTGTTCTCCATTCATCAGGTTTGAAGAGAAGTTCTCCCTTTTGGTCTTTTGCTTGCGTCATTTCTCGTGACACTTGTATAGGGTCGGCCTTGAGACCACTTCGTTGACCAGCCTTAAACTTTTCGACAAGAAAAGACTTCGCTTTTTTGGACATGCGTGTGCGTTTTTTTGTTGCCTTCAAAGCCCAACCTTGAGGCCGCACACAAGAACCAGACAAAGCGGGGGGAGTATCTTGATTTTGTGTAGCACTAGGCTTCCCAGTCACTGATACAGTGCTTACCTTTTCAGACCATTTCTTTCTGATGCTGTCATACATTGACTCTGATTCGAGTTTTCTTAAATGTGTCCCGGTGTCCATATGATCTTGCATTTCACTCTCTTTCTTAAAGGTTGCGATACAGCCACTTTCTTTGCAAGAGAAGATATCCGTCGATGATCGCTTACTTTGTCCAACTGTTCCTTTCTCTTGTACTGGTGGACCAAATGGCTGAACAACTTTAAGCCCAGTATCTCCCTGTGGTGAAATACGATAATCTTCATAGGACAGGAGTTTCCCACGCCCAATGCCATGTGCTTTCCAGGCGCGGATTCCAGTATCTTCAAAGCTAAAGTTGTAAAGAAAACTGATGCCAGGTATCTTGTTTTCACTGCCAGTTTCTTTAGATGGATCAATTTCAACAACAGCTGCTCTACATCCTTTAATTCCTCCATGTGATTCTAATGCCTCTTTCATGTCTTCTGCAGTAAGCACATTATGCTTCTCATTCACCCATCTCTTGATGTGCGCTTTCATTGGTGCAGTCTTGCGATCACAAATATCTTTTCCCGCTTGAGGGTCTGAGAAGTCATAGCGAAGAACGTTGATTCCCGCTCTTTTCCCGATATCTGCAAGACCAAGTAGTAGTGGGCCATTATGGTAGCATCCTGCATTATCTGATCTTAGTGACACTTGTGTGATATGGGGATAATCATTCTTGATGATTTTGAGGAGATGTTCTATGATAGAAGCTACTGCGAATTTGTCTTGAGTACATACATTCAGAACATGAACGTAGCACTCCACGTCAAACTTTTCCTCTCTTTTTGTGATAACAGCACTTACATGCCAACTACGCCCTCGTTTTCCAAAAAAGTCACTCATTCTTTCTCGGTAACGCTGTGGTAGATACTTCATGGCCCAATCAAAAACGATTAGACATGTCTTGTCATCAAGTTTGTTAAGCACCTCTTGTTTCGCTTCTTCTTGGTTGATTGAGCGTAAGAGATGTGCCTTCCAAGCGTGAATAGACTGTACATTTTCTTTGTACTGAAACATTACTCTGGCGTTTTGGTCTTCTGTCAATTGGGAATCCTCAATAGCTTGATTGATTTCAGTAAATACATCCTCAAGCTGGGTACACCTTTCACACTCAAAACCATGGTTATGTTGACATTTTTTCTGGAACTCTGGTTTTGTGGGGTCACTCAGAGAATGTACTGAGCAGTGATCAGCGCAGTTTTCTTCTTTACCAACGTGCGTCTTGAAGTCATTTTTGAGGTATCTCTTGGATTCTTTAATGTATTTCTGCATACGCTGCGCCCATTCTTTTTCTGTACCGCTCTCTTCCAACGTTTTTACAATAGAAGCCAAGTTTTCCATTGCATCTGTTCCCTCTGCTGTTATATTGTCTAGTCCTTGAAGCGATTTCTGCATTGAAGCAGAACATACTTCAATGATTCTGTAAAGTGACCGTTCACTTGGTGGTTCAAAGCCAATCTCTTTACAGTAACTAAGGTACTGCTGGATGATCCTGGAAGGAATCATTGTTCTTACAACTGCAGGTATAATGATGCGCTCACCAGAGTCCAACTTCAAAGTTTTTGTTCCAAAGGCTACATCTTGAAGCATGTCTGGCGTTGAAATAAAATCAATGAAGTGGTCTATCTTGGCATCATCAATTCTTGTACGAAAGATAGATTTCTCTTGAACAGGCTGGCCTTTTCCTAACTCTGTAGCATGCTGACGCGCTTGATCGATGCGCCACTTTGACAAGCCTGGAATGAGCTCTTGTAACTCTTGACGGCTGAAGTCATTGGCAAAAAGAGACATGATCTGACTTTTTGTCTGCCAGGATTCTGCTTGGTCATAAGCAGTAATAAGCGTGTCAATCGGGGAAGACTTTGGATCAAAGTGCTTTCGTGTCACAGTAGCGGTGTCACCTAAGGTTTCTTCTCTAAGAGAGCTCCAGATCTCTTCCTCTTGTCCTGGACTTATCACAGAGAGAGCTGCTGATATGGCCTCTTTTGCTTTGCGCTTGTAGTAGCGCTGCTGTGTCTGCGAGATGTCATCCCATTCGGCATTCAATGTAGACTTCACTGGGCTATAACGACCATCTGTTATACTGTTAATGCTGCTATTGAGTATTTCTCGTTTCTGTTGTTGAATTTCTTTTTCGTCTAGCCAGATACTTATTTCTTCCTCAGGAACTGAAAATTGGGAAGACTGGGAGGATGTTGTCTGTGCATCACTAGATTCTTCTTGTAATCGACTAGGGCCTGGCTCTTCATCCATAGAAACAGCAAAAAGGATCTCACTCTCGTTTCTTCCAAAAGACGCATCTTCCTCTTCACCAATACCCTGTATCACACAACATTAGACAACATATTTCATCAATATCTTAGTGTTAATGCTGCACCTGGCTTCCTTAGGGTACCTTAAAGCGTTGCAACATTTTTGCTAACATATTTTATTATTAATTAATACGTGCAAAAGGCTGAAGTCAAAGCTGTGCGTTAATGAGTTAGAGAAGTAAAATTGAAAAAATAGACATAAAAGAAGCTAGAGTATTTTCAGGATTTGGTAAACTACGTGAAATTTTTATTATCATTTATTTGCAACCACAGGAAACACATAAGTAAATTGGTGCGCATTGAGATCAACCCTTCAAAACCACAGGAAACCCATAAGTAAAATTTTGAAATACATTCAACTCTCGCCTTACGAACACCCCGATATTGCGGACACTAATTTCGGTCTCGAGGGTGTCCATCAACCCTTCATCACCACAGGGAACCCATAAGTATATTTGCGCACAATACGCGGTTTTTGCGCGGTGTAGACAGTACTAGTGTCGATATCAAAAGGCTAACTAACCTGTTCTTCCTCTTGAGTGTTCTTATCTTTCAATGCTTTATAGTGCCACGCTCGACAACTTGAACATATTGCTGTTTAAAGGAGTGTAATTAGGGACCGTTCATTTTTTATCAGGGAGGGGGGGGGGGGGGGGGGGGGGGGCGGTGGAATTCCAGCAGGAGTCCATACAAGAAAAACCAGCCCCCCCTCTATAAGCCTGATTTTTTTTATGGACTCCCCCTCTCCCCCCAAAAAAATTCCACCGCTTCCTTCCCTCCCTGATAAAAAATGAATGGTCCCTAAAAGGATATCAAAAGTTTGTTGCAGTTGTATAAATGTTGGCAATCCATGTACTTTAATGTCAGATTATTTCGTTTTTCATTATCATTTACAGGCCCGTAGGCTGCATTCTGAATGGGGATTCGTTTCGGAATCAGGGTGGATCAATTTTTTGTAAAGAATAAAGCTCTTGCTCTTCTGATAGCAAGCAGAACATTTTCAGAAACCATTTACAATAACGACATTATGCGAGCGCGAAGCGCGAGCCGCTCGTCAAAGTAAGGCATGAAAGTAACTCAAAAGTACTACATTTCTGATTCAGTAAATGAGTAGTTAGCATATATAACTAGTTTCGGATTTGGTAATATTATACATTTTAATTTGCGAGCGCGAAGCGCGAGCCGCTCAGCGATAGACAGTAATGTAGTAACTCAGAAATGTTCTATTCTGTTTCCGTCCCTTACTTAAAAATAACTGATAAAAGCTCATTGGTATGATGTTTTTAATGGCCCCCCCTTTGACATTGATTCTTCTACATGTGCCCCCCCCTATAGGCCTGATTTTTTTGAATAGCCCCCCCCCCCAGATTTCCACCGCCCCCCCCTCCCTGATAAAAAATGAATGGTCCCTTATAGTACAAGAAATCAGCATGCGTTTGCAAATATTTACAAGAATGTTATTCTTTCTTACCTGCACCAATAGCAACGACAGTTTGATGAAGCAAAAATATATCCTTTGACATTTGTATGTTCACTCGACGGGGTGATTTGAGCTGCTTACGTTGGCCCTTATGATTGGGATATGAACAACTATTGTTCTTACGTCCAGGCCAGTCAACTGTAAGTTGTCTCCGGTGTTTTGGACACACAGTCATGGTCAATATATCTTGATCATCAAAAGGTTTTCCAGCGCGATTTAAAATTAGCTGGAACTCGCTTAACTTATTACCGGCGGTTTTTCCACGCTTGTGACCTATGCCAAGCGTGACAAGATGAGAGTCAACATCTCCAATACACGAATTCAATGGCACAATTGTTGACCCTAGTCCAACAGAGCCACACGACGATTTTTCCGAGAAAAAGGTACAATTTATCGGTGGATCCATGAGACACAGCACTTCTCTAAGTACGACGATAAGTCAAAATGATTTGATTGATTGTGCAACACAGTTTCGCAATAAAATGTTTGCTAATGAGACAGTCTTGGAATTCCTTCGTTGTTACTTTATAATAATACAACCAAAGTCTTTGAAATAATAGGGTATTTTTTAATCACGAACAGGAAGTTTGTCAAAATCTTCACTTCGTCTCAAAATCAGCTTTAGATAATTTTATTTTTCACATGTCAGGCGCGCGAGAAACTGTCAACTTTCCCGGGACATTTTAATTAAAATTCAAGACAGTTTTGTCACGCAATGGCTCCTAGAATAGGATGTCATCGCCTTGCTTATCTTGATGTTAGGTAAATACAAGTGCTGGCATAATCCAATAAGAATTATCTTTCATTTCTTAACTTAGTTCGTGAGTAATAACAAAAATAACAAGAATTGTATTCGAAAAACCGATAATAAACACCGAAAATTTAGCGTAAATGTAGTTGACAGTATAGTAAGTTCGAAAGCCAGCAATAGAAAACCAAAAAAAATATCCGAGTCAAACTTTTTAGAAATAAATAGAGGAATAAATAAGCTTTCATTACATGGTAGATTTACGAAAATAAACTACCGCACTAATGAGAAAACAGGCTTTGAAAATGACTGATTTTTCGGTCTACGGCGATGTTAGCTTTGTATGCAAATTTCAAAAATCTCGCAAAAATTCAGAATACACCGGAAGTTGTTTAAAACTCGGAAATATGTCGCTGATAGAAAGAGGTTAACGAGCAAATTTAAAGAAATTCATAAGACCAAGTGGTTATGATTTTATAGCGGTCCAAATATTGCGTAAATGTACGCTTCTGAGAGGGTCCTCGGAGTCAAAAAGTGAGGGGGGTGGTCAATCTGAGAACATAAAAGAGCGAAGAAACTTTAAATACCACAGATCTTCATCCCATCCGATAGTCTTTCAAGGGACAAAAAACAGAGTTAATCGGCCGACCCCCATCTTTGCGATCTGCCCGGTCTACTCTGGCAATGACACTTAAGCGGTTTAGTGGATGTGAAGAGTACTTTTATGAACTAGTAATTTCTTTTATGTATGGAGAAATTTTGCTACAAAGAAAAACTTTCTTTTTACATTTGTTCGATAGCTTCTCTTTGTTGTTTGTGGGGCTAGCTACAACCATATATTGACGATAAATGCACAAAACGTAATTACTTCAATTAATTAATCTGTCAATGGTCAAGTGGTAATTTCTCTGACTTCCGATCTATAGGTCCCAGTTCACGTCCCAGAATTAACTTATCATTTTTTCTTTTTCTTTTCTTTTCGCTTTTTTTCTTTTTCTTCATTAGTTTTCTTTTCAGTTCTTTATAGTTCATGTCTATTTTTTGCGCTAAAGAAATTACAGTAGCTCAGCATATTATTAATATTTGATCATTCCAACTGACTATTCAAAAATTCCCTAAAAAGCTTTACAGTGCGGTCCAATCTTAATGTTTGAATTTGTGGGAGCTATGATCAATTATTGAAAAATAAATATTGCTTTAAAGATGTCTCGATCTAGACTAATTCCATTACATGGCCTGGGGTTCGTGCACGGGTATAGGTCGCGGCCACCACAGGAAGTCCAACTGAGGAGCTGCCATAAATCAGTCTAATCAGGCTGTTCCCGATGTTAATCCAATCCACGAGTTATATACGCCATTGGCAGTTTGACTTTAAGATTGATTAATTTGACATTTAAATGTCCTCGACTGCAGTGCAACATTTAAATGGGAGTACTTCACACCCAATTAGTTGTGCGGATCAACTAGTTTTTAACCCTATTCAGTTACCTGAACCACTTAAAACATGTTTAAAAACTTGTTGGCGTGAATAGACGAGGAAAAAGATTTTTATACCTTGTTCAGATATTCACACTGAATAAGTCGATATATAAAAACTGATAATACGAACGATATCCCAGTATAAGTAGAAAGCAAGCTCCAAATCCTTGCAGCTTCAGAGTGTTTCTTGGCCTTTTCGTAATCCCCCTGATAGAAAGCTTTGTCTACCTAAGTGTTTTGAGAAACAGAAAACAAAGAATAAATTTACAAGAAGAACGAAAATACTGATTGAAAAGCTTGATTGTATATGGAACTTACGTTATGCTTGTGAAATTCACTCTAACACAATCTTACGATAATGATCTAAAAAGGTGTCTCAAATTTCTAATATCTACTTTAGTTTAGCCGCAATCCCATACTAAAGTTCATCAATCAATTTTAAAGATAGACGTAACAAATAGAGCCAGAACTTTTGAATGAAAAAAACAAAAACAAAAAAAAAAAACCATAGATATCAGTAACAAGACGCTCTATAAGCGTTTACTCAGGTACCTTTTGCCGCAGAAAACAAGGCGCACGCATTTTAGAAGGTCTATATAGAAGCAAACAAGATCAAAAAATCACTGGCCCAACACGGTAGATATAAAGAGGTTATTCGATGAATCAGTTTATTCAACAATGTTCTGTATAAAATACTTGAGATATAACGCGCGCGATGATTGGCTGGCTACCATGTTTATATCAGAGGACAGAGACATGGCTCACTCAAAAAACGTCGAAAATATTTTATAAAAGCAATATAAAACGATCGCTTATGTCTCTGTTCTGTGATATAAACACGATGGAAGATGTAGAGCACTCGAAAAGCAGGAGAAACACTCGGCTACGCCTCGTATTCCTAAACTTGCTTTTCTCTTGCTCTAAATCTTCCATCGTGTTTACATCACAGAAATCTTCCATCGTGTTTACATCACAGAACAGAGACATGCGCGCGCGTTTTATATTCCTTAATTGAACATTATTAGCCTACTCTAGTAGAGGGGAACCTAATGATATCATGATCAGCAATTGTATTTTCTTTGTATACACACGAGCCTTTAGGCGAAAATACAAGTGACTCGTGGGATATTCCACGGTATTCCACGAGAAACCTGATTGTGTGATAACTAGTATATATATCTCATAATATCTGGAATTCTAACAGTTAATTACGTACCTTTTTTGCATATGATAAAGCCACAACTCCAAACAAAGGACAACAAAAGACAGCCCCAAAAAGTGACTTTCCAAAGTAGCTTTCAGGTTTGGTTTCCTAAAATCAATTTCAATTTCGTAAAAGTGTTCGTTTTGGTACAGTCTTTTAAAATATAGACTGATCCCAGAAGTCTGTCTGTTTGCTCCTCAGATGGGCTCCCTGTGGTGGTCACAAATACTAGGACTTATAGAATCAGTCTAAGCAGAAACTCATATCAGTTTCTGGTCTAAGTGTTAATGCAAATGTAAATAACCTTAATTATATTATATATTGATGAGAATTTTTAGGAAATAATAGTGATATATTAGTGAAATTTAAGCTAAGTACAGACTAATCTGGATAAATTTGAAAGCTCATTTCTTCTGGTATGTTTCCGCGCTACAAGGACTAAGGACGTTTTCTTATATTTAGACAAAAGAAAAACGCCCTTTTAGCGTGGACCTGCTCGTAGCAACTTAATTAATGAGGATCTGTGTGGGCATCGCCTAATGAACACTTGGTAGATTAGATTGCGCTGTTCCATCAGCCGAAAAATAAAGAAGGGTTAGTTGGCCAACAATTTAAGCTGTTTTAACACTAGTCTGAATATATTTGAAAACCGCAACTGTGCCTTTCGTCTATACTCTTTTTTGGCGTTTGTTTCCAGTTTTGTCTCAGAAAACGCAGTTGTAGACTCAGGGAACGCACTATTTGTTTTTGAAACACAAAAAACGTTCGAAAAAAGCGCGAAAAATAACGCTATAATAATCGCTCCTAGTCTCCCTCGGACAATTTATTTCGAACTTTTTTGTTTTTCAAAAGAAATAGTGGGCTCCCTGTGTTGTAGGAAGCGAAAATTATCGGAGAAAGAAACGTTGTCGAAGTCATTGAGACTAACGTATCCTGCGTCTTCATTGGACAGGAAATTTGGAATGGTCAAGAGAGAAACTTTTCAGTACCTGATACGGAATAGAAATTAGGTGCTCCCCAGTGACTGGCTCCTGCTCTCCTGTGTGACCAGGCTGTTGAGCTAGTGTGATATCGATTGGCTGATTTACTGGGCAAACAGGTTCACAACTACTGCCATGCAATGAGCGGCATGTATGGCCACCAAGATCATTCCTTACAGCGCCGTCTAAATATTACAATATGGCAGAGAATTAGCAGGCGTTGCAATTTTTTATAGAGTGCACGTGGTAAATGAAAAAGTTCTTTTTTGGAATTGTTCCTTTTCAAATTTTCATGTATAAAAACTGAGCATAAATCAACTAAGGGCTAACACGACAAATTCCCAGTTTACTTTGCACTTGAACATGGCACCTTAACTTAAACATAAACATTAACATGTTTTGTGTGCAATAAAATTTGATTTGATTTGATTTGATTTGATTTGATTTGATTTGATTTGATTTGATTTGATTTGATTTGATTTGATTTGATTTGATTTGATTTGATTTGATTTGATTTGATTTGATTTGATTTGATTTGATTTGATTTGATTTGATTGTAAATGCTATATTTATAGTGAACGCGTGCATTTAATTAGCTATGACGTTAGTCTCAAAAAGGGCATGAAAAAGAAATGATGAGCACTGAAAGCGAGCGGACAATATGACAAACGTGTATTTTCTGTTAAACAATTTAGTCCTGAACACGTACGTTTTTATGACTAAATATTTCTAGTTCTGTACTATAGGTTGATTAGATTACATTGATTGCATTGATTGGTACGGTAGATTTTTTTAAAAGAAACGCATGCACAGGAACGTATTAAACACAATTTGGTATTCCAGTCGCGATTATGCAGTGCATCAAGGTAGAACATATCATATGTTCTGCCTTGATGCACTGCATAATCGCGACTGAAAAATGTGAAATTCAATAATGTACTAGGCTTATTTTCGATGATTTTGTAACCTGAGTATCACGCTCTCAGGGAGTGGGAGGGTGGAGAAGAGGGAGTGAATCGAAAGGCGAATGTGTGCGCAATTTGCTATATATATATATATATATATATATATATATATATATATATATATATATAATATATATATATATATATATATATATATATATATATATATATATACACCAAATCCCTAAAACTTTGATATTGTTCTGATATATATACATATATATATCCGCCATTTTCTATTGTCTTTCCTTTTGTTCTCAAGTTTTTCCCTTGAGAACAACCTTCAGAACAAAAGGAAAGACAATGGAAAATGGCGGATATATATATGTATATATATCAGAACAATATCAAAGTTTTTGGGATTTGGTGTATATATATATATATATATATATATATATATATATATATATATATATATATATATATATATATATATATATATATATATATATATATATATATATATATATATATATATATATATATATATATATATATATAATATATATATATATATAAAGGTTACTAGCCATATTACAAACCATGGAGTGCTCCATCATCGTCCCTGCAATCGTAGCCCACATTTGTAAAACTAGACATTTGTGTAGACATTTTTTGTTCTTTGCTGCTGAAAAAATAAATACATTTTAAATATCTGATATAACTACGAGCAATTAACGTAGCTGTTATAATAGACGATCAAATAACGGTTTGTACCCCGAACAATGAGCAAAAACGAGGCGGGCACGGAATGCTATTTGTGAATCATGAGATAGAGCAGATTTCGTATGACTGTGAAAACGGCACCGACATCATTGTCGTGATGAACGGTTCATGATAACGTTCACTTTAAAACTGAAATGTTTCTCAGCTGATATGATAAAAAAGACTAGAATCATACTCAACTAGACCTCTTGTTTGTTATTATTTAATTTAGGCTTGTCCCTACTCAGTTTGATCTTCAAAATGTAGGCCATATGACCTGAGTAGTATTCGTTAAGTAGAACATGTAGGCTGTCGCCGAAAGCTTTTCAATACATTATATTAATTATGACCATCTTTTCTGAAGTCGATTGTAAGGTAAATACTAAGGAATCATTAGATCAGACTATAAATATTAAGAATGTACAAATTATTGATGTCATTGAAGTAAAATTTTATATAATAATAATAATAGTAATAATAATATTTTAAGAGGAGCTAGACTATTTCTCGCCATTCAGCGAAGAATAGCTGTTCAGTACAAAGCTAAAGTTAATTATTACTTTCAGAAAGTTTTGGTTGTTTTAGTGTATACGCGTAAGTGGTTTTGATTAATAAAAGTTGGATAAAAGTGTTAATCCAAAGTGAAAATTTGAATCGAAAATGACGGTTTTAGGTCTTTTTTTTGTTTTTGCTCAAGTTGCTCAGCTGGAAAGTTGTTAAATTTGAATGAAAATATAAGATAATAACTTTGTACAACTCAAAGGACTGTTTTAAACAAGCATCGTATCTTAGTAGATCAATTTCGATCTGAATGATAAAAATAGAATTTGAGTGTTAATCCAAAACGAACATTTGGATTAAAACTTGCACGAGGGGCTATTTTTAGGCACTTTAATTTAGCCATTATTACTCGATATTGAAAAAAAAATCTCCTCTTAATGTTATTATGATTTAGTTACTTCAATGATATTTTAAAAATCTGTTTTCATGTACTTTCACACTAACTTACAAACGGACGTTTCTTACCTCAAGATGTCGATGTTTCTATCAATCTGAATATGCTGAAATCAGCTCAGTGTTTTTGACTGATATGTTGAATACTTAACTTTAATTTGACCAAGGACGTCTGTATATTTGATTCTGTTGGCTGAACCAGTCCAGCAAAGCAAAATTACACAATTCACAAATCAACGTCAGAATTTCTATATCGTATATGAAAAGTATAGAGAAATTCTATAATCTTCGTAGGATATATGTCTGAACCAGTAAAGATGATGGTATCAGGACCGCATATACCGGAACGTGAACCAGTGGAGCGTACTGGTAGACTAATAGTCTGTACAAAGCAAAATGAACTTCCTGTGTCTAAACTAATACACAGGAAGTGTATTAGTGTACAGTAATCCGCATCTACGAAATAACCAACAACACGCGAATAAATAAGTCGTTTATATTATTACATTTGTCTCCGCGGGGGGGGGGGGGGGGGGGGGTAGGGGGGGGGGACTCCGATCGGAAATGGACGGGGATACTCGTCGTACCTTTTAGGGGTCAAAATCAGCGATCTGGTACCTTTTAGGGTGTCCCAGACTTTAGTGGGCTACTAGAGACCTAGCTGGTACCTTTTAGGGTCATTTTCCTCCATCAACGATTAAATACTGGAAACAAAGATCGGATTGCACGACCATCAAATTGTTCGTATATTAATAGACACAATTGATCGCTTGATTGACTAAAATATGCAAAATGTTAAATTTAGTGTTTTTGAGTTGGTACCTTTTAGGGGTAAAAACATGTATTGCCACGCCCACCCAGATATGACTTTGGTACCTTTTAGGGGTCATTTTTAAAATTTCCGACGAGCATCCCCGTCCACTTATATATGAGTTCCCCCCCCCCCCGGCATTTTTTTTATTTATTTTTATTTTATTTTAATTCAATATTTTAACAGGAGCATCTAATTTAGCTGTAGCTAGTTTGAATAGAGTCCTGTGTAACACAATAGAATCACAAAATTACGGAATAAAGGAAAAACAATACATGACAAATTCACTTAAATTATACTGATACAATTGAAAACATATTCAAAAACAGGATTTTGCGCTTCAAATGTCGCTTAGGCTAGATCTAAGTTCTTCGCGGTTTAGGATTTTAACGCTTGAAGTGTCGTTTTGCCTTGATCTTAAATTCTTCGAGGGTCAAACTTTGTCTTATTGCTGATGGAAGTTGGTTGAATTTGCGCGCCCCATTTATGCGAAAGCTACCTTGGTACTTAGTAGTCTTGGCTAAAGGAATGCGCAGTAAATCTCGATGTCTAGTGCAATAGCTATGAATTTCCCTGGCATGCTTGAATTCACCAATGAGGTAGTCTGGGGCTACCTAGCAACACTTTAAGCATCGGGTCTTGCAATTCAAACTATCGAGAACAGTATTTATATTTAGCCCCGGGGCCGGGCTATGTTTTAAGACACACCGGCACTAGGCCGGAACCCCCCCCGGGGGGGGGGCAGAACATGTTGCAGGGACATGAAGCCATCCATAATGATATAAGAAAAGATAGCAGACAAAGAAACAAACAAAGAATATTCCGTCAATTCAAAAGAAAGTATGTTTTTGAAGACTATCTAAGTCACGTCACCAACATGCACTAAGCACAGAGTGGCTTTCACAAAATTACGAATCAGTAATCATAGACTTGAAGTAGAAATGGGACGGTATAGAAGGCCGTACCTGATTTATGAACAAATTAAGGATTTGCCCAATGTGCCATATGGGAATAGAATCGGAAAAGCATTTTCTTATCTGGTGACAACTTTATGACACCAACAGAAATGAATTAGCAGAACTTATTGAAAAAATACTAATATTAATATCAACAACATGAACACTGATAATCGTTTTTTATTTTTGATGAATCCCAGAACAAGCTTTCTACAAAAATTGTGTCATCACATGTATATAAATGCATGCTGATACGAGAAAGGCAACTAGAAACTTAAAATTATAGAGTATATAATATTTAATATATTTGGATATCACTTATGTATTTTAAGTATACAGTGCCAAATAAAACGTTTTGTTGTTGTTGAAGCAATGACAAAAGATGTAACTTTTTCTGCAACACTGCGCTGCATGTGTCAACCCCTGCAATGTTGTGCGCAATGTTGCAGAGGTGGACACACGCTGTAACTCTGTTTTGTGCGCAACGTTGCGGAAAACGTTGTAGAAGTAGAACTCGATCCTTAACCTGCAATAATAATAGTTATAATAATATAGGGGTGGGGCACACGGTGTAACTGTTTTGTACGCAATGTTACAGAAAAGTTTCACAAGAAAAGTTGCATGGTATTTTCAGGAGACGTGTTTCAGGATAGAGCAGATTTCGTATGAGTGTGAAACGGACCGCGCCGTGCCGTGACCGTGTCAGTGCCGTGATGTCTATGAAAAACATTCGAAATTCCTGTCGTAACCGTGCCGTGTCCGTGCAGTGCCGTTTTCACAATCATACAAAATTAGTCTATACTCTAAGGTAAATTGCAAGTTTCCTATAAACGAGTTTTTATGCCCCATTTCATTTGTAGGGTTTTTTATTTTATAGCGGGGGCAGATCCCACGAAGGCCTAGTTTTCACTAGTGACATAAGCATAAGCAACATACACAGACTCAGTAAGGCAATGCTCATTAGCAGTTCTTGTCTTTTCTCACACCTATGTGATAAATGCAATACTGAGTCTGCGTATGTTGCTAATGCTTATGCTAATGTCGCTAATGAAAGCCAGGCTGAACAGACGTAGTTTTATAAAAAACTATTCATTGTATTGTAAAAAGTGTTGGTCTAAGGGGGGTTAAGGTGCGCCCATTTAACGACATGGGAATTTTGGCTCTGGTAAGAGAACCAGCACTTAGAGTTTTTAGAGTTCATCTACGACGCCAGCCAAAATCTTTAAAGTGTTGCACTGTTCCAACGAGAAATTTGTAACAGAAACTGCGCATGAGGTCAATAATAAGTTAAATAAGTTCTGTTATTTTTCCTTAGCATGGACATCAATAGGTATTCATGGACATTTGATGAAAAGGTCAGCCGGTTATTTATCCTTAGCATGAACATCGATAGGGTATTTATGTGGATATTTAGCTACATGTGCTAAACACTCATGGTATTGCCCCTCTATATGCTTGGGTAAATCATGATATACATCATAAAATAAATCTCTTATTGGTGGTTTGAGAACTTTCTCTGCATCAAAAAATGCTTTGGTGACTTCTCCATAGATTTCCTCGTTCCAGTCTTTCTCCCGATGTTGATCCCACAATCCTTCGCTTTCCAAATAACACCTGGTAAGATAATGTACTATTATTTAGTAACAATATACGTAGTGATAGAGTGGTTTCACGTAACCCGTGAAACAACATCGAATGCATGGTTAATAAATACCTTAATTAAATGACTGAATAAACCCCCCGGCGCGGTACCGAATTATAAGCCCACCTGATTGAATAGTACAGGTAATCATATGACCAGAGCCCACATTACTTTCGGCCTGCGGTCAATCACGTCGAGCAAGCGCAGTAACATAGTTTAACAATGTTCGAGTGAGTGAGTGACTCATTTGCATATTTTGTCCCCTCACAATAACTCGTGGATTTGCAACGAGTTAAAAACGAGTGCAATTAAGATTAACACCACGAATGATGTTTGACAATTGTTCCTTACAATTTCAATTTGGAACCATTTTCAAACATCACGCGTACGAGTGGTGTTGATCATTAATTGTACGAGTATTTCATATCGGATGACTTGTTAATCATATGACTACAAAAATTTATCGGGATACCTTAAAAAATTAACGATTAATTTGGCACTCTCCGAGCGCGTTTAGTCAGTAATTTTTGTGGTCATATGATTAGCTCTCTTACAACAATTTGATACGGCACATGTTGCATGGAACGGCGACTGAACCAAGCAGGCCTAAGAAAGCGCCAGCCAGAAATTCATGCGGCAATAGCAGTAGCTATTGTACCTTAGTCTTTCAATAGGATGGTTTTCTTTGTTCCAATAATCAATTTCTCTAGGTGAGCGATAAGCTGTTGAATCATAGTTGCTACTATGAGCACTGATCCTGTAGAGAAAAATGGTTTGAGTTTTAGATCGAAAGCCTTTTGAAGAGCAATGAAAAATGAATTTCAATAACGTAACTGCATGCCACCGAGAGGCATTGAAAATAGGTAATGGCATTATGCAGGGGCATACAGGGGGTTTCACATGATACGAAGCGATGCATGCAGCAATTTTGTGTATGTGTTTTGGGGGATAACGAAAGACCCGTGTGTCAGGAACTGATTGACGTGATATATGAAAAAAATAAATCAATTATGCGATATTCGTGACTCTATATATTGTCCAGTTCCACGTGATTTTTGGCAAGATCATCAAAAAGCAAATGAAGATGAAAAGGTCACTGAGGTTGTCTTTTTCTGTGGCGCTTTTTTCTAGATTTCAGTTCAAAACAAACGGAATTCGTAGAAGGTAACGATTGTGCGAACGATGTATTGAGAAAGTAATTTGCAATCATTGAGTAATCTTTCCTTGAGTTTCAAAAATATGCTAGTCATGATCTTCTCCCTCCCCCCCCCCCCCTCCCCCCCTCCTTGCTCTCCTCCTCCTCCCTCCTCCCTTGATTGTATAGTTTACCTGTATGTCATAGCTTCAACGATGACTGGCCTGGATTGACTTACTGAGATCTCTCGCGCCTTTTTAGTAGCATTATAGACTGCTAACACGTCATTGCCATCCACTCTTACTGCTAACATCCCGTAACTTTTACCCCTGCCAGCTAATGAAAAGCAAGTTACTGTTCGTACTGATTGATAGTTTGGGTAAAGCTGTGACTCTATACTTTGGCGGGAATTTAATTTTGCACATTCATGTTTGTGTGCGTATGTGAATTGCAGAAGTTGATATTTGCGATTGGCACAGATTGGTTATTCTTAATTTATGAGAATTTTATTTCCTATTAAAATTATTTTTTCGCGATTTCCATCTTGTCACGTACGATGTTTAGCAGCTTGTAGGACAATTTAACTGGTTACCGTAGATTTCTGAAGATTGTGTTTTAACTGTAATTGCGTCGCTTTTATTTTAACAGATGCTTTGCAGTAAATGTAGACCTGTTAGATTAGACATGAATCAAGTTTCAATCTGGGTTTCTACATGCAAACAACGCACGATTTCTACTTTGCCACTACCAAAAGAACTAAACGTATTTCTTGCGGGTGATAACTAACCTGGCTCGCGGGGCTGTACTTTAGATTATCTCATGATAAAATGCTTGTTGATATAAAACTGACTTACCTATCCCATCACCTCTGTACTGCTCATCTGTAGTCGTAGAAATTGCGTACCCATTATTTCGACTAAAATCGGTGCAAGAAAAACAAAATTCATTTCTTTGAGTTGCGTATACATGGAGGAAACCGCTCAAGCAACATTGTAACGAAAGACCGCGTAGCAAAGAGATAGAATGAAGTGGAAATTTGAATGAAAGATGCAGTGCTAGAAGAGAATTGAAATATCCTCCGAGGAAACTTTCCGAGCGGTGACCCTACGATCTACTGCCCTAATAAAGCAGAGATTTTTTTTCATTCTAACACCGCGTCCCAACAACTTTGTTACGCGCGGATTGACCAACATTTTATCTGCAATTTGCAATG